>RSEF01000002.1:12134954-12160176 GCA_003993805.1 Himantopus leucocephalus
AACTCTGAAAATTCCGTGATTCCGTGATTCCGTGATTCCGTACTATATTATGTATTTTCCCAGTGATCTAGCTGTGGCTTGGAGATGGCAGTTTAAAAATCACGTATTTGCAAGCTTCTTATGCTATTTGAACATTCATTTTGGAAATATTTTTATTTTTCATTCTATAAACTGTGATGGGCTTTTTTTTTCCTCTTTTTTCCCCTCCCTTTTCTGGGATGTCATCACTTCTGAAAACAGGAGCCGCACAAAAGAGAATAATTGCATAAAAACCATCAGAGCTCAGCTGTATGCTGAAGTCTTGCAATGGAGATCATAAAAATGGCCTGTGGATTTATTAAGCATATAATAAATCTGCACGATTAACACTACCTATGACTATTTGATTGTATGCCAGCTGCATATCAAACAGTATTATCGAAGAGCATCTGTCTACACATTTAAGGCAAACTGAAGGGCTTCTTCAGTCACATGGGAAACTAGTTTGGCCAGTATTAAGGTGCATAGACTAATTTCTCAGTAGGCTGTGTCTACATACAAGTCTGAACTACTTAAGGAGACCTAGATAAACCGGGACAGAAAACTATATGCAAATGCTCCATTTGGCTTGAGAGAGGTTTGCCCATCACCATTTTAAACCTTTTAACTAAATGATGACTACGTGAAACATGAGTGGTCTATGCCAAAGTGAGACTACCAAAGTTATCAAAGGCATTTGAAAGGATGCCTGGGACCAGCAGAGCTGAGGTCTGGGGAAGCAAAGCAGCTGCCTGTGCAGGCAGAGCCACAGACTGAGTCGCAGGACTGTGCATGCAAAAGGACACGGAAGATGCAAAGCTCTGTGCTGCACCCCCTGATTTTGAAAGGTTTTGCCACCTTCTGAAACCAGCAGTCCACTTGGGTACATAAAGCCTGAGGTGGGGCTGAGCTGCTAAAGCCAAACATCAGTTGTCCAAACTCGGAGTCTCCAAGTTGAGCCACCATCTGCTGTAAGAGGGGCTTACCAACCCTAGGAGAAACTGATGTCACTTTTATCTTCTGAGAGGAGGCATTGGTATGGACATGTACAGATAAATGCCTGATGAGATAAATACAATAAATCCCTCTCAGAAGGCACAAGATATCCCTCCCTATTGATTTTACTGGGGGCCTGGACTATTGATTTGGACTAAAAGACTAACTTGTAGATGTCCAAAGTCAGGAGACATGATTTCCACCCTACCTTGCCAGGAAGTCTTCACCTGTGTTCTGGTGGGTGTTATCACTGCCTGTCGCTGGATCCCATGGTGCAGAGGAAGATGTCCCACCTCCCTGAGCAATCCAGCCCCAGCAAGAAGGCTCTACTATTGACAGGTTTTATTGATACTGTTTCAGTCCTTGATCTTCACATAGGTTTGGGTGACAAACTGGGTTGGTTGTTACTCAAGGAGGGATCAGGACTCCTTTATGCTCACAGAACTTATGCTGAGTGCACTCAAAGAATTGCAAACATTAGGAGTTATTGTACATGAAGAAACTATAAGATGTTTGTATAGGTGCAATGTAGATGAACGGCTAAGTATTTTACACTCTACAAGATGATAGTTTCACTGTATAATGCGTGGATCACCTAACAATGATGTGCTTCACCTCAATACAAACTGCTCTTCTAGTTCTTGCAGGATATCATTCTCCAGCCTGCAGTAATGCCTACAAATGGATGTACAGATATAGCTATTCATCTCTCCTCCACAACTGATGAAGAGACCAACATGAAATGGTCCCAGCCAAGGGCATACACTTCCTGTGAGCCTGTCAGCGCTCCTCTTTGAGCTGTAACCCTCTCCTTCCCAAACTGAATACCTGCTTAAACATTAGGAAATGAATGGTCTGCTTCAGAAAGGTCCAGTCGGCAATTAGTGGCGAAAGGCTTTGTTTAATCTGCTCTCTGTTCATCTACTGTAAGCCAGCCAAGTATGACTTCTCTCTCTTGTACTTCCATAATAATGCATATTTAACCTGAATCCTGCCCTGATTTATCCTTTATAACATAATGCAGTCTTGTGTTAACCAATCTGTCTGTGGGCAGAAAGTTAAAGGCACTACTGTTACAATTTAGGAATGCTTTTACTGAGATACACGTGCTTATTGAGAGCAAACAACTCCAAGTGATATAAGAGGGCTGAGATTTACACGGCTTTCTCGGACAAGATGCTACTGACAGAAGTCAGGTCTGCTAATTGAGCCAGTTATTTAAGTATTTAGGCACTTAAATTCCTATTTGACCCTGTGGGAGCTGAGACGGCTAAAAGGAGTTAGGGGCTGCCCTGGGGCTGTCCCAGGTGTTGCTGGTATTACAGTGCCATTTACTACAAAGCAACTACTCCAATTTCACCTGTTAAGGAATGAGCTTTTAATATTTATTAAGCTTTCCGTCATAGCTTGCACAGAGTCTGAAAGCTTCAGGTTCAGCGTTGCTACTTTGTTAGTATTTTCTTTTCACCTTTTCAGTCCTTATTCAATCACAGCACAAATGGCTTCAAATCTATCCCTCAATTAAGAGTGGTGACAAAGGAAAAGTTGGCTAAAGCTTTACAAAGAAGGCTAAGTTTTCAGAGTGATGCAAAGGAAACTTGACACCTGACTCCCATCAACAATAATAATGGGGGCTATGCATCTAACTCTTTCTGCATCGTGCTGACATTGTACCCTTGAATGTTAGTACAGTCCAATAATTCTCCAAAGATGAGGCAGCTTATTTTCTCTGCCATTGCTGCTTTGCTGGCATTTTTATGGCATTCCCAGAAGTACTACCTGTCAGAGTTAGTACTTCCAAGGATGGCATTGCTTTGGGGTGATTGAGGATTGATGTAATTAAAGAGAAGGCAGTCTACTGCTTGCCTGTGGGTATTTTATATCAGGTGTTTCACTGCACAGCTGCAATTGATGATTTAAATGATGACAAAGTTGGGCTGCTCTGTATGTGCAACAGTGATTCGAACTGGGAGTTCAGGGATGTGAGTCCATTCTGAGAATGCTGCAGAAATGGAGCTTTCTAGGAAAACGGCAACCTTCTCATGAGGAATTTAATAACGTTACCGCAGACTCCCAGAGACTGATCACAGAAAGGAGTAGTCCCAGTCACAGCTAGAGGCAAGAAAGATTATTATTTGTGAAGGAATAGGGAAAAAAAAGTATGTAATATCACAACACTGAATAAATCCATTGGGTGCAGTTGTTGTCTTAAGTGGGATTATCCGATTAAATCTACACAGGCTTTTGTATATATCCACATCTGGAGCAGTTGCTGTAGACTTTCTTTATAGTCAGTGAAGACTTAGTCAATATAGCCTGCGTGTACTAGTCCTGTTCTATGACTTGAACATGTTAAAAGCCATGTGATATTAGACGTATTATTATCTCACTGTTTACCCCTTAATAAACTGGTGAAGTGGTAATAGGAAAGCTGTTCTTTAACACCGCAGACAGAGTTTGATAAGGATGGTCTGGGAACATAAACCAGCTCTGTGCAGAAAGAAGAGGAATCTTATTCTTCTCTTCCCTGCTATAATGTCCATAAACTCCAATTACATTTATAACTTTGTGTTAAATTAAATATGTTATTTTACACAAGCACTTAAAAAGTCTACTAAATATCCAATAACAATTTTCTTTATTCCCTTGTTAGCAGCTGCCATGGTGGCAGGACTCGCACAAGAATCAAAGTGATTTAGTGCATTGATTTGCAGTTGGCACAGACCTCCGTTCTCAAACAGAACTGATTAGCTTTGCAGGAAAGTGCCATTTACTTTTTATCGCGTTTCTTTTCTGCTCATCTCCCTTCGGTGGCTGCCAAGAGGAACAGCAGAACTGTAACCTCCTGAGCAGGTTGCTTACTTTCTTCAGCTCTGAAGTCTGCAATTCTGAGGACTAGTTTGTCTGGATGGTGCTGCAGCATCAATACACATGCCAGGGTTACTGCCTTGATACGCTGAAAACAGGTCCCAGTAAGCTCTTTCAGGCTGTTTCTACACAATATTAACCCTGAAAAGGTAACCCAAGTCCCATCTAAACCAGGATTTTAGGTTTTTTTTTCCCACCATTTACCAGAAAAGCTAATAGGACACTAAGGCATAATGTCTCGCTGAGAAGATTTCTCCTCAGTATGTCACTTTTGCTTCACAGACTGACCCTAGGGCTTGCCTTCCAATACATAACATTTGGAGGACTGTGTATACACTTCTGCACCTCTGATCTTCTGTGTATTGAAGCTGCTGGGGAAACTCTTGATTCACCAGTTAAAAGTAAAGATTTTCTGCAGCACAGAATGACTAGCAGCTGCAGTAAAAACAGTGGGAGTCATTGAATTAGCAATTATTTTCCCTTGAAGACCAATTCATGACAGAAGTTCAGTTTGCTTTGGATAAGACTCCATAATTTCACAGGTCAGATGCTCAGCTGGAGTGAGTCTGTGTGGCTTTATTGAAGTCCACGAACATACAGAGTCATACCAGCTGAGGTCAGTGGAATAACACTATTTCAAACTGCTTAAGGATCTGATCCCATAAACTTATCATGACTATTCAGTCTTGTTAGTACTTCACAGTTCTCATGCAAGTTGGTAAAAAATTCCCAAAAGTCAAAGCTTCTCAGGAGTGTTAGATATTTCCAAGCCTGTTTTTACTGAGAAATAAGAATAAAAAAATAGGAATGGGTGGGAGGTTGAAAACCATGGTTCAGAGTTATTTCTGGAAACAAAGATGAAAAGATAAAGAGGGGAGAGAGAATTTCCTTCCTACTTTCTAGCTGAAATTCACTCTTAATAATATTAATCCTTTTGGAGTCTTTACAGTTAGCAGAGATGAAGAGGCTAATCTCTGCCTCTTCTACACTGGAGGCTCCATTAGTTCTACTAAATAGCTGGTGCAGCACCAGAGAAAGAAGTACATACGCATTTACCTCCCTTCTCCTTTGATCTCAGCAAGAGATTATAAGACAGCTCCCATGCTCTGTTCTTTCATTTTAAAATGCAAAAGCAATCTGAAACTTTCTTCCCTCTGGCACAGGAAATCCTGGTGAGGAGAGGGCCCCTTTACTAGAAAATGTATAGCTCACACTCTTCAAATGTATCTGACTCCATTAGTCATGTGAATTCACTATCTTTTATTCCCTCTTACGAGCCATCTTCCCTCTTTCTACACAAACAAAGAAAATCCTCTTTTCTGGTAAAGAAGGAGTTATTTGAACTGCACTGTTTCAAAAGACCACACTATCTGCCATAGCTAATGAGCTCCTAACAAACTGGGGATGCGCTGGTAGGGCAACATGACTACAGCCCTCTCCTACACCACCAGAAAATAAAAGCTACCTCTTTACAGGACTTAAATTACTGCAGACATGAGTATACTCAGTGTCAGCAAAACTTTACTCTTTTGGTACAATATAATATTTGTTTTGCCACTGGTGGCAATGACCATGAGTTGCATTTTAGGATAAGATGACTCATGCCTTAAATACCACTGATTACAAAGGGAAACTCATGTGATTGGCTCAGATATAGAGGTAAACATTTGGTCAGATGTGATCAACATCATATGTCTGGTCATCCGCAGACCTCTCATACTTGCTTCCATGAAATGTCCTCCTTGGCTTGCATCTAGGTTTTCTTCCTGTGGAAACTCAGGCACAAGGTGGCAGAAGAAGGGAAAATCATGGCACCAGAGTGTAGGCACAACATCATGTCTGGAGGTGACTGAGGCCCATACCCGTAGTTGGATGGTATAGAAATACAGATAGAGGCACAAGGTTGCGGCCTCCAAAGTGGAACCTGTAACCCTCCGTCAAAGCCTAAGAGACTTAAGTTTGGAGAGCATCAGACACCTCAAAAAGGGGCACACAGATGACAGCTTTCTTAGCGAGGTTTTGATCAAAGTAATCAGTAATAAGCACTGAAGATTAGAGCGTATCCTGAATCCCATCCCTCTTCAGGGCTTGGAAAGCTTGCTTGGGGTCACTGGGAGGGACGCCTTCTGTTTGGGACTTCTTCCTGAGGACTGATGTCCAGGCCCTGCATTTTGAACTGAGAGGAAAGAGGAGCGGGGATCATGTCTTTTAAGAGTCGGGGTAGCTGGGGGATGACAGTGAAGGGAGGCCCCTTTACCCAGTGTGACACTGTGTTTACCCCAAGCAGGGCTGTGGTGGGGCTGGAGACTGGCGCTCCCGGGGCTGGGACTGATGGCCCCAGGGGAGGCTGAAACAGGGTCCTGGGCTGTGGGCAAGGTGGGGGGAGCCCGTCACTGCCCTCAGGGACCTGGTAATCAGCAGACTTGTAATGCAATCTGGCTACCTGCACATACAGTTCCACTTCTGTGTATATTTTAATGGTCTTCTATACATATTTTAACCTTTAAATTAGACCAGTGAGTTTTCAATGTAGGAAAAATAATGATGAACACTTAACAGTAATCCTGCTCTTCCCCACTGCCAATTATGGCAGGCACTAATCCACCCAAAATACCGGTCCTTGCAGTAATCATACACTTAATGACCGTGCTTGCTGAGGCCTTGACTTCCAAGCCCACTGATTAAAATACACTGGGTTCTGATACGCAGCAAAGACACTGTGAACCGCCACCGTGTGACTTCTCCTGTGACCACCTTGCAGCAGACCCTGCAGTGCAGGAACATGCCTACCTCGCCATCTGCGCCAGGTCACCATCCTCAGCCCAGTCCCCTTGCTGGCGGGTGACAGTGAACAGGCACCGAAGGAGCGGGCGCACGTCCATGGACAGCAAGAGCCAAGACAGGGAAGAGTTGGTGCTGCCATGGGGCTCATCTGAGCAACCCCCTGATGGGGCCAGTCTACAGCCCGACGTCCTGCAGGGCAGATGGTTTATTTCTTACGCTACCGTAAGTAAATGCTAGGTCAGTAGAGCAAAGCAATACTTACACCCTTGGTTCTACAGTACAAGAAAGAGTCTGTGCACTGATTTGTTCGGTTTTGTAGTATTCGTGTTCAAATTCTGAATCCAGGACACCGCAATGTATTTGGAGTTATGGGGGTCACATCTGTAGTGCCATGGCTAAAGACCAAGACATCGCAACCATATTTATTAACTTTTCCAAGGCATTTGATTGTCCAGGACCATTCAGAGTGTCCAGGAGCACTCGTGCTAAGAAAATTGAAACACTTTGGCCTTGGCTGAGCTTCAGCAGATGGATTTGCTTCATATTTGTTAACAAAAGAGGAAAAGAGCGAGAGAGGAAGAAAGAAAAGATGGCAGTTTGTCTCCAGAAGTAGCCACACAGTAAATCTCCAGTGAACAGAGTTTTATGAGAGAAAGTCCATTTCCACTATTCTGCTTCCAGACTTTATAGATGGTTTTCAGGATAAATGCAATTATCTAATGCTGATGATTTAAATGCAAACAATCCTATCTTTTGTATCCTCGGCCCTGAGTGACAAAACTTCGGAGTTGTAATGTGACCTCTGCCACTTCCACAAATGACTTGGCAGCAAAAAAATGAACTTGTCCAATTCAAAAAGAAATGGAGAAAAACAAAGCCATATCTTCCCCCCAAAAGGGATAAGAAGAACATAAAGTCATGCTCCATATGGCCCTGATACTGTAAGGTGGTTCAGGCTGTAGATTGAGGTCTGTGTCATTGATATGTGTAGAGCTCAGGATCTGTCTAGCACATGTCTACTGCTGAGAGTGATTTGTACCTAATTTGCTCAGTGGTTTTAATCTTTTTTTTTTTCTGTTTGTATCAGACTTTGATTTTTCCAGATATACTTGTCAGTAGAATTTGCTCAAATGCACTTTGTAAACATATTTCAGCCTATGCAAACTATTTGTTTTGACTGTTCACTACTCATGCTGTGTAACCAGCCACCTAAGGCAAACTGCAGTTTTCCAGAGTTTTTGCAGATGACTGATCCCTGAAGGCCCCTGAACTGTTTTGCAAATCTCTGCTGTAATCTGTCTCCAGTCACCCAATAAGGTTACCAAAAGCTATTTCTCAGTCACATAACAAGGGTCACTATCTGTTGACTCTTAACAGATAACGCTTAGCATCCTGACAGTAATGAAAACAATGATGGAGCGATTTGCACACACAAAATAAGTTGGAAAAGGAACATTTTCATGATTCTTTTAAACCCAAACATATTTAAAATGGGAAACTCACTTGAAAAATCTCTTTATAAGCTAGTAATAAATACAAATGCTAGCTTGCAGAATTCTTCATGGAGAAATAAATACAATAAAGCATCTATTCTAATATTGATGCATATTAGGTCTTCACATGGCATGACCTAACTTTAATCAGGCTGCTGCTGAAGAGATCTGGAGGTCTGGACTGCACAACTACCTCCCCAGTCTGAATCCATTGGGTAAATTATGGCAATACCCTATGTTTTTTACCCTGTAATAAGAGATGCAATTTCTTTTCCTAATGAATGGCAGTGGACCTCCTTTCCCAGGGAATAAAACCAGAGAGCCTCTCAAGACTAAGCTATAACAAATCCCTTGACTGCCCCAGAGCCTTTTGTCTGGTCAGCTTGATGCTTAGCACAGTAATGGCTAAGGTTAGATGAGATGAACCCCACTCTGACTGTCTTGACTCGTAATGACTGCCAGCGCCAGGTTGTTAAAAGAAGACTGTTGGATTAGTACAGAAGTAATAACACTGCCTTCATCTGCAGAATCCCCTGTGGAACAAAGATGTTGTTTTTATGGCTAGTTAGCATGGCTTTCAGGAATGAGCTGCAGAAGAAATCTGACTGCTAATGACACATCTGCGGGCAGAGGTGCAACAGCGTTCAGAGTGCAAGAGAACAGAGCTCCTGAGTGTGCGTCACTCGCCATAGCTCCATGTATTATCGCAGTAAAGTCCCAGGCACCTCTTGGGGCCACATTTATTTCTGACAACCTAGTTAGAAACATATGTTGCAGATCAGAATATTTTGCATTTTTTACTGTCCAGGCTGGGTTTGCACCCAGAGGCTTCCAGCCTCTCGTAAATGACAACCTCTGACTCAGAGTGCGTGTAACCCAAAATACCTTGTTATGACTCCTTGTGGTAACATCACTACATGTGGCATAATTAAAATAAAATAAAGATATCTGACCTAAAATAGGCAGCATGTATTTTTAAGTGTAGAGGAAGGTCATTCGGCACTGTTATTTTGAGGACTCTGCTGACAGAGGCTTTTCTGTAACATTCTAATTTCAATGCTACTATCTATAGCCCTTTGTGTAGATTTGTCCTTCAATGTGCACTGTTGTCAATGAAAAGATACTGTAAGCTGGTTTCAAGGTGTGACTCAGAAAAGGCTGGCAAAAGGATGCTCTGAAATTTTCAAAGCCATGCTGCATATCTTCAGTTTCAATGGATATGTATGCAAACCTCTACCGTTTGAAAAATCTCTTCCATAAGCTGCCTCCCATCTACAAACAAGAGCCAAAGTCATCCAAAGGGATTTTAGCACATGACAACAATGATTATAAACTCTTGTGGACACCCTCGGACCTCTGTTACGGATGATGTCTATGAGACGATGTACATGTACATAACTGTTGCATGCATACACATATATAATTACAGGAACCTTTGTGGTTTTCCAGACACAGGCATTGAGTTTGTAAATCATAGCTTCCAAATACCTAAACACATACAGAAGCCACCTACACCTCAGAGTTTTTGGCATCCAGCTAAGACACTTATGTTTGAAACAGGGCTCCCCCCATGTCCAAGAGGAAATCTTTGTCTTTGTTTTAAAGAGTAAGGCTTGGCAGACTCACAGGTTTTTAACGGCATTATGAGTAGGCTTGTGGAAGAGAAACCAGGGCCTTTCAGAGATCTGGAGAGAGGTAGATCTGGATGAATGGTGGCTTTATAAGAAGCAGCACAGAATATATGTTTAGAAAGACATGCCATTTTGATTTACACAGCTATCCCTGATATTGCCTATAAGACCATCAGAAGGATAGGATTTCCTGGCTCACGAGGATGATTTTCTTTTTGAAGGTCTGCTCTAAAGTATTATTGAAAAAGCAAAAAGTATCATAGCTTCTCCCCAAACAATTTAGAACTGGAAAAGGGAAGGCTTCCTTCTGTTCTTCCCTCTTTCTTACGTGCTGCCCAGTTCTGACAGGCTGCTCAACAAGATGATGGGATTTACTGTTTGCTCCATGGCACACGAAAAAAAAGGCATTAAAATAAAAAGTCCTTATGTAAATAATTACATCAATTTTGCAATGAACCAGAAAACAAACAAACAAAAACCAATGAGGTCAACACTGAGTATGCTAATCTTGCCAACGCTCTGTATAATTAAAACAATTTCACCTTGAAATCTGGCATTAATTGCAACATGGAGCACCTCCAGGCCTTAGCATTTTATTTTGTTTTTATGGACCTAGTTAGAACAGAGGTTTGTACATGGAACATTTACTAGTCTTCTTGTTTATGATCCATTTAGCAATTATTTTACACAATCTATTTGCTGCATATTAGTTGTTGCTTCTGTCTGTTGCCACGTCTGTATAACTTGGGAAATGCCACAATGCATCTCGCTTGGCAGCAAAATTCTTCACAAAGTCATTGAGACCAAAATACTGCTAAAACCCAAGCAAACCCCAAATCTGTGTTTGCATTTAACGCATACAGCATTGAAGAGATCTACTGCTGTTGTCTTCTACACAGTGACAGGACAAAATTTTAAAAACAGTTCTCAATTTTCAACACTTCCCACCTTCACATAGGGGCTCAGTGTTGAGGAGAAAAAAGTTTACGTCCTGAAAAAGTGTTGATATTTTTCTGGAAATCAATTTGCATAAACCGAAAAGGAGGCAACAGAACTTACACACAGAACCCTTGGCTTTGCCCTTGATTTTAACAGGGAAAACGGATCCCAACTTCAAGCTTTCAGAAAATGCAGATCTTTCTTTAAACTTCAGCCCTTACACATTTAATTGGGTAATCCAGGCTCCGTAAAAATCTAGTCTGATTCTAGTACCAGTCTGATTCCCGATTTAGAGTTTTTCACTTGGGCCTAGCTTTCATTTAAATACTGAATATTTATTCAGTTGCCTGCCTTGTTCTTACATCAAGCGGTTTCAGTTAAAGAGATTTGTACTTGAAATGCATGTGTTCGGCATCGGTACTGTTAAATTAATAGTGATGTATATGTGTTTGTAGGCACAGTGACCTTTATTAGCTTCTCATTATGTTCGAAAATAGTTCTTGTTATCTGACTGAATGAATTATGTTGAGCATTGTTATGGCTCAGATAACCTATTGAAACTAGTTATTTTTCATCATATGTTAAATGTTAAAACTAACAAGCAGTTAGTTAAGCATTACACTGGAGACTATCATCATGTCTTACATCTTGGAACATGCACTTTTAAAACTGTTCAGATTAAAGATGAATCAAAGCGCTTCAGCTTCAGGGATAGGACTGGAGGTGCACATCCCTACAGACAGAACTGGAGTATAAAATCCAACACAAATTGCTTTTAAAATTTAATAATTCACAAAATCTATGGTTAAGCACAGCCTGGCTGGGGTAGATAAGTAGAATAAATACTGCAAAGTCAATTTTTAATAATCTGTGGCATGAAATTTAAGCACAAGAGAAAACATTTCACAATCAAGTCGGAAGCTTTCTGTAAATGATCAAATGAGAATTTTAAACCCCCTCACCTACCAATGCAGAATACATCCAGTTTATCCTTTAGTCCACACAGCATATTCCTAGATTTCTTTGTTTAAATGCCTTTTACTTCTAACAGAGCCTTTGTTGTAACCCCTTTTTAGAACTGGAGTTATTTACAACATTGGAAGGAGGTAGGCAGGTACTGGAGCCTCTTATTTGTTGGTGAATTGGTGCACCGCATGCAGTCACAGGAAATAATGTAATTAGTTCCTGTGCTAGTCTGGTAACAAGTGGTCTGGTATATTTATCTAATTATTGAGACAACACATTTACAACTGAAGGGATTTTGTTATAAGAGGTTTATAAAACTCTGATTTAGGCTGATCTTCAGTTTCTTAATGCCAAGTAAAAACTGGCAACGTTTTTGTATGATGAAGAATAAAATCCCAGATGGATTATGACAAGTCCGTGTCGTCCTAAAAGAGAAATCAAAATGAAAAGCTGGGAAAATTAAATGGCAAGGATAATATATATACACACGCTTGTTCATGGGGAGAGAGAGAAAAAAATGTGAAGATTTGTACGTATTTTATGCATCTGGAATCAGTATGCTATCATGCTGTTTATGCTAAGAGGTGTACCATCTGCAAGGAATAAAGAAAAAGAAGAGATTATACTATATTATGGGGAAATCATATTTTGACTTTATTATTATGGTTGTGGCTATTTTATGAAAAGGAGGTGGATTAATAATTGTCTAACCAACCAAAAAGGAAAGAGAAAGCAAAATGGATTTTTCAGAGGAACAGATTATTTCTCACACAATAATAAGGGGCTTGTGCAATAGAGCAGAATGAGGAAGAGAGGGCAGTGACACGAAAGAGAGACCGAGTCTCACGGTAGGAGAGGGGAGAGAGCATGGATAGCTGTAGGGCTGAGGGTGAGCATGTGCCAGTGGCCACAGGCAATGTACCCGGTGAGAAAAGAGGTCCTCTGGTGCCTGGGACCTCTGCAAAGAGGATGCCACTGAGCCACAAGACTTGGCTGCGTGTCTCCTCAGCACAGCTGCCTCCTGGGGTGCCCTGGACATGGGTAGGAGAGAGGCAGGACAAGTGGTTGGTCCAATGCAACCCTCAGTGCTGAGAGGTCATCCTGCAGCCAGGGGCTCGTCTGGGATGGGATGTGGGCTGGGGTGGCTACATCCTCTCACATCCCCACATGAGGCCCAGTGCTGCTGCGGAGAGGGACCAGGGCTGACCAGGACACTGAGGATGATGACATTGGGAGCAAAAAGGAGGTCCCCTATTTGTAAGCTGTTAGGAAACTATCTTCTGGCAAGAAACTATAGGGAAAACACACAGCATTTCAGTCTAAGGTAAAACAGCTAAAAGCAGGTAAAGCTCACCCCTGCACAGAGTCTGGATCAGACCTCCTGCTCTTTTCATTTGCACTCTCTCATTATGGATATTCGGCATACATTATTGTACCTCTCCCCCCACCTCCTGCTCCTGCTCCGGCCCAGCGGCTTTTTGTTCTGAATGGAAGGACAACCCTCACAAAGGGCCTTTTTCCTGAGAGATATTGGTTTCATTTACAGTGGGCTAGAAATGCATGTGCTGCAGTGCCCTGGGCCTTTCAATCACCCGCCAAGAGCACTCACTTTTCATTGTTTCCATTTTAACGCTGTTCTTGCAGCTGCAATTGCAGCCTCTCTGAATTAAATCTGGGTTAACAGTCTGAGAACAGATAAGCCCCAAGAGAGGAAATGATGTAAATCCAAACAGCAATTCTTTAACCTATTGCTTTTTTATGACAGGCTGGAAGCCCTGCATGCGATCGGAAGCAAAGTGCATTTTTGCAGTCTATTCTGATTTGCATAAACCTTTCTTTTGGTATTTGCATAATTTTTCAATTAATCACCAGGACAATACCCTAACTCCTGAACATCTCTCTCCCAGGCATTTAAGGTATTCTTGCTAATATAAAAGCTTTAGACACTGATGATGAGGTCAAGACCTGGGGTTTTCCATCTATTTCACACGTAAAGCCCAGTCCAAATGTTTACTGTACCTTACACTCCACAACGAGTGCATCAGTGATTACTGAAAAAGCACAGATGGGATGTAGACAGTTTTTCATTCCTTGTTCCATATGATAGAACTCAACACATCTGGTACGCTATGAAAAGCATCTTTGCACTAATTTGTTTGTCAGTATCTATTGAAAGGACTATCTGTCATCCTGTCGCATTTTGGTTGCCCTGAGAAGTCTGAAGACAAGACTAGTCACAAATTGTGACTGCTGGCCACTTGGGACTAACTGGTAGAAACCACCAGCTGTTCCAAGGATCATCAGTGGTGGATTTGTTTCTTTTTTTGTATTTTTTTATAAGCGGAAATTTCAGTGTAATCTCTCCTCAGACATTTTGTATTTGCAAGAAGAAACCAAATCACTTGAGCAAGAGACAGCTTGTTTGTCCTCGCTGTCCGTGTGCACACTCCCATCTGCTTCTACAGCTGGGTGAGTTTTCTTTGACTGTACAGGAGTGATGCAGGGGGCAGAAAATGCACTTGCTGTTGTGCATGTGGTGATCTTAACACTCGCCTTTGTATGCTTGGTCTTTTATGTCAGGAACTTGACCATAAATAGATTGGTTTGTCAGGGAAAAGTAAAGATCCTAAAGGAACCTCAGTGTTTATATGGGTTGATCGATACAGGCTGAGAATGTTTTTTCCCACAATTCTTCACACTGATCATTGTCTTGAAAGACAGCCCTGTGATTTATGATTTGTTATGTTTATTTTACCTCATCTCCTTACCAATGAATCAAAGTGTTTGATGACATTTCTTTTCCAGTCCGATTTTTTTATTTTCTTATTATAAATGCTTTATTGCATTAAATTCTGATTGTGTGACTAATTTAAGCCATTTCTCTTCAGATAAGAGCTATTCTGGCATGAGAGTGCAGGTCTGACTGAAGGTGTGAATTTCAGGTTCTATTAATGGCTGGGCAATACATATAAAAATAGCTTTCAGAAATATGAGAAAGCCTATGAAACACAGTGGAAGCATCCGTGTTTAATGGGCCTGTAACTTCCAAAAATACTGGTTTGAACTGTCTGTAGTTAATTAAGTACTCATGCATTTTTATAATTAATCTGAATGATCAGCAATACACCAGCATAACTTGAACTTAATGCCAGCAATTTCAAAATAATGAAAAGATTTTTCTACTTAATGGCATATAATCCTTTGAAACTACTGATAGTATCTGAACTGGAACAACAATAACCAGCTTGTCACAAGATCATTCCAAATGTCCAGGTTGTGCTCCCAAACTTTGAACACGAGTCGCACATGAGTTCTGCCTAAATTTAATGCTGTGTTGTGATCCATAGTACTCTGTAAGTGTGAAGAGAAAGATTGTTCACACTTCTCTGCTAATAATTGAATTACATATGAACCATTTAAACAAAAACCAACCTAGCATTTTGAACATCTCCGATCAGTTGTCAACTTCTCCGATATACGCAGCTATTGAATCATTCAGGGTTCTGACAAAAAGGTGAGCTGACCTTCCTTATTGTCTGGGGACCTGCGAAATTTACTGCCATTTTGCACCAGATTTTTCAGATGGTCAGAGCCAATATATGTCAGTCAGCATCATCTAAAAAACTAGCTTCCGTAGTTCCTATTGTCTCATGTGAGTTGATCCCTAACCACTAGATGACAATGCTCCTTTTATCCAAACATACTCTCTACGTGGTACCAATTTACAATATTTGGAGCTGTGTTTATTTAAGACTTCAATTTTTCAGGTTGTCTCTGGTTTGTGAATATCCAGTTTGCAGAGATAAGAAAAATAGCAACTAATTGTATTAAAAGCAAAATTCAGCTCAGTTTAACTGATGCAATATTAGCAAGCCTGAGAAGGAAAAGCAAAACTGATGGGCTCAGTGTCAGAGAGTCACCCTCAGGCAGGTGTCTCAGGAGGGTACTGAGTGACAGCCAACAAAACCCAAGATGCAGCATGATCCTGACTAGGATTATTTGCAAAGAGGGCCCCTCTGTGAGTGAACATGTAAGAATTGGGCCCAGAACTGGCAATCAGATGTGATGGAAGACCGTGTTCCTCACTCCTGCCAATACCTAACAAACAACATATGAGAATGCTGCCAGTATGTCATGTTTTCTTAAATCCATTTCATGTCCCTCGTGAGGTAAACCATGCTAAAGTTGTGTTTGACAGACTTTTAGTTTGCTTTGAAAAAAATAAAATCAAGCAGCCTAGTAAAACAGGAACAGATATGCTGAGAGAATCCTTAAAAATTAAGACAACCTTCATGACTGCAAAGCACATTTAGAGATGAACAATTTGAGGATTAAACAGCCCATAATGTAGCTCGCTTCACAGAAAGTCTAACTTGATAATGAAGTGTTCTTACACTATTTAGGCTTTTCAGATGGCTGCTAAACACAGAGGTGTGGCGTGCACTAAATGAGCTTATGTTCTAAAAAATGGTTGCAGTGAACACTCAGCTATTGTGGAGAGCAGCAGTATGACTCTGGACCCTGCATTTATATCAAAATGATATCCTTGTAACACTCAGAACAGAACAACTGCTTTTACTATTTCGTCCTTCACCATAAGATTAACACTGACGCTCTCACTTCTTGGTCTTGGCTTGAAAATCAGCTTTGTGGTTGCAGGATTCACTATGGAATGGTTGAGGTTGGCAGGGACCTGTGGAGATCATCTAGTCCAACCCTCCTGCTCAAGCAGAGGCAGCCAGAGCTGTTCGCCCAGGACCCTGTCCAGTCAGGTTTTGAATATCTCAATGGATGGGGACTCCACAATTAAAACTAGTCCGAGCAGTGGCAACGGAAGGTGCCCAGGAAAAACATGGTGGGTCTGAGGCAGAGGTGTTAGCAGGCAGCTAATGGAGGAAGACTGCAAAAGGCCAGTAATGAAGTAATTTGCCTCAGCTCTCTGATTCTGACCCACTAATTTAAGAGACACCTTCACATAGGAAGATAATCTTTTCCCAGGTTTACAGCAGACTGTTAGACATACACCAGAAATCAATTCTTATCTCATCTGAGAATCCCAGTGGAGCAGCTGGAACTCCAGGAACTCAGAGACTTCGCTTTCCTCCTTTCCTTACCCTGCAGGTCTTTCTATTACGCATCCTGTTCCTTGTAGAACTGCAAAGCCTTGGAGCAAATCTGATGAGAAGAGCTTTTACCAGGAGACTTTCTGTATATTTTACATTCAGTGGAACAGAAAATCAGGGTCAATTTAGAAAGAATTTGATTGATACCGCTTACAATCAAAGCCAAAGCTAGACAGCACAAGCCAGGCACCTGAGATGCAACCCAATTTTAGCATCATTTGATTTAAACTTCATAGGACATTGCAAGTCTGGGCACATTTTTTTCCAAGTGTCGTACCCTGACTCCATCAGGGTCAAACAAATAAAAATTTATTTGAAAATTCCTTACTTGTCTACTTCTGTTTGCCTTAGTGCAAAATTGATGTGACAGAGATTTCTGAAAACCCTTTCCTCCTGCAGGGATTAATTCTGGTGGGACTTTGTGTGTTAGGGTTTTTTATAATCTCTGCTGGCTGTGAAAAAGGACTATAGCACCTATGGAAACGATCATGCCTTTTGCATCTGTAGTTGCTGTCAGTTTTCAGTGAATATAGAAAGACAAAAGTACCATAGGCTGAAACTGGTGCATGATGGGAGAACTCAAGGTTGGATTTTTTATTTTCTTTAAAAAACCCAAACATTTGTACAGTTTCCCGCTTCTCTCCCACCTTCATCCTTTTAGGCCAAGCAAGAAATGGGAGACATGGGAGATGAATGAAGTGTACAATAATAAGAATCGATCTGTAACTTGAGCCTGACCTATGAGGGGTTTATATCCCGAATGTCACTCCCAGCTATTCCCTGAAGTGGCATTTGAATGCATGTTGCAAGAGGCAGCCATACATACCAACGAGGAGGGACGGAGAGGTTGGCTCTGCCCGTACTGGCACGGCCATAGCGAAAGGCTCTCGGTGGTGGTTAGCACGCTTTCGCTCTGCTGCCGAGCCTCCTTTCTTGTTTGGGTGCGTGCGTCCTGCGAGTAAATGTTAGCTGACTTGGCTGAAACAATTTATTAACCATGGAAAGGCAGGATGGTTCACTGCACCAATCAGAAACTCTTTTAATGTAACATCAGTTTATGCCAGATGTAAATCTTCAAAAACTCTCAGCACCTTTTATGAACAGAATGAATGCTTTTATGCAAATATGAGCTGTTCTTCTGAAGTCACTTACATTTATGAAATGCCCATAAATTTCCTGAAGGTTTGCAGTGCTGGGACACAACAATAAGCCACCAGCAGTTTTCATAGCAGCAATCACTGTGTTTGAGACAAGCATGAGACCTATTTTGGAAGATGCTTTATGCCTTCCTCTAGTTTAAGGTTTTTATTCCTGCTTCAGCGATCCCCTGTGAGCTACCTAGGGCTGGTATTTGAAATGCCATTTGCCATTTGGTAAAGGCAAAAGGCAAAAAAGCAACAGTAGGTAACACTTGGCTGCTTCTATTAACGAGTGTAACATGGAGGACAGTCTTCAGTGGAAGGTATGTAGTGATATCACATTTACTAAGTGATATCCTTAAAACTGAGGACTGATCTTGTGATTTCTTATGTGGATTGTAATACATAGGCACTTAAACTTCCTCTGCTCCTATGACTTCCATGTACTTCTTCAGATGGCTACATCCCTGGCCCTGCAACTTTGCTACGATCTTTATCAAAATGGTTCAATTATTAAGACTTAAGTTTCTTATGGGAGAAGGCACAAGGGAACCTTGGCCATACTGAAGCTGACGGGAAATTTGTTATTGACAAGAGTGAGGACAGGCTTTTGCCATCTCTGAAGACAAATATGCTGGTGGGAAGTAACACTTCATTTGGGACTTCCAAGAGCATATCTTAAATTGCAATGGCTTTGAGGGGGTAAAAAATCAGTGCTGGAACTCTTAATGCATACAGGTACGTCTAAATTTCCCCTGGGGATGGGATGACTTAGCTGTCATTTCAAGTTTTACATTATTCCTTTAAATCAGCCATTCCATTTAAATAAAAAGGTTCTATATTCTGGGACGGAAATGCAGCTGCTTCAAGTAACCCTGCAGCATGTTGATTTATTACTGGCTATATACTCCTTCAAGGAGAAGATTCCTTAAGAAGACATTCGACACCCAGCTCCATATTTCTTGCTACATAGCACTTTATATTAATCTCACCATAACTGTATCCATGAAATTTGGGAGGAAAAAATGGAAAATAAGGTATTTACATATTTGGATAAATACATTTGCAGGATTTAATGCTTTGTGTTCATATGAATAAACTACTCTGCTGTCTGCTATTAGAGATGTTAAGAGAAATGTTATCTATCTCAAAAGCATCTTTTCTCCATAAACTGAGAAATTAAAAGATTTTCAAGTTTCTACTTCTACTTTTCTGAAACTGTATCTAACTGTCAGTAAAACTAGGCTTAGGATGTACCTTTAAAAAAAAAAAAAGGACAGAATTCTGAAGGGAAAAATATCTCTTTTTACTGACAGTGTCTACATTTGCTTTTTAAGCGATGAAAAAACCCCTTCCAGTTGCAGTTTTTCTATTAGATTTGAAGATGAAGGCTATAATGTTATATACCTTTGTATGAACATGGCTTAAGAAGGATTATTATGCAGTAAAACTGGATGAACTCTCCCGAGGTTGGTTAGCATAGCTTTTCACCAACTGGTTTCGTTCACGCATAAACTGCACGTTGTAAATTCCAGCAAGCAACCGCGCACACAGGAAAACCTGCCTTTGTATTGGAACATGTGTAAGTGCCATTGCTGTAACTCACATTAATTTTTAAGGAAGTGTCTGTCCTAACAGTTCCAGTGTTATTAATGTGCAGTCAAAATCTTACTAAACTAAGCTCTAGTAGTAAATAAGAAATGGATGGTGGTGGTGGAGTGTGGCTCTCAGAAAAGGAGCAAGAATTAAGAAGTTTTGTAAGATGACATCCTTACACAATCAATGTTGCTATGATGGAAACAAGGTTAATGGTATTTGATTTTGAATCGTAAGTGTATTCTGCTCAAAGAGACCCAGCTATGGTGAAACAAAGGTTGCACAGACACATAAACTTCTACATGGTTTGGCCATCAGGTAAGGACTATGAACCGCATGATTTCAAGGATGAGTTAGATATGGATTCTTTGGACTGTAGGCATTTAAATAAATACCTGAAGTTGAACAATGTTAATGCCCCCTAATGCCTAATAATGTTCCTCAACAGACTGTACTACCCAAAATCAAGGTAGGTATGAGTTGGGGTACTAACCATCTGATTCCTACTTTGTGCAGGACACCACCATTGTGACTGCTAGTACTGCTGAGAACCAGGAGGAAGAGACCTAATTAGAAGGAAAATGCACTCGTCTTTCTTGGGCACCACTTCTTTCCTTGTTTCTGGTGTTGAAGGAAACATTTTGCACAAAAGAAATGGGGAGGGATGGCTGATGACTGTTTTTTCACACCGGGCAGGCACACGATTCATTTCTCGATCCCATTTTTTCCGTGGAAGGAGAATTCATGTAGTTACACAAATGACCTGAGGTCTTTCTCCAACAGGGAAATTTGAAATTAATGAAATTCATGCTCATATCTAATAAGAAAAGGTAAAATGGGATACAGGCCATTAATAATATCATCAGCTCAGTGAAATCAGAGAGCCATTCTTACTACCGCACTTGAGCACAACATGGTCCACTTCCAACAGCGACCTTAGAGAAAAGCCATACTTTAAATAAATAACAAGACTTTTTCAGTACTATATAGTTGCTAGGTCTCATTTGGGTTGTGCATATATCTATATAATATAATGGTCTGGGACATACTAGTTGTTACTGTGGGATCAATATTAAAAAAGAATTTGTTACCTGCTTACAGCAACATCTGTTTTGGCCTAAAAGCAACCAAATGGTGGGAAAGAAAGAAAACTTAAACACACCTTAGATTCCTGGCTGCTCTTAAATGACACTTTAAGCAGCCGTTTCAAATTAACAATCTCAATAAATCAGTCTTTTACTTTCTTTACTTCTTACTTTTTACCTGGAGACCTGAATTTAAAATCATAAAATGTCCCTGCAAAAGTGTGTTGCTGGAATATGGTCAGGCCATTTCTAAGATAAAATGTTGTTATACCAGTGTGCTGAGATGCAATTTTCGCCTTTTACTGCCTGAGTAGGAAAAACAGAAAAAAGAAAAAATGAAAAAAAATTTTTAAAAAGATAAATGAGATACAGATTTCAAACAAAATGTGTCTATAATTGGATATTTCTGTAACAAAATGTATTCTAGCACAGCATATATTGAATCATGGCATTTTAGGATAAATATTGGAAATACTTTATACATATTGTTAATAAAATATGATGCACTGAAATAAAAAGGTTTTTGATTGCTGCGAACACACGCCAAATACTGCCAGTCAAACATGTTGAATAGGGCAGACTGGTTACAAATGCTCCCCCTACACAGATCTTTAATGAATACAACTTCTCCCTACATAGTGTGGCAGCCTAGTTTTTAAGCTTACTTGGTGGTGTCAGTTGAATCACTGCTAAGTACGAACTGTCAAGTCTAGCAGACAAGTGTAAGACTCCGTACAGTGGTTACCTGGTTTCATTTGTTATAGACTAGTTAATAATATCAGTCCCATAC
Source organism: Himantopus leucocephalus (assembly GCA_003993805.1). Classification (NCBI taxonomy): domain Eukaryota; kingdom Metazoa; phylum Chordata; class Aves; order Charadriiformes; family Recurvirostridae; genus Himantopus; species Himantopus leucocephalus. Next base: position 12,156,383 of record RSEF01000002.1, read on the forward strand.
TCCACTTTTTCCAAATGTGTAGGGGAAGGAATCTCTGTGTTTATAGAAATTCAAAAGAATGTAAAATGACATTCCTCCTCTTTTTTATACTGCTTATGTTATTGGCTTTTCATAGTATGGATCCTATTATCTCTCTTACAATAAACCTGTAAAGGGTTTTTTTCCCCCCAGTTACTTCAAAGGGCACATGAAAAGCAGCGTAATGCTTTTGATGAGATGAGTAATTTTAGAAGAGTCTGCTGCTTGTAATTTATTGTTATTATACAATTCTTATTTTTTCGAAGACATCTCAAATAATACTCCTCATTTATGTTCATATCCTCTGTCTCTGGATTTGAAGAAGCATCTTAATCTCAACAGCAGTTGAGATGATGACAAGTGTCTATCTCAGACCCCTGTGTTACACTTGTCCTCAAGTTCTGATCAGTGTAATCTTGCCATAGCCAAGGAAAGTGCCTTGCCTTTCCTCCCACCGCTAAGTAGGGCGAATGGCAGGAGGTGTTCATCATGTTACGGGTCAGAAGTCAGCTGGGTCACTAGCAGGACATTTTGATGCACTCTGGCAAAACCTATGGAGCAGAAACTCCAGTAGGAAGGCTTCCAGGTGCCCTAGATTGCAAACAGTGATGGGCCTTATTTTCAAAAAACGCTATATAATTCAGAAAAGAAATATGAAAGATTTGGACCACAGAGTGGAACATGGTGGAAATTTAATTTGCCTTCCATGTGCAGCAGAAAGAACTCCTGTTATTTGTATGATTAAGAACCTGGACAGGTTATTAATTAACTGGATACTTAACTCTAACTAGATCTTATACGACATTATCATACAAAGCACTGACAGAAAACCCTCAGAGCCCTGCACACTATGGCCTGCAAGTTCATTCTGTTTCATTTGATTTCTGTGTCCGTTTCCCTTCATGCTGACAGAAAGACACAAAAAACATTGAAATGGCTCAGTGGCCTGACTTAATATCAGAGCAGTTCTTTTTATGCAGGACATCATTCTCTCTTCTTGTTTCCAGAGGAAACACTGGATCACGTCCTCCCGATGTGGAGCAGCAACTCCTCTGGAGCTGGCACTGGCAGGAGCTGTGCTCAAAGAGATGGTGATTTCACGGGCATCTTACACCCACAGCTTTCTGCCCCATCCAGGCCTTGATATTTCTGGTATAATTGCTAGAACATTGAGAGAAAGAGAAGCAGCTCGACTGACACAGCAGATGAGAAGAAATATTTTAGCACCACCACTCACATCGAAAAGAGCTAGGAATGGTGGATGCACTTTTCTGACCATAAACACACATTTCCTGATAGACTAGGGATGCATTGCTGTACACGTTGTAAAAAAATGCTCATGCTGAAACACTGGCTTCCCAGCAGCTGCTATAAAACCTTAACTGCAGACAGGGGAAAGAACATAATACCAAATACAGTCATACAAAGCACAGATGAGGTTTGGTAGCCGTCAAAGACTGGGCAAAATAATCGCCTAGGGATGGAACACTGCTCGACTGTTGACATGTATGAAGCTGCAAAACGTAGGTACCGTGAACTCATCAGGCCCTGTGTGCAGGTTTCATAATGAAAATGCTCAGAGGCCCTTAGCTAAAGCAGTGCTCCCTGGCAATGTCACAGTGAGACAATGTAGGGTATGCGGGAGGCATCCTTACCAGCCTTGCCCAAATCCTGAGCCAGGCCTGGGGATGAAGGGCAAGAGCAATTACGTATGCCTACAGTGAGAAAATTATCATGGCATGAAGCTGGGTTAGCTGATTGTCCCAAACGGGCGAAGAAGTAATCTATAGCAGACAAGAGCTTGAAGGGGCCATGAATTCCTTCAAAACAGTTGAAACGACATGTACTAATTTCTATATCCTCTTCTGCAACACTGGGGGAATAAAAATTGAGTACATCAACAGCACTCCTGTAAATCATAAACAGGACAATCTCCTTAAAGGAAACTCTGTTCAATTTCCTTGGGATAAACTCCCGATAACCATAAGGAGTTCTAAACCATTTTCTTCCTCTGCTCATGTCTTTCCAAGTCTTACTCAGACAGGCAGCTTTAAAAACAGAAATATAAATCATTATAATCAAAGTAGAGAGTCATATTATATTTTAATGGTAAAATAATATCAAGACTGCAATAAATTATACAAAAACAGCATTAGAAAACCTATCTAAGATGTTGAATGATTATCTGAGGTGAAGTTATAGAGTTATAAGCTCATAAATAATAATGAAGCTTCTGTTGGCAACATAAGTAATGTTTAAACTGTAGAGTTTAAACTCAGTTTTTACTGAATAAGGGCTTAAAAAGATGAAAGACAAAGTGGGCAAAGCACAGCCTCGGATAAAGCATCTGTTGTCATCCATAGGCTGTGTGGGGAATGGCAGAGTCTCCTAAACTTGAAATGTAAGTTAGCAGCCAAGTGGTGCAAGCCCTGAGCCATTGATAATACCATCTCTAAACAAAGCAACCCTAGGGAAGCCTCTGGATCCTGGAATATCTGGTAAAACAAAAACCAAAGCGAACTTGTGATTGAAAACAAGCTCCAGAATAAAGTGGACAGACGTGCCCATTTCCCTTTGCAGGTGGCCCGAAAGAATCTAACCTGTCATGGATATGTTAATTCACCCTTGCTAAGGTACAAATGGCACCTCCTCAGAGTGGTTTCATGAAAATTTAATGGTACCTCCGAAGCCCTAACCGTGAAAAAGGCCAAGCATGACCTGAGCGATGCACTCCTGTAAGCTGATGTTGCTGGGTCAAAAGAGCGTGTGCTGCAAATACCAGCTGGTCTCTGAGGGCTCCTGCTACACCTGAGGGAGTCATCCGTCACCTGCCTTGTTCCCGAACATTGAAAAACTGGTGGGAAAACGCTGGCAGTGCAAGACCGAAGCTGGCAATGCCACCTTTAACTCATGCGACTTTGAACTGATGTTCCCACCTGTCCCAAGGGACACTGCAAACTGCCAAAGCAAGGGACTGTGCTTTCTCTGCGCTGCTCCCAGCTGCTGCCGAAGGAAGTTTCTCCCCTCCTCCCTCCTGTACAGCTCTGACAACTCAGATACTCTGAGACAAATACTCCAGGGAGGGCTAAAAACATCCTATGGTCTTATCTGGGTTTCAGTACCATGCTTATGTTTCACTAATAAGCTTCAGGTAAAATATGCCTGTAGCTTGCTGAGCTTCTTGAGCTGATAAGTGGTTACAAACTAAAATCTTAATAAAAAATATACTATACTACTGAACACAGATCTGTTCCTAACAAAAAACAAACCTAAAAGAGGGCTCAGACAAGCAAACAGGATTCCCCCGGCTGGAGAACAGAGTCTTAGCTCAAACCAGTGCCTCCATAACACTGCAAAACCCACATTGACAAATACTTTTGCTACTTCAATTACGCAATAGTTTTAACAAGGGCTTTCAAAACATGATGAGTGAAAATCTTACCCTGCTGAACCCATGGCAAAACTACCTGGGTTTCCATGTATGGAGTTACATACATGATGCTCTGTATGTGTGTGTTTATCTATTGATCTATATCTAATATATTTGAATACAAGTGAATTAAATCTTATCCTGCCCTGGGCAGGTAAGTAGGATTAAACCCATAGTACTTAGAGCCCATCTGAGTCCAAGAGAAATTGTGGTCAGCAGTTTGATGTCCAAGTGCAAACCAGAGATGAAAGGCGTTCCTCAGGGTTCAGTACTGGGACCAGTGCTGTTTAATGTCTTTGTTGGTGACATAGACAGTAGGATTGAGTGCACCCTCAGCAAGTTTGCA
>RSEF01000002.1:12160276-12198380 GCA_003993805.1 Himantopus leucocephalus
GAGGCACTGGCACAGGTTGCCCAGGGAAGTTGTGGAGGCCCCACCCTTGGAAGTGTTCAACGCCAGGCTGGATGGGCCTTTGAGCAACCTGGTCTAGAGGGAGGTGTCCCTGCCCCTGGCAGGAGGTTGGAACTAGATGATCTTTAAGGTCCCTTCCAACCTAAACCATTCTATGATTCTATGATTCTATGGCTTGTTGAGGGCTGACCTTCCCACTTTTGGCAGAAAACAGCTTGAAATTGAGAGTGTCTATATTTGAGGTTGACGGAGCTTGTGCAAGGGTCATCAGTCTACCAAAACCTCTTCTAATTCTCCACCATTCTTTACCTGAATTTTGAATATTCAATCATGCATTCATGGATGCAGACTAGAAAAGTTTTTATTCTGCAAGCAAAAATCTACACTTTCCAGCTTCTCAAACCCATTTGATTTCCTTTCTAAAAGGGGAAAAATGTTTAGGGAATCTTTGGTTCACGTTAGATTTAGAAAAGGCTGAATGGACTTTGAATGACATTGTTAAAAGTTAGCGACCTTGATATGTGCCTTCAGATGCTGTGAAAGAGGAGAGAGAGTTCATACTTCTGATAAGCGGTCTTTTTAAAAATAAACACCAGGCAGTGAGGAAGTTACTGTTGCATTTAAATTACCTATTTATTTAAAGTAACCTTCAGGACCTGATATTTACTTTTGCTTGAATATAATTTATCATGAGAAAGAAAGTTGCATGGTTAGTGAGAATACACGGACATTTAGCTATTTTTCCTATTTATTAGTGTAAATATTTTTATTATCATCTGCTTTGTTGACTAGCAGCTTGCCATGAAGGAAGAAGCCACAGAGTATTTTGTTATGCAAAAAGACAAGAAAGCTTACACTGGATTTCTGACCTCAAATCTGTCTTTTGTCAATAACACTGACAGCATTTTATCTTTGTGGAGCTCAACATTATCTGCCAAAAGAAAAGCTCCTTAAATAAAGCAACAACTGAACATAACCATTTCCCCCCCAGCCAACTATAAGCTGTTGCAAAGATCCTTGCAATTAGTGATGATACAACGCAGCAGTGGCTCGCAGGGATTGCTTTGATATTTGTGATGGATTCATATCTTCCTAAGTTGAATGGAAGTGTCCTGTTCTTAGGCAGAAAGCTTCCCACCAGAGCACCACCGGGTGCTGGAAAACTTTTGTCCCAGGTTTTAAGCATGACTTTGTTTAGAGGGTGTCTGGAGTGATGGCACAAAAATTAAATGGGGTGAAGGAGGTGGAGGGCGAGGGTGCCAAGGGTGCAAGCCAAAGCACTAGCCGTACAGTGAGCACAGACTTATTTTTCCAGTCCTTCGTTATCACACTTGAAAATTACTTGGGAATCTGCTCTATGGTCCAATTACTTTTTCTCTTCTAGTCTGTTCTTGTTTTATAAATGTTCAAAACTGGGTTAGTTGAAGATCTGCCTCCCCATGACATAGGTTTTGTTCAACAGCTTTATGCCATCTCCTCTGTCCAAGAGCATGCGTGAGAGGTGTGGAAGTCTCGAGACTGCTGCTATCTCTGAAAAAGTGTGATGTTTATCCCTGGTGCACCAGTGGGGTATGACCTGAGTGCTCTGCAGCCAGAACAAGTCCTGCTTCTTGCAGTGTTTGAGGAGGACTTCCCCAAGCAGGTTGATGCTGATGGTGTCTCAGTATGCATTGGCACTTTGGGGTGAAGGGTGAAGAAGGGGCATTTACTTGGGGTGGATGCTGTTGCAGGTAATCAGTATCAGCTGCCCTTGCTTTTTATCTCAATCCCAAGATGCACAGATATGCAGCTGATGTTCCCCAGATTTTGGTTGGGTAAAGAAAAGCAGGAATGACTTGAAACTTTCCTCCTGTGCACATTATCCAAGTTCATGGGTTCTCTCCAGAATTTAGGCCTTCCTAAATACAAATAAAGCCTCTGGAGAGTGTGAACACAGTCCTTGCTCCAATAAATTTAACAGAATCACAGAATCACAGAATGGTAGGGGTTGGACAGGACCTTCAGAGATCATCTAAAACACATTCACCTACAGCAGGTTGCACAGGATTGCGTCCAGGTGGATTTTGAATATCTCCAGAGAAGGAGACTCCACCACCTCTCTCGGCAGCATGTCCAGTGCTGTTTCACCCTCAAACTAAAGAAGTTTCTCCTCATGTTGAGGTGGAATTTCCTGTGTTCCAGCTTGTGCCCATTGCCCTTTATCCTGTCGCCGGGCACCACTGAAAAGAGCCTGGCCCCATTCTCTTGACACCCCCCCTTTAGATATTTATAAGCGTTGATAAGATCCCCTCTCAGTCTTCTCTTTTTCAGGCTAAACAGACTGAGATCCTTTCCTCATAAGAGAGATGCTCCAGTCCCTTGATTATCTTTGTAGCCTTCTGCTGGACTCTCTCCATCAGTTCCTTGTTTTTCTTGAACTGGGGACCCCAGAATTGGACACAATACTCTAGATGTGGCCTCACCAGGGCAGAGTAGAGAGGGAGGATAACCTTCCTTGACCTGCTGACCATGCTTTTTTTAATGCACCCCAGGATGTCATTGGCTCTCTTGGCCACAAGGGTACATTGGTGGCTCAACTCGTTGTCCGCATGGACTCCCAGGTCCTTCTCCACAGAGTTGCTTTCCAGCAGGTCTTAGGTTCTTCTCCACCTAACTCTCCAGCCTGTCCAGGTCTCGCTGAATGGCAGCACAGCCTTCTGGTGTGTCAGCCACTCCTCCCAGTTTTGTGTCATCAGCAAACTTGCTGATGGTACACTCTGTCCCCTCATCCAGGCTGTTGATGAATATGTTGAACAAGACTGGATCAAGTACAGACCGCTGGGGAACACTGCTAGCTACAGGCCTCCAACTAGACTTTGTGCTGCTGATCACAACCCTCCGAGCTCTGCCATTCAGCCAGTTCTCAATCCACCTCACTATCTACTCACCTAATCCACACTTCCTAAGCTTACCTATAAGGATGTTATGGGAGACAGCCTTGATAAAGTTAAAGTAGACAACATCCACTGCTTTCCCCTCATCTACCCAGCCAGTCATGCTGGTAGAAGGCTATCAGACTGGTCAAGCATGATTTCCCCTTGGTGAATCCATGCTGACCACTCCTGATTACTTTCTTTTCCTCCACATTCTTGGAGATGACATCCAGAATGAGCTGTTCCATCACCTTTCCAAGGATGGAGGTGAGGCTGACTGGCCTGTAGTTTCCCGGGTCCTCCTTCTTGCCCTTTCTGAAGACTTCTGTCCCTTCAAAATGTACGGAGGTCTGGGGACTGAAGGCAGCATTCAAGCCAGTTTCTAGGAGTACACTTGATCGCTACAACTAATCTAGCAGCCAGCTTCAAAATGCAAAGAGCACTGTGGGCTGCCACTTACCAGAGGCTGCCAGAACAGGGAGAGGATAAGTGTGGAGACTATACTGCCACTGGCAGCAGGTGATCTGAGTTTGGATCACAGTGACCCCATGACAAGACCTTGTGTTTAAACATGGAACCTTGAATCATTTTTGGAAAATTTCAAATCCATTTAAAAGCCAGCAAAAGGCTCTCAAAATGTGCAGGACGGAATAAGCTTTGAGATGGTCTCCATGAAGTATTAAATCAATTTTCTTTTACATAAGGTATTTACTTTTGCAATGAATAGACACATTCCCCTTTTTACATCTACCACTTCTGCCTTACCTCCCCTTAAAAAACTATGATATCTGTGTTTTCCCCTTCTCCCTTTCCTAAGTTCTCCAGTGCCCTCTGTCCTTTAAAGGCTTTGACATGAAAGGTGTCCATTTATTAGAGGGGCTGCTGAAGATCTAGGTTAGAAGGACGTTAGTTTACATCAAAGTTGAAACACTTTAAAGAATTTCCTAAAGGGGTCCTTCCCCTTCTTTTTTATCCTGTAGAGGGAAGACCTGCACCACATGATCCTCACAGGTACAATTTATTTACAAGCAAAATCCAAGTCCTGCTTATCCATACAGCCAGCTGACAGATGCTTGTTAGCAGGTGAAAAGAAGGCTACTTGTTAAAGTGCAGCTGCTCCGATATTTTTTTTGCCAGCTGCATATCAGACACCACCTGGCAGGAATTTATTCATTAGATATTACTTTAAAAAACAGCAATGTGATGAATTTAAAATGTTAATTTGGAATGTTTTAAGGTGTAGGTAACTGATGAAGAAATACATTGCTAATTTGCTGTGACGGGTATTGCTAGTGGCTATAATATTTGATTACATTCCTAGGTTTACAAACGAAACAGCCATTGTCATTCTGAAACAATAAAATAGCAACAATCCCTTCCCATATTTATTAGTAAATAAAGTACATGGTGGATTCTAGGTCACAGAGATTCAGCTCAACTCAGGCTCTTGATGGAAAGTTAGGCTCCTGTTAATAGCTGGAGAAAGCGCCTATATTCTTTGTATTAACATTTTATGTCACCATAATGTGACAATTTGAAGATCTCTTAAGGGAATTGTTCACAACGCCTTCATTTTACCTTCCTGGGGTTGGATGTTTAATGAGGCTACTTGTCCTTTCCTGTTTATTGTAAGTAAAGAAGAAGGTATTGTAGGAGTGAATTTGCAAATCTCTAAGCATAAGTAAATTTCATCCAAGTTATAAAACCCAATCATGAAGAATTATCCAAAATAGAAAATTCGGGTTTAAGTGAAATATATCATGTAGAAGGTATTCAAACTGGAATAAATGAACATACTTTACTAATGGTGTCAGTTTCCTTTTCCTTCGCCTTTTAAAAAATATAATAATCCTCTCTCCCACAGGACTGATCTGAATCCATATATCAGCAAGAGTGAAAAAATAGCATTTTCAGGAAAAGAGTTCATTTATAAGACTGGGATTCAACTCCCAAAGAGCATAAATCAGTTCTGATTATTATATTACTGGATCTCTTCTTGGATAATTAATAGATGGGATAATCTGTAATATATAATTAAAAGACCAAAGAGTTTCGATCTAATTTATTGACTCAGTATTTTATGAAATAAAAGTTCATTATAAAAAAGAGGAAGTCTTTTTTGGTTTGACCTTCTCTTTATCTAATTGATACTCCACAGATTCTTTCATGTCCGTTTACTTTCTAACCATGTCATATGCGCTCTGTAAAAGCGGGTAAAGTCACATAGACTTTCTGTTATCACTTATTTACTGTAGCAGTGTAGCTCCAGGGCTTCAACCCATGAGAAGTTTTAAATATAATGATCCTTTCTCCTTCCTTTTTAATCTGATCCCTGAAGGTGAAGCAATACCTCCTGTAAGTTAGAGAGTTTAGAAGTGCTCTTGCATCATGGCAAAGCACGCAGGCACCTGGGTATGATGTAAAGTCAAGGGAAAAACTTGAGGGAAAGTGAAAAAGAAAAGGTTTGCCTGAGGTTTTCAAGAGACACTGAACCTTCCCCTGTTTAACCTGTTCTGATGTAATGGAAAATACGATCTTCTCCGTTCCACCAAAAGAGAATAAGGCACCACATCTTGCAGGTTTCAAGAGCATGTGACATGGTAAAAGGCATTAAGTTTGTTAGATTTCCAGGCATGAACTTTTCCTGGAAATCATGTCTCACCCACTAGATTTTTCCTTTTAAAATTCTTATAGTCCTGATGTATTCTGAAAAAAAAAAATAATTGAAAAATCTTATATCCACAGAAAAAGTGATATCAGGCTAAGGTTTTTGATGAAATTCAGGTCTTTTGCTTGAGGAAAGCTGAAGATGTAAAACCCAGAAAGACTGTGGGTGTAGATCCAGTTTGGAGAGGAGGATGTGACTGTGCAATGCATGGTTGTATGGAGGTTGGCCAACGCCAAGAGGAGTGGAGAAGAGGAGCTGCTTTGCCTCTTGTCCTCTCCAGCCTGTCAGCGCTTGCTAAAGCAGCAAATATGAGAGCCAGTGATTCCCAGTTCTGATGCAAGGAGGATGCTGCCTATGATCCCATCTAAAGCTGGCTGTTGACAGAAGACATTAAGAATTTAAAACTGAGGATACAAGGAAGCACCAAGTCTCATCACTGGATGACTTGCTTTGCTCCAAACTGGGGTCTGTGAGGCTGACATAAACGCTTGTAAAGGCAAAGCTGAACCCGGAGAATTTCTAATGTGGCAGCCAGGAACATGCGTAGCTTAATGAAGACTTCTAAGGTCAGTTTTCTTTTTCTGTTTTCTTTCTTTCACATGCTACCATTACAAAACAGATCAGCTGGCCTTAGGATGAAAGACATAGTAACATATCTCTGCCTTTTGAGATTTCCTGTTATGTCCTTAATAGGCACCCGTGCCACCTTTCAACTCTCCATAACAAGAGCAGAGTGCACCTACACTCAAGATCTCCTGCAAATAAATCCCATGTGCAAAGCAAGCACTTTGTACTCACCCGCTGCTAGCCATAAACCTTCTAGCAGCAATAAAATGTTAAGCATGTAAGTAAAAATTCCACTGAAGTATATGTCTTCACATAGTTTCATCTGTCTCCTTTTCCCTAATTTCATACTTTTTCAAGAGAAAGAGTTGGGGTTTTTTTTCAGTTTTCAGGTATTTTCCGTAAGCTGCACCAATATATTTCAGATTGGTAAACATGTATCATTAAGGAATGAATAACTACCATTGTCCTCACAAAATCTGATCATATGGTAACACAGATTTTTTTCTCACATATATATTTATTAAAAATGTCCTTGTATGATTATCACTTCTGTGTATTTACAGGGGCCAGTTCTGCTACCCCTGAGGTCACTAGTAAGAACAAATCAGTAGGAAAAGCAGGACTGGTCTACATAAGGAATTACAGAGGAGATTGGCAATATAATAAATTAATTACTGGAAGGTATTTCTTTCCAGTATTTGGAACTGAAACAGTACAAGAAAAACTTTGGTGGTTTCTGACAAAATTAAAACAGGAAAAGGCATTTTCTTCCTATAAGCTCATTCAAATATTCCAATGCTCATTCTATATGCTGCTTAATTACAGAGATCTAATGAAGTAAACTGAAAGAAATGTGCAGATCTGAAGAAAGATAACAAAAGATTAACTTCCTTTCTCCAAAATTAGAAGGCCTGGATTAAAAGTAAGTTGTTTTTCCCTGCTCTTTTTTTACTTAAAGTTGAAAAATGAACTAAATAGCTGCTTAGCTAAAGGTCATCTTAAAAAAAGAGAGCAGAGAAAGATTATGGTGTATTTTCGGATCAGTTATTTCAGCATCTTATCAGCCCAAGCTGCTCACAGGACAGGAAGTGTTGGTATGAAACTGATAACTATCTCATCAGATCTGTACTGCTGGTGCATAGAGGGAAGCTGTACAGAAGCTCTCCAGCACAACCACTATTTATCTTTACATTCAGCAATGTGACATAGCAACACTTTTCAATCCCCATACATGCTTAGAAAACTGGCTGTATAGTTGAACGTGCACCTGTGTATCTGCACACAAACACATACACATTTATATTTAAGGGATATAAAAATTGTACAGAAATTAATGGAAGAGATTCCTGTTCTCCTCAGGGTAAGGAACGCGTTAACTGTGTGAACAGGCAAGGAGGAGATATAGGAATTTTTGTTGCGTAATTCATTCAACCAGTTGTCTAATTTATAAAGACAAAACGGCCCTCACTATCCTGAAAATTAAGACAATCTGATGTTTCAGTCTTAGTTTTGTTGGAAGTCTTGAGTTATCTCCGTTAAAGGGCTTTTTCCTACACAAGCAGAAAAGTGCTGAGGCAGAAGGATTTGCTGAAAGACTTGTTGTTAGCAAGACCACAACTAGCAGGTCAAGAGAGGTGTTTGTTCCATCTCTGAGAAACTTGTGAAGCTGCATCCGAAATACGCAGCTGGTGTATTCGTGCACTGAGTTGATGCACACAACGGACGCAAAGAGGTTGATGGGGGTGGGCACACAAGGGGAAGGGATTTGCTGTCCCTGTTCCCTAACAGGGAGTTTTGGAGAAGGCAGAGCCAGAATCTTTTGGGAGGGGTGGAGTGGAAGCATGGACAGGCAAGGTTGCAAATTCCAGCGCGGGAAATTTTGACTGCGTACAAAGAAGAAAACAAAACATAACTAGGGTGAAAAGATCTGGATCAGGTAGCTCAGAGAGGCTGTGGAAACACCGTCTTTAGAGATTTTCAAAACTTGACAGGACAGGGCTCTGAGCAATATGATCCAATTTTGAGCAGGGGGCTGCACAAGATGACCTCCCGAAGTCCCTTCTGATGTAAATTATTCTGTGTTAAGATTTTATTAATTTGGGGAACATGTTGTAAATAGAAACTCATGTTTAGCCATATGAAATTATCAACTTTTGCCCTATATGATCAAAAGTAGGTATTTTCAGTACATATAAAGCCATTCGTCACATGGGCAGATGTCATCATTTTCATCTCACTCACTCATTTCATAAAGCATGATGCAGTAAAGTGGATTTTTTCTGCTGGTAATAATAACAAAATAAAATACTCCCCTGCTTCCCTTCTTTTCTTCAGCAAGCTCTTGCTTACAAATCCAACACAAACTCAAAAACAGTGACCTCAGAAGCATGATTAGTCCATTCACCTGAGCAGTAAGAACATTTCTCTGACTTGAAAACCTCTATGCAAAGAAATTCCAACAGCCTGAAATTTAATCAAATATCTGTTTGTGATTTCAGAATGTTATGGAATCACTACAGGTTTCCTGTGTCTTTCTTTAGCATTTTTACATACATCCTGATCTAAGAATAGAAGCAGTACTTTCTACCGCAAATGTAGTTTTGCTATATAAGGTGGCAGCAGCTTTCTCTCTGTTGCTATTAAGAGTAGGCTTCCAACAAGGCCAGATTAAGAGAACAATGAGGTTAGGAGCGTACTGCAAAAAAAGGGTCAATCTAATAGCAAAAGAGATAAGCCTATTTCAATATATTGAAAAACAATGGGTATGTGTTTAGAAAGGAATAGGGTTTTTAGTTTTATTTCCCATTTACCTTTTTATAGTTAAAAAGAGGTGTTTCAAACTGTAAGCAGTCACCTTCATCTAGAATAAAGCTCTGACCCTTTAACTTTACTGGATAACTATCCAAAGACCTTTCATTTGAAAGGTCATCCAGATGAGCAATACTTTTTCATTTCTACACACCACAGCCAAGGCTTGCATAAATAGCTAAGTGCAAAATGAGTTGAATTAATCCTTCAGTGAGTATTGCTCCTGTACTTTCTTCTTGAGAAATACGCAACCTTCTCTGTTAAACCACAAAAAAGTTACACGCTAAGCCCTGTTTTCACCACCGTGATTGTGTGCAAACATGCACCTTGGTCATACATATGCTGATTATCGTCTGTCTTGGTGTGGCATTTGTCCACAAGCATCTGAACATGAAAACTAAAGAGGCAAATTTTTGTGTATATTTACATGGATGTTTTTGACACAGTGGCCTATCTGGTCTCAGCTGTGGAGCGGAGTGTACAGCATACACCGCAAAATTATTCTTCACAGGATCTGAACTGATGCCTAGCTTCTTCATGGCTGAAATGATCTCATGACAGACTGGCCACCTTTATTGTCCAGTTTTCCTGTTCAAAAAGTCTCATTCTCACTCCTGTTAAAATGCATCATTATGTGAATTTAATATTGTCTCTAAAATCTCTTCAGTTTCAGAACTGAGTTTTTCATCTTTCAAGATCATGTTCTGCATTATCCCTACAGTCATGTATTTTTTTTTAATAATTCTGGTGAAAGATTCAAGACATTAACTGATCTGAGACAGTAACTACTACTTGCATATAAGCTTCAAATAAGTACAGGACAGTGAAAAAAATACCAGACATTCTGAAAAGTACATGTCCTTAGTTGAGCTTTCATTTAGCCCAATCAGATAGATTTATTTCATAATGTAGAGGTCTGACTACTTAAGTACTGGTATATTTTCCAAAAATTCCCAAGCAACTTCTAATTTTCATAGGCAAGCTTTATTGGCACTTAGGTTTTCCTGTGTCCCTTAAGAATTTTTACATTTCCTTAAGAAATTTTATGTTTCCTTGTAGCGCTGCACAAATATATTTCAGCACCAACTTAGTTGTTTCTGAAAGTAATTTTATCTCATTGCCCAGTTAATTTTTGACCTTTCTGCTGAGACTGAATGATGATTAGAAAAAGAGGGAAACATTTTTTTTCAGCAAATGTATCCAGAGCACATTTGACTTCCATGATCACTTCAAGTCTGCGTGCCCTCGAGGCAGAAGAGCACAGGCTTGTGCTGGCGATGCAGCAATCACCTCTCCAAGAGCTACAGCCGGAGCATCCAGCCTTGACGATGGAAGTCAGGCTGGAATTACCCACATCGTCTGCTGCTGATCTCAAGCTTGTGCTAATGTGAAAATGAGCCGGGATGTTCAATGGGAATTTGCCCATTGAATCTACTCCATTTTGGGCTAGGTAGCTACTTACACACCAAAACATGAATTTAAGAGAAAACACTTTTGCTCAACGCACAAATCTGTCTTGCTTAAATGACACGGTGGATGTATGACTTTTCTCAATCTGTAGTTACATTATTGCCAGACTTTGGCCTAGACTATGGCAGAAGGATATCATTCAGAGTATTTTGCAGTGCTTTAAAAGGATGAAATTAAGCTCTAGGACTGATACCTATTTTTATTTTACATTTTGGAAACAATCTTTAGAAGATAATAATTTGTCAGAAGACTAAACCCGTTAGAACGAGAATTCACTGTGGTGTTTCCTGGGGTTTTTGTGCTTATTAGGATTCCTACTGACAGGTTGACACTTTGAATCAAATGTCCATCAACAGGTTCAAAAAGCCCAGCACGTTACCTTCATGCAAGAGTTAAACCCATTATTGATACAGCATCCAGTGAAACAAATAAAAACAATCTATTAGCCAGTACGTTTTGTTCCTGGGGATGTGTAAAACGAAAATCAATATGAACAATGTGAACATTTTGAGGCAACACTGGTGCTGCTTGTTTTTGAAAATAAGAATTGTTGCTTATGTTGGCATATTGTAAAATAGTCTAGTATTTCCTTTAGTTCACCTACTAGTTTTAAACAGAAGACAATAAGCTCGCTGGGGAATCTGCCTCTGACACAACACTGAATTTCTCTTTATGAACTGAAAGCAATCTGTCTGACTAGGACATTGAGGACCAGTAATTTACTACCTCAGCTGTAATTTTAAGTGCTCACCCAATGCAGGGATTGAAGCTTTCATTCTATAATTATAGAGAAATCGAAGACTAGCTCACTAATGTATTGTGCTACAATGCTAGCTATTTATAATCATCACTTCTCAGGCAATATGTTTTTATATGTTAGCATGGTATGCTTGTCAGAAACAATAATTTTTTTCTTCTTTTTTTAATATAGGCTCCTTGAAATGGCTGAAAAATGCAAATTATTTTTAAAGCTTACAGTACTATAGTATTTTTAAAGGAAAGAGAAGATCCTGTGAAATTTATCAGGATTAGAAAGGATTAGTTTTGGTCCTTCCTCTGTAATAGGGTACAAGGAACATCAGAATAAGATATTTACATTTAAAAAAAAAACCACAAAAACCAAATCACCATGATGTGTAACAAGGTTTGTGTTCAAGATCAGTCTGTCAAGCCAAAGCACTCCATGAGTCCAGTCACCTCATTGAAAATTGCTGTTTAAACTCTCTTCTTCAAATATAATATTTTGGTGTCAGTTTTACAGTAGTTGTCTAATAACGCATCTCAGGGATGGGTTTGTTGTTTTTTTCTGATCTGATCACCTGTGAGCTACCCATATCACCAGTCTTTCCTATCACTAGCCGAAAAATGTGTTACAAGTGACATTTGCAATGCAGTTAGTTCTAGAGAAAGCCATATATATAGCCATGTATATTATTTTTTTAAAGTTTGGCTGTAAGAAAGCATTACCTGGATAAAATCAAACCTTTCTGTGAGGATGTAAGAGTTTAGACAACACTAAACTTTCCATCAGGAAAGTTTTCTTGGGTCCAGTGCAGTGTTTATGGCCAAAGGGAGAAAAACCCTTCCTATGGAAGAAAAGCAAGATATCACTAGTTACGGTAATGTCTTTCTTACCAAAGATCTCACTTAAGTTGCCGCCTGACCTTCCTGGTCTGTACTGAGGCTTGAACCCATGCCTGACTGCTTAGGAATCCCATATCTCCAGATTTACCAAAAGGTGCTTTTCCCCCTCACTGTAGCGTCACATTGCCCTGTTCCTGCCCCTCTTTTTGACATTTCTGGGCAGCTTGAAGAGGCCTACGGATCCTCTGGAAATAGGGTCAAGGCACTTCTGCACTCTCAGACAGTTCTGTGGGAAACACGAGCAACGTTTTTCTACAGTTAAGTCCTTTTACGGTGGAAGTGTCTTTCCAGGTAATGCTGATCAATTCCTTCAGCCCACTAATAAGACTTATCAGGTTGTCCCTTATTATGCTGTTAGTAGAGTGTCCAGGACAATGAAGCCTTACATTTATTAGGGCTTTTGATGTCATATTGTTGTACAAATAATTATTAATAATGGAAAACCAGGTTTAAATTATTCATGAATAACCTGTTATGAAGTTGATTTAGTGTATGAAAAATCCTGACTTGCATACCCAATTAATTAATACACCACCTCAAAATTCAAGTGATACAGTTTTCGTTAAAAAAGCTCTCTGCACCGCTGCCTTGCTCTGGCTCCGGCTGAGCCTAATGCTCATTCAGCAGGCAAGAGGGTTTTCTGCGCTGTTCCAGCTCAGTGATCTGACGACACTCACCTTAACTAGTTTCTTGTATCAAAGATTGACTCAACCGAGCATTTTCAGGGAGAAAGCTGAAACACAGGGCAGGGTCTCCAGGGCAGACTGACGACGCATCCTGGCAGTCCATCACGCTTACCCAGAAATGCCAAGGATGGTTTATCCTCTTCCGTAGTCAGCTAACAGACATTACAGACTCTGACCCATACCTGTTTTCTGTGACTGTCTCCATTTATTCTTGGACCTGAAAAGGACTGAGGCACAGGGAATGCCTCCTGCATGCTCATGCATGCAGCACTGCGGAGGTGAACCATTTACCTAGCAGAATAGATGGGCCCATGACTATTTGTCTCTCCTCTCTGCACCAACTAGATCCCTGGCACATGAGAACATCCACAATCACTATCCTCCCTCTCAAAACTTGCAACTAAAAATTCCATTCCCTTGGCTGGTTGCAAACTTAAGGAACTTACACGGGTTAAGTGTCAACGCCTTACATTCATTTCTCTTACCTTGTTCGGTTGGTCAGATCTCTGGTATTACTGACTGACGTGGGATTGTCTGCACTTTCAGTGCTGACAGCCAGGCGACTTTTTGATGCCCAGGAGGAATTTAATTGCTTTTTTATACACTGATTGCAGTGTAGATTGTGCCCTTGATAGCAATATGAGTTTCAGGATAAAATAAAAAGCCAAGGTATAAAAATTCCTGCCAGCCAGCATGAAAGCAGAGACAAAGACTCATCTTTCCCTTTTTTTTGTTCAAAAATCAGTTATTCAGGAAAGGGAAATCTGCTGTATGGACAGATCTAGAAAATGCCTTTTTTTTTCCATAAGAGGATATGAGAGGGGTAAATATGAGAGACAGCTAATGTGAGACACTACATTTATGAAAGCAAGCTGTGGTATTTAACGTTGGTTCCAATTTAGAGATATTTGTAAGGATGATTTTCCAAAGTACGTGCCATCTCTATCTATTTCTTTTACGTAGCGTTCAGTGTCTATTTCTGAAATCCTACCCTACTATTTTCTCTGGCCTTGCCCACCTGAAAGGTCGACGTTTAAGCTAATTGCCTTGAATACCTCTGGCTAAGGACAGGGCATACTCCCTCTGGAAGTGTCTGTCTCCCTTATCATTTTACTGCAGAAAGAAGTTCTTCAGACCCCATGCCTAACACTGGCTGAGACAGAGCCCATCACAAACACATATAATATCATAAACTATCAGCTCTAGTAATCTGTTTCTTGCGGTGAAATATTTTCCAGTTTGTTCTCCAGTGGTGAAATGGACGACTTTTTCAATGCCGTATCCTCAAATTGCTGAGTAGCAGGTAGAATTTGTTTTTCTCGGGCCCCTTAGAAATATGCCATTTTTCCACAGAAGGAAGGAAGAAAGACCAGAGATTGGACCTGACCGATGATACAACTGGGAAGTGGTCCTTATAGATGCCCTACATGGTACAATGATCCTGGCATGGAGTAATTTGTTTACTTCCAACGTCAAAGTAATTTTTCTCAACTGCTGAGCAAGCACTACTATAACTTTGTGTGGCTGGTGTTGCTCATATTGCATCATAGTTCTTATTGTGCTTCTAAAGCTGAAGGTATATATGTAAACATGAAAAAGCATCTAAAGTTGAGCTATGGTTCTCTCTGTTAAATGCCATGTAAACTTTGGAGAGATTTCTTATTATATGCATATACATATGTGTGTATGAGTGTGTGTGTGCACCACATATAGGAGGTGCTACATAAATAATGCATAGAAATAGAAACTATTTGCTTTCTCCTCTACGAAAATGGACAGCAGAAAGAGGAAAATAAGGCACAGATTTTAAAATAATTAAGAAAAAAATATCCCCTAACCTTTTCTTCTGTTATCTGACCTTGGTTTCCATGGAAACAGAATCAGACACGTCAGTAGCAGGAAGAACTCTCACTTAAAGGTGTTACCTAGAGAGAGGAACTGGTACCCAACACAGACACACACCCCGGCATGAACACTCTGAGAGCTCAAAGTGCCACTGCAAATACGCTGCCAGTGGTTTGAAGCAAAATATTAGACTTTCAAAGGCAGAACAGGAGGACCAGACCCTCTGCCCTCTGTAAATCAAGCCTCTTAGATATAGTTCTTGCTAGGCAAGAAAAAATGTAAGTGCCCAGCATCATTAGTTACTTTGGGTTACCCTGGTTTCATATTTTTTATATGCGTATATATATACATACATATATATATATATAAAAAATTTACACCAAAAGGGCAAGATCTTTTTTTGTAAATAGGATGGGCTTTAATCACATGCTGCAAAGCCCATTTGCTGTTGAATAAGCTGAAAAAATCCTAGGAAGGCTCACGCACAGAGAGGCAGGAGGTGGCTATGGAAACATCTTGCCCAGCTGCAGCAGTGCCTAAGTTCAAGGTCCCATCAATAGTATGTTCTACAAGTAGAGAATGAACGCTGTCATAGCTTCACTGAAAACAAATAAAAGAAGGAACCATCTTCCCTCAAATCCTGGCCACATATAAGTGGCTGACATTGGGTACATCCTTCACTTCGACTTCTTTTTGATCCTGTCTCCCTGGGGTCTTACTCACTGGGACCATCCATCCACTGTGCCCTAACGCCCCTGACTCAGACCTGATTCTCACAGCTCCTGTTCATGCTCAGAGTTTTCCCATCCCAAAGGCAAATAGTGCTCAATAGTAACTGCACTACAGATAAAGCTTTGTAACTTAATTAAGGTATAGAACTAATTGTCTATAATGATGTCATCAAAAGGCTGTTTGATGGAGTACAGCACTGGAATAATTTACATAGAGAAGCTTAGAGATAGATCATAAATAACACGCAAAACCACAGTTGTCTTTGTTTCATTATGAAACAAGAATGAAGGGAGTCAGCCGTTGGCATCAGGGTTATTGACAATACAGATACACATCAAGACTATTATAGCACCTGACATTCCTGGTTTATTTTCCCTTTTGATTTTTTAACACCCTATGTTTCTTGTTTAACAAATTGTTCTCAATATGACGTACTCACAATAAGCCCATAAGCACAAACTGAAACACAATTTCCTGCTAGCTTCAGTAGAAATACATTAATCCACTGGATATTTCCCAGGACAATATTATCTCTCATGTGCAGGCTATATTTCTCTCATTCGGCTGCAAAGGGGAGAAAAAATCCTTGAAAATCTGTTTGAAAAGTGACATGCAAGAAAGTCATAGGTAAACTGCCTCTTGCTCATGTGAAGACTTTCCTATCTATTTATCTATCTATCCATCTATCTACCATCCATCTTTCTCACAGCACATCATTTACTAAAACCCTCCCTGAACATGACAGTGAAGTGAAATAATGAAAGAAAGGCAAGAAGGTAGTTAGGCCGCTGTACTGCTGATTGCTTTGAAATGCTACTGTCATCTGTTTCTAACTGCTTTGTATCACAAGAGCATTTTGCATATCAGGAAAGGATGAATACTGTCTGTTCTGTGTTTAAAGACAGGCATCTTTTAAATACCCACCGCTGTTATTCACTCTCACATTTTCAAGACCACATACGCTTCCATGCCTTATAAAGATGCAATATTAAATGCTACCAGGACTCTAGGGGTGGTTGATTACTGGCCTCTTATGACCCACAAGGCTAAAACACTAACTTGTTCTTCACTATCTTGTCAGCTGGTAATGAGAAATGTTTTCCTCTGAGATAAATAAAAAAGGAAAACTATCTTAGAGTAAGTAGTTTTAAATACTAAGTAGATTTTTTTCTTTTTTTGCTTTTGCTTTTGCTTTTTCTTTCCTTTCCATTTTCTTCCCATTTCCTTTCAAGTGCTCCCATTATGCAGAGCAAGTAGTAATCTCTCTGCAACTCTGAAAAGGGACAGAGCTTGAGCTTGGAATAGAGCCCCATGCAGGTATCATTCTGTATGGATGCATGTTCCTCCTTGCCTTTCCCAGGCACTTCTACAATACTAGATGTTTTAGAAGACCTGCTGGTAAGCTCCTAACAAATTCAGATTTTATTGACCATTCAGAACACTGTGTTCCTGGTCTCTACCAGGGCAAATCTAGCAGGTCGGGATCCCTGATCTTCCTCAGGTGGGAGCTGTGAGGGACAGCTGCATACGCCTGTAGTCAGTGGACATCTGCCATGTGTTTTCTACAGGCATTCTGATGAATCGCCCCACGAATCTTCTCGCAGGAGCCAACTCCCTGCAATTGTACCTGGGATAGTGGAAACAGAGAGTGAAAGCCATTGCAGCCATGCAGTAAAGAGGAAGGAAATATTAATCTTTGGACAAAAGTGTAAAATGGGGCTACTCAGTGGGAAGCTTTCAAAGAGAGATTCTTCAGGGAAATGGGCTAGGAAGGCAAATCTGCAAGAAAAGCTTTTTCCTTTAGTTCTTAGTGATTTCTGCTTTGGGATGGAGCTGGACATCAGCAGTGCTGAGAACAAACATGAGAGAGCGGAAGGGAACACATCACAGCTACTGAAGGCTTCGATTTCACTCCCCTTCCCCCTAGAAAGCTGCCTGGTTTCAAAATGGGGAGACAGAGATGCTCCTGTCTTGCTAATAGCTAATTCCAGATGAAAACAAACTCCATGGTCAACCTGCCACAGGGGCTTGGTTTGACTCTATCTTGTCTTTGGTGTGGGGGAAAGAGGACCAGTAGTTGTGTGAATTTTTCTAGTCCTCTGCTCCTGATTCAGGTATCCCTGCTAAGTCACCCTTTGATACTTCAGAGCAATGTCTGGGTTTAGTTCATGTTGAATTAAACCACTCACCCACTAATAAGCACCTCTGTCTTCCTCACTCCTCGCAATAGGATTGCGGTTTCACAGGCACCACCACCAGCAACAGGTGAGTGCTTTGGTTTTCCAACTAATGAGTATTCCTGAGTATATCTGAACAGAAAATACTTTATTCTTGGGGAGTAAGAGCCATCCAAAATAAGCTCATTTTCCCTATGGAAATAGTATCACTAGGACACGAACTAGAATATTTATTTGGCTGATGGTACACGGACGGGAATACCCCAAGCAAAAAATGGAAGATTTGCTGCTGAATAAAAATGGAAATCAGAAAACTTGAAAGGGGTGGCTATTATGGCACTGATCTTGCAGCTGTCTCTGAAGGAGTGGATTTTGTGTGTATGTGCAACCTCACGAATGCACAGAGGTTTGGGAACGTTTGGAGTAAGAGTGGAAGGGGTTAAAGGGATGGACACAGCAATGCAGTAATGCATAGGTGCTTTAGCCTTTGACCATAGCTAGAGCTTTGGGTGTTTTGGAAAAAAGGGCTTAAAAGTTCTTATTTGGAAATGTATCCAAACTGAACTTTCCGGCTTGGCAGGCAGAGAGGATTTGTCCTTGGTTTGGGAAGAATAGCCCTTGGAGCTCCAGAGGGAAAGAGCAGAAAAACAGATGGAAGGAAATTAATTCAATAAAAATAAATTAGACCTTTTAAACAGTATTGTTTTTAATATTTATGATGCAAAGAAGATTTGCATTTTTCTGTCAGTAAAGTATATGTCTCCATTTGACCTTCACTCCCTAAGTGAACGCTTTATTTAGCCTGAATGGCAGACATTTTTCTGTCTTTTCATGGACATCTTAAAAAACCTGGATGCTGCTATTTTTTTATTCACATTGTAAAACGATCCTTGATGATAAGAAAATGGTAATATTTGCTCATACCACATGACTGGATCAAGGTAGCCAATGATCTGTATCTGGGTTGCTACAGCGTGATGTATTATACTTCACACAATTTGCTGCAGGCAGAAATCTTAATTAAGGCCTTTCCTAAAGAGTGACCTTCAGGGACTGCATTTTTGAATTGGTGTAAAAATAGACAAACGCCCTAACAGCATTAGGGGACTTGTGGAAGAGTGTTAAATGTACATTTCCCCATCTCGTCTACACAACCAAAGATTATTTGCTGCTATTATCGATGACTTGTGAGGTGTTTCCAGCAAACAATCAGACTTAATGTGTACAGAAAGAGATTTCAACTTGATGTTCAGAGCTCAGTTACTCAGCTTCTCCTCCACTTCCAATGCAAGTTGCACGTCTAATTTGAGAATATACTCCCTGGGGCTCTATTCATCCATATTTTAGCACGCTCATGGATATTCACTGTTTTGGGATCCCTCTAATTAGCTCACCACATGTGGTGTCTTGCTCAGCTTTCATCAATAATCCCCGTACCCAGCATCCAGTGGCATCTGGGCGGGTTTGGCTGGGCAAGAAGGGGATTGTAGACAGCACTTAGGAAGCAAATTAACCCTACTCACAATAAAAGGTTTGTAACAGTAGCTACAGCCGTGCAGGATGCTAGTGGGATGCGTACAAGTATCTCCAGGCTGTTTTGCTATGAATTCTCAGCTGAAACATCCTTACGAGGCCAAACATGGGCTTTTCTTATTTCTTCCACCCAAAACAAATTGCCAAACCACCTGGCAGTTTTGTGCTGTGGTCGCACAGGGGCTGACATAAGGCCACCAGCTTCACCTCCTGCCACGGATCCAGGCTCAGATTTGATGTCCAGAGACAACAGAAGAAGGCATGCAGTGCCGGCACCCCTACACCCTCCACGGGGCTGTCGCATGTCACGACATAGATGTTGTCAGTGGTGCCAGCTCCAGGCTGGCTCTTCTGATGTCCCCAAAACTGCTGCCTCAGCTGAACAGTTTTTGGTGACTGGCTGAGGGACACCGTACACCAAGATAAGGAAAGCCGATTTCTGTTGCCACAAGTTGGATAAGCCACTTAAATTTTGAAGACGAAATATACTTTGAAAGTAACTTTTAAAAAGCTTTTGACACACGTTATCCCCACCCTGCTCTACAATACAGCTTTCTTCATGGGCAAAGATGAAATGAAATAGCTGCTGGAGCTTATAGAGAGCTCTTGTCAGAGACGGAGCTTTTGTCTGCTTTTTTTTGACAAGCAGAAAAACCCTGGCTTTTTAAAGCTGCAGCCTATTGTGAGAGATACAAACCAGACTCTTGGCTGGACTCACCCGGCCTATTTCCACTGAAATAAGACTGTGCTATCAGCTTACACGAGCCAAGGGACAGGCTGTACTGAGGAGCGCGGCAGCCCAGGAGGCGAGGGCACGGCACACGTGGAGGAGCCTGAGCTGCCCGACTGGCTGAGCCCCACTGCAGCCCCCCACGGGGACGTGCTGGGCACTGCTGTCACGGGTGGTACCAGCCCGTGGGTGGCCCTTGACACGCCGCACAGCGTGATGCAGGCATCGCCTGGAGCACCAGCTCCTGTCCAAGCGATTTACATGAACCACTTCTAACAGTCCCGTGCTCATAGTTCTTACCATCACGCTTTTCCGTAAATAAATGTTCACCTGCATGTCTCAGAGTCTCCAGCCTGACAGGGTTCATCCCTGGGGTGGCTGGGACACTGCAGCAGGTGGGACAGTTTCTCTTTTTATTCCCGGCTCTGTTACCGCTCTTCAAACATGACCTGAGGAAAATGACCTAATCTCGCTGTTACACTTTCCCGACCTACAAAACAGAGCTAATTTTGCTTATCTGAGGGGAGCAGGGAAAGGCCTAATGCTTGCCAAAGAGCTTAAACTTGCTCAGATGCAAGAAGCAACAGATGCACAGGATGATGACAGCAGACCTCTTCTCTGAAGCACTGTACCGCAAAGCCTGCTAATGGCCTCAATAAAAGCCTCGGCAGAAAAAACAGAGGGTAAGTCATCCATGCTTCCCAGCGGGATGTCCTGCCTCATCCCTGCCCCCTCGCCATTGCAGAGGCATGGGGTCAGTGGTCCAGCGGGAGTGGAGAGGCGGCGAGTCCCGTGATCTCACACCGCCTCCTCCACGCGCCGTGCCGTACCCGAAACGGCTTCCCGGGCTCCGTTCCAGGCTGCTTGGCTGGCAGAACCTCGAGCTAAGGAAAAATAAATAATGAAGCAAAGAGACAGCTCACTCTCAGCCTCACACGTCGTCGAGGAGATAACAGGCCAATGCGTATAATGATCTGCGCTGAATCATTTGCCACATCGGTATCAGAAGCTCTCAGCTTCATTCAGGGGCTCTCTCATCCCAACTGCATGTGAGATGACAGTGTTAATATATCAACGCCTGCAAAGGCAGCTGTAATGAAATCTGTCAGTGTTGCCCCTGCACCAAACACTACTTGAAAAAGCAGATGTGTAGCTCAGATTCAGTTTATTACTGTCTGAGCCTTCCTCACTTACAAAACCAAAGGGTGATTAAGGGGGAAAATCCCCGGCTACTGAAAGTTGCAGTAGCTGTTGTGTGCAGCTTGGAGCACAGTGGGAACACTGCCTGGAGCCTGCTGCTGTATTACTGCTGCTATTATTATTATCATCATCATCATCATCATCATCATCATATCAAATTTCAAAGACCCCATAATATTTCAAAGTGTTTAAAAGAAACCTCATCAAATCAAAATACCCAGGCTTTCTGCTATTGCAGCCTTTGGACAGTTTAGTACCCCCTGGAGTTCAAAGCCAGGCTGGCTGTATAAGCAGTGTGCCGTGGCTCAGCACTATGCCTGTTTTACCGTGTGACCAGGGCACGTCACCTTAGGTAACATTTTTGTAAGCGTGCAGTACTTTCAAAGCTGAAATGCCATTTTCAGAACCTAAATCCTACTGACTGCTAATAATGTACAGGCTTATAAGTGCTTAAGTCATTTCTGAAAATGAGAGAAATTCTCCTACATAATTTTGGCACTTCCAGAGTGAATGAACTCATCTGAGCTAGTTACTCTGTGTTTCCTTTACAGTTACTGGGAAGAAACAGGGCATGGGTATACTACCACTCATCTGCCTTCCCTGAGATCCTTTTTTGCATCCTCTCCTGCATGAGGAAGAGCCAGCACACCACTAGAAATGCCAGGTTCTCCCCGTTGACTGTAGACAGTTCCAGTGGGGAAGTCTGCACTGTAGGCATCTGATATTAAGCTACCTTACGCAACTTGTGTCCTGCCGTGCAACAAAGATAACAACACATCCCATCTCCTCAGCATCACTTCTCTCTGCTAAGCCCTGTCCAACTATATAAGTTTGTCCCATGAACACAAAGTACTGCAGTCTTGTTTCAGGTTCTCCAGGATGCGACACTCAAAATCAGCATGCGCAAGTCCTGAGAATACAACCATCAGACGCTGAGAAGGACAAGACCTTTTGCCATGCAAGCCTACACTCATCACTTTTTTCCATGGGCGAGACACAACGGCAAGCAAAGGAACCTGCCAGACTCTAGAAATTATCTTTTCCCTTCTCCTGTCCTTACAAGGCAAAATGAAGTCTCCAGCAGCTCCCCTGTGCTGCTGAACGTGGAGAAAACCACCCTGTTGGGCCGTCTGCCTGTCCTCTGCAGCGCGTGAGGAAAGCCTTGCTCTCCATCCTGAGCGGAGCTGAGGAGCAGGAAGATAGAAAAGTTTTTCTTCTCATGTCTCGTGTATTCTGGCAATTAGAGCGAGTCAAATGGATGCAAGTAGAGGGTTATTTTGGTAATTGCCTATCTCTAAGGTATGAAACAGTATATTACGTACTGTCTACAAATTAGGATTCAAAAGCAAAAACATGTGTTTAATTTTGATTTTAATTGCATTTTTACTTCAAACGTCTATTTTTCTCCCTGGTGCAAACAGACCTGAGCAATCTTGCAGAGATCAACAAAATCCTCCTCAAATGCCAGGCATTTCTCTCTCCGTGGGGCTTGGCGCTGTGAGCATTTAATCTGCTAACTTTGACAGAAAGAGCTGTCTAATTTCTACAGCCTGCTTATTTTTAAATCAACAAATATTTATGGCACACTGCATTTTAAAGGATACAATTATTAGTGTACCTCTGTTTGATTACCAATGACACAGTAATAATACCAGCAGCTGCTGAATTGTAAGTGAAAATAACCCTTTGTTCTCATTTTTCTTATCTGTAGACTATAACAGCACTCATGGGGACAATAACCTATGAAATAGATTAAAAGCCTGTTAAATGCTATTTTCAGCTTGGCAGATCACCAAACCCTACCTTACCCTTAAGCTCTGTTTCCTTTTAAATATTCCTTTTAGTATAGCCATGTGACAACAGTAATGTGCACTTTTACAGTGATTAAGTAACTGCACAAACAAGAGGTTTTATGTTTATAAACTGAGTGGTGCTGCTCTCACAGGTGACAAGCATTGTGCTCCACCAAAGACACCAAGGCTTCTGGAAGAGGCTGTAATGGTTTAATTTGCAGATTTTCCCTCCTGCATAGTGATTTTAAATAAAAGAAGGGGACGCTGTTGGTTTTCTATTTCTGGCTGCCATTGTCACACCCCCTCTTTTGTCTCCATCCCCCTTTTACAACGTTAGATTCAGATTAGCAGGGAAATAATTCATATTTATTCACTGAATAATTCTGAGGTAGTTTCCAACACAATAACTGCTGAGGGGGTCATCAGTGGGAATGATGTAGCCCAGGGCCATCCTTGGTGTGCCAATCTGCTATTCTGAACCTCTGCTGACTTTGGACTGCTCTATGCATCTGAACAGAACAAAAGAAAAGGAAAAAAAAAAACCAAACTAGAACGACTAGAGAAACTGGTAAATTGCAAAGAGTTTCTAATGCTGTAGGAGGGTTTTTTTGGAAAGAAACTGATGGGGGAGACAAGGAAAACACAGGTCTAGGAAGCTTTAGTACGAGTGGAGGAAGAAGGGCAAAGGCACTTGTATAGTAGCATAGTACTGCTCTGCTGGAAATGTTTGTTTTCAGAGGGTAGATTTGTTTCTGTTCAGAGGTGGGACAAAACAGATCTTGTCAAGAACAGCACAACAGGATCTGGGTCTTCTGCTTCCTGCACTATTCTAACACTTTTGTTTTTGACCAAAACTGCCCTGCCGGAGCTCAGAAAGTCTTCCTGAAGAAAGCTTAGTTGGAACTGTAACCTTTAACTCCCATTCAGCCTTTTTGAATGAAAACAAGCCTCTAGATAAAATCCCAACAATTTCTGAATTCAGCTGGTGGGAGGAAACATAAATAAAAATTATCCCAGCTCTCACCATCTTCTGAATAGTTGGAAATAAAAACAAAAAATGTGTGTTTATGGACATTTCTTTCCAAATTTTAAACTGGAAATTATCATCTGACTTCCATCCTAAGATGGAACAGCCCTTCCTCTTTTTGACCTATAAAACCCTATCAACCTCTCACTGGAGGCACAATAAAAGCTCATGAAATTTTGTGCTGTAAGAAATAACACTGCTTTACTTGAACTTCAGCTTGCTAAAGGCAGGAAGACCTCTCACACACCCGCACGTTTCAAAGGGTAGGAATTTGCCCAAGACTAAGAAATTCCTGTTTATCCAGGCAAACATCTGCTGCCTTCAAAAGGTCAACACATGGGAAGAGGACCAGCATCCAAGAGCCTTTAAGACACTCTGTCCTCCTCAGCAACAACCCACCCCATAGTTCCTCAAACCCAGGTGGTTCCTGGAGGTGGTTGCTCAAGCTTGAGCTGGAAAAGGAGCTTTTTGCTTTTGGAACAAGACCAGTATATTCTTTAACAGAACACACAGAAAACGTTATTCTCCAAACTCTTTGTATTTTTCCTTGCTTGCTGCTGAACTGCGATACTTTCCCACAGACACTGTTCTCCCCCCTTCCCTTTATGTCTACATCCATATTCAATGTGATATGATTTTTACCACGTGGCTGGATGTCACGCTCAAATATGCCTCTAGTGTAACCAGTATCATGATACACCTTCATGTCTGTATATCATTTATATTGCTACTGGGAAACACTTTTTTGAGGAGATGACAGGTGTTTTAGCATTCATTGCATTACCTGCTCCAACTTCAATGTGCATAAGATAAATCTGCAGTAGTAAAGGAAGGAGACAGTCCTGCACCCTCACAGCTGCCCTGTGCTGGACAGGATGCTTCGGGCTGGAATTTCAAAGAAGTCATTGCAGGTCAAATATCGAAACTCCATTGTAGTTTTTAAAAGGGACGGTGTCGTAAGGCCCAAACTGGAATATTTCTACATGTGACATTTTAATGCACATCTTCAGGTTTTTGCTCATTTCTCCAAATCCTGGAGTTTCCCTTTGAGCTGTGGGTTGAAATGAACATGAAACATAAAGTGAAACCCAAATGAAAGCTCTAACTTTTACCTACTTTCAGAAGAAAACTTCAAATCCCACCAGACCCTTCTGTGAAGAATGTTTTTGAAGCAAAAGCTTAGTTCTCTTCCCCTGATGTGTGCTATTATCTTTGCGCCTTAATTTCACGCATTTGCTTGTATCCCATAAGGAAGAGAACACATTTCTGTACACTCAGATGACCTGGTTAGGGAGACAGTGTTTGCAGTTAGAGCAATAATATCACAACTCTGAAAATGAACCCTATTTTAAGTGTATTCCTGTCACTTTGGGAGTAAATTGAAGCTACAGTATTTAATCTTCCTCTGGTTCTTCTGTACTTTATGATCCCAGCATCCTGGGTTTATAACTACAAGGGTGCTTGGAAGTTACTGATGATTCCCAAACACACGAAGATTCCTGCAAAGGAGGCAGGAAAAACATGCAAAGGTTCATCATAAGTGGTAACTTGGGTGCTGGTACGGGAACATAAGACCTATCAGCTATATTCTGAGCATTATTTTTTCTTTTCTGATTCACTATCATTTTTTATTCAGAGCCTGAGGAAAATTTTCTGGAAAAAGCTGAAGGAGCCCTGAGCCTGAACTCTAGCTATTGTATAACCACAGAGCAGGAGAGATGGACCTCAAAAGGTCACCTAGTGCATTTCTCTGCCATTTAATATCCCAGAAGAAATTATTTTTTTCTTAAGTTATTCTGAAAAGACTGATCCAAGAAGCCAGTGCACATTGCCCGTGTAGGATTTTCTTATATCGCCACATAGATCATAACTGTTTCAACAGGACTTGGGTACCTGCGTGACACTGATTGCCGGAATGTGAACATTGTAGTCAAACTGTGAACATTTATAATTTGATCCAAAACAGTGGGTTATCTCGCCACTCATTCTTAAAAACATAAACCAGCAAGGAAACCCCAACCCCACACAATTGCGATCAGTTTGCAGCTTCCATTCCTGTGAAAAGACAAGCTTTCCTTGCCTGAAATGGGACAGATGGCAGCCCGATAGGTTGCCACTCCAAAGCGCCTCCGAGCAGAGCTCTCTGTACTGTAGCCGTTGTTAGAGCAGCATATGCTTGAGAGATGCAAGCTGGTTTCCCTGAATCTAACACTCTAACGCTGCATGCTGGGCTCCCTTGCATCCACGATTCATTGCTTGCCTTCCAAACTTCTCCATGTTTCCTTTTTTTTTATCCCTTTTAAGTGAACCTTTGCTTACCAGAGACAGAAAAGCACAAACACAAATTCGTGTGTACAGATAGACATGTTCTTATTCTTTGTATATTCTGTAATATGTGTAGCTGAATGGACAATTTTACAGGTGGTGCTTTCAAATTCAAGTCTCCGCAAAAACGAGTGGAGGTACTTTCGTTAGGCTCTGATAACAGTACTGAGCTAGAGGTAGTTTGTTGGAAATCTATGATCTTCAAGGACGTCAGAGTGGCCATTGCAACACCAGGGAGCACCCACACTCTCCTGTTCATTACTGCATGAATAAAAGCATATCTCTGCCTAGTTGCACGACCAGAAGAACAGTTTTAGCTCCCAGAGGTAGATGCAATCCCTCAGGACCCAGTGTTCAGTCTTTGGGAAAAACATTAGCTACTTACAGCTAATGACTTACATTTGTCAAAGGACAGACACTATACAAGGTAAGGTGACACTTTTTACACCTTGCATAGTTAAGCTGTGGAAATTCTTGCAATAGGATGCTGTGCATAGTAAATGGTTTCCAAAACCAGTTAAATTAATTACTGGAAGAAAACTCTAATGGTAGTGACTGAGGTCATACAGATACTCATGATCCTGAGCTGCGGATCACAGGAAGCCAAGTATGTACACCAGGAAAGTATCGCTATATTCTTACACTCTTCCCTAGTCATCCAATAGGGCCATTGTCAGAGACGACTTACTGAAGAATAGAAGAATATGAGTGATTCGTCTGAACCAATGTGGTTACTACTTGGCTGCTCATGGGACACAAAGCACCCGAGCTGGTGTGCTCACTGGTAAATCCTGACAAAGAGCAACGCTATCCTGCAGTCAGCAAGTAACAGAGGCGAGATTGGGTGGGATGCAGTGTCCTAAACTTAGGTGCCTGGTGTCGCCATGGGTGCTGGAGTGTCTCCTGCCTCATCTCCAGCTTAATCCCATGCAGATGAATTGAGCGGTCTGGGATGCTCAATTGGCTCAACTCACCTAAGAGACATTATACTCAAAAAACAGTCAGGAATGACTTGTCTGCTCTCAAAGAAGTCAACTAAAACAGATAAGATGAATCCCGGATGAAAAGTGCCTATTTCTCTTCATTGACCACAGAGGGAACTGCTGGTGACTAGCTGTCGCCTGATACTAAGGGGACACAAGCTCAGCTCTGGACATTCCCAGTGTGGATGTCTAAAATTAGGTGAAACACTGAGTGTTCATGCTATGCAATAGCACATGGATACCAGCCCAGATTTCTTCTGGCTGCCCTAAGTGATTTTCACCCAATTTTAGCTTGAGGCAACTGGGAGTGATGACTGGGACCTACCTTCATTAACTGGGACCAGAAAAAGCATCTCCGAAACATGTCCCCCAGGGCTTACAGTGCTTGGTTTAGTACAGGTGATGCTTGCTCAAGCATCCCATGAGAAAGTCTTAGCTGGGACGAAATATTACAGCATCTCAGCCAGCCTGAGAGAGAAAATGCTGAAATACTGTGTACTGCCCTGCAACCACAAGTCTCCCCAGTGCTAACTTCTGACAGTGTGACAGGAAAGTTAAGGCCCAGCACCTTTAGCTGACAGATGACCTTTAGCTGACTAAAGCTCAGATAGGTTTATTCCTGAATCCAAGAAAGCAAGACTAGGCTTATAAAGATTTGCAAAGGCCATGAACATACTGTTCTTGTAGATTTTTTGAGCAGGGCTTTTCTACTCACAAACGGTAGCAAAAGCTGTTCTGGTAATACTCTGTGAAAAACAGGGCAATAAATTGGTGTCATTTTACTGGATTAGTACTGTCACATCAACTGCCACAGCTTTCCGCCTATGTCATCAACTTTGCTGCTGCCATTCTCTGCCCCCATCACACTGCAATAGTTGCAGACATTACAGTTAAAGGTGGAGTCAAAGGCAATGCATGTTCTGAATGGATCTGGAAAAATGCTGCTGTTATAACTATAAAAAGGAGGCATGATCTTCTGGGAAACTCATCTTTTTTTGGGTGGTATCAATGCTATGAAGCGTTAGAACATTTTTTCTTAAATATATTTATTTGCATCAAAACAAAGTGAATTCTGTATACTCTGATTTTGAAATAGAAGATGAGACTAATATAGTTTTCTTGAAACCACAAGGAGGATGACTGTGATGAACTGTCTGATGCTTTCTAGGTAGAATAATATGAACCAATTGCTATGGCAGATATGAATAATATCTTCTAAGCTTGGTCCTGTATCCCACCAGGGGACTCATTGTGCAACCTTGGGCATGTTGTTCATGCATCGATTGTCAAAAGATGTGAATGACTCAGAGGCGTTTCAGGTGCTCAGGACTAAATAACCAACTGAAATTCCTTCAATGTGTTTTGACTTTTCTAGTATCAACAAAAGAGGGCTTCTTATCTATCTTTTAAGACACCAAAGTATGAGGGACTGAGTGAGTGCAAAGTATTATTTCTATAGAATGATAAAACACAGGGCAATTATAGAAGAAGGAGATATGATCCCTACACATATTTATGATGTCTTAAAAGAAAACAAAATTATTTGGCATTCACATTTCAGCAAAATGCATAAACCACAACCTAAATGGGACTAGAAATGCTATTTGGGCTGGAAAGAAAATGCCCCCTGAAGACTGAATCCAAACCTTTCCACTGTGCAGCGAGCTGCAACAGGGATCAGTCTGTTATCAGAACAAGCCTTTGGCTGCAGAATGGAGGTGGGAATATCTCATTTCACGCAGGGCTCGGAAAATTGTTGAAAGGACGACTCTTTCAACATGAGAATTTTTCTAGTAAATTTTTATGATATATAAACAGGAGCTTGGCTGGAACACTTCCATATCTTTTGATGAAGACTTCATTTAGATACAACCTATACTCCTCAGTAACTTTCCCCACCTTGTTTCAGGACAAACTGAGATAAAGGGATACATTTTGGCATCCCAGCCTTGAGGCCAGGAGAGCGGGAGTTCTTGGCTTCCAGACCACTGAAACAAACAGCACCACTCTTTGTTTTCAGGAAAATCCAGCAGAAACCTGTGATGCTGGGGAAAGGCGGATTTCAAATGGGTGCAGAAGCACTCCTCACCTTGGTTCAATCAGGGCTGTCATACCAGGACTCCTCAACCTAATGGCATAATTTGCCAATTCTTCATTAGTCATCACATTCACTCTGTCTTACTGAGGACAGTAAAGTTCATTCCTACCTCACACAACTTGAATCAGTCCCTAAACTGGGTTTAATCCACTAAATTTTTAGCATTGCAGACAATCAGTCTTCTTAATTCATTAACCTTCAAAGGGAATCTTCCAGTCCCTTTCACTCAAATCTGTTCCTTTATTCCTACTTCTTTATTTCTTTTATTGCCACTCAGAGTCCCCAGAGGACAAGCCTTGATGTTTTAATTCCCTGCTGATCCCTGCCCATGTGGGTCCAACTGGTTTTACACTGTGCCCCCTGTCTGAGACAAGATTAAGTGACTTGCCCACTGTCCCAGCTAAATGCATATTCAGAGAGACTTGTTTATTTTGTTTTACAGCCGCAGATTCCACAGCATCTAAATCTCCCAGAAATGGTTTTAAATTTGGGTATATAACCCCCTTTTGCTTCTCTGAGTATCTGTGCTTAATATTTGTTTAGTTTTTCCTTATTTCTCATAAACCCTAAATATAACAGTTACTTTCAGTTAAATAGAGGAAATAAGTTTCTGTGATTTCTGGTCATCTTTTGCTGAGGTGTGGAGTGAGGAAGGGATTTAAGATCTGATTTATTGAGTTACATTAAACCTTAAACAGCTTTGCCCTTATCTTGTCTCCTGTTGTTCTCTTCTGATTGAAGAAGTCCTACCAAAATGATTAATTTACTTTCCAGTTCTGATGTAATTCTGTGGGGTTTTTTTTGGTTTTAGCCAAAAAAATTTTCAGTACTAGGAGGTTCTTGCCACACAGACCTACTCACATTGACCTGTGTCTTGCAAAGTATGTGATGGATTCAGACAAATCTGCAGGCCAAAGATGGATATTCACCTCTTATGGCTGAAACAGTAGTCAGGTATGGATCTGTATTCCAGTGCCTGAACATAGCAGGGCCAATATTATTGTCAGGCAGGCACTTAATGAAGCTTTTGAATGCATTGTGAAGATTGTCTTTGATAATGACACTTGTCTGAGCCAACAAAGTCTTGCCTTGGAAATGATGAAATGCTTTTCACAGCACAACACTTTGCTGCAGTAATAAAGTGTTAAAGCAAAAGCCTCATGACAGTCTTTAGGAAACTTTTATTTAAAAATGCTTTTAATGTCTTGTGTTTTTCTATATTTCCTAATCCTCTTTATTAAGATATATGAACCAAATTCTCACCCTACCACTGTTACAAAGGGTGACTTTTTCACCACTTGAACTTTAAGACTGCTAATATTAGAAGGTCACAAATTCTCTTTTGTCCCCCTAAAATCTTTTTTTTCGGGGAAAACTTGAATTTTGCTTGTTTTTCTGTACCCGTTTTTCTCACTAATATTCTCTTTTCTTCTCTCATTTCCCTGCAGATTGTGATCTTGAATGTCACATCTCAAAACAAGTATTTTGAATGGATCTAAACCTCATTCTAGAGGTTGCCAGGAGCACGGCTGATTTGACGTTTAGCTTTGACTCTGGTTCAAGGTCCATTTAGAAGACCTTGTCATCTTTGTTTAGGTCTTGTTCTGGTATCTGTTAGTTTTTGTTCCAGAGAACTTCTTGCCATAGGTTATTATTGCCACAGGTGATCAGCACAGTGAGAAATGGGGTCAAGGAAAGAGTCAAGATCCAGACAGTTGAAAGCCATGAAACTAAGGGTCTTAAAAATAAAACACTGTACTGAACAAGGAGCCAAGGGTGGTCTGTGATGAACTGAACTGATCAACTCTTATCAGTCTGTGTTGTTGATGTGACAGGTCACCATGTGCTGGACCATCTGGATCCTCTTCATCATGCTCTCCATCAACCCCTTGTACAATAATGCTCAGTAATCTAACACAAAGGTGACAAACACAAGGCTGGTTGATCTTCCTGCCACATGGCAGGAAAAGATGCAGCCTCTTGATTAGCTAGAAGGCAGCATTTCTACCTTAGATGTGTCTTGACCACTCAGGAGCAACAAAGTATATGGGACCCAGCTGAGATGGCAAAACATTAATGGATCCCTTACACCAAGGAAAACTGTTGTCTTAACCAGTTCTTTAAAGTTTTTTCTTCTTCTCACCTGCACTTATGTGGTTCATATTTCATGTCTTATTTATTTCAGCCAGGCAATGATTCAGCTGGATCTTAACACAGAAATAGGGATATTAACACAGAAGTGAGTGACTAAGCAAGAACTGTGATCATTTTGACTTTTAAGACAATCAATAAGCTTTAAAAATGTTCAGTGTTCTGAAGCTTTTCCTCCACATACACCAATTCCCAAAGCTACTGTCCTTGAGCCCTGGCTCCTGACCCCTCGCCCGTTCCGCCAAGCTCTGCCAGACACACGTCGTCCCATTTTGTTTCCACTGCTGAGCCACATACTGTCCTACTCCAAAGACAGGCCCCCAAGCCCATCTTTTTTCCCGTCCTGCATGCAACCTGTGCTGCCCATCTCCCCTGCTCACCCCACAGCACATGTCCACGTGGAAGGGCTGAATGGATGCTGAAGGTTTCTCCATGGAGGAAGAGAAGTGCCCAAGGATATCAAGGAAGAGATCTTTGCAACAGTAATAGCTACTCTACTTAGATAATCATTGAAGAATGATTATTTGTGAAAAATATATTTACATGAAGAACCCCCTCTTGCAGCCATGCCTGCCATGCTGACTGTGTAATGAGGCATAGGGTGAGAAATGGGGTGGGACAGCACAAGGATGTGGTGTGTGCTCAGAGGCACCGTGAAACACTCCAGGTGATGTTTGACTTACATATTTAGATGGGAGATGAGCTGAGGGCTAAATGTGGTTCAGAAATGCATAGATTTGGCTTTGCTTCATTTTACAGAAAATACAAATGGGAGTGAATCAAAGCAGGGCAGTTTCTGAGCACGACCAATCCGTTCCTAATAGAGCACTGGTCCATTGTTTGTGAGGTGAGCTGTTAAAATAGAAAGAATGCAATTTGCACTGTCATGTATGCAATACAAAAATTGCCATTTTTGCCCAAATAATAAATGAAGCAATTGATAAAAGAAGAGGAAATATAGCAGACAGAGTGACAGACTAAAAAAAGATTTAAATTGAGAAAAACTGCAACAGATCAGAAAGAATCTACAAGATGATGCAACTGTGGGAAAAAACAGTGTGTGTGGCTTGGGATTTTGAGTGTGAGAGTATGA
The DNA here is from genome assembly GCA_003993805.1 of Himantopus leucocephalus. Taxonomy (NCBI): domain Eukaryota; kingdom Metazoa; phylum Chordata; class Aves; order Charadriiformes; family Recurvirostridae; genus Himantopus; species Himantopus leucocephalus. The sequence goes on from RSEF01000002.1 coordinate 12,192,737, forward strand.
ACGTGTAGAAAATATCCCAAAGATCACAACTGAAAATGCCAACAGTGCTAACCCCGCTGCTAAGGACAGGTTGCCCAGCATGGTCTCATGACACTAGAAGAGGGGTTCTTTCCTGGCCTTGCTCTGTGATCTTGGGAAAGCCTCTTCCTTAACTGTTCCCCGTTCTTTTCTCGTTCTTCTTATCTCTCTCACCTATTTATACTGCAAACACTTCAGGGAGAACTTATATCTGTATGAAGCCCAGCACAACAACACCTGGAGTCTTGGCTGTGACCTTTTGGCTCTATTTGATAGCGCTAGCAACATAACTGGTATAACAAGGGAGTTCAGGCTGGGAGCAGAAAAGATTCCCAAGTTTCCTTGAAAAGCTAAGCAGGATTTGATAATTGCATCCCTTTCCACACATTTCCTTCTTGTCATGCATTAGCCTATCAGTATGCTTCTGTGACTAGCAGTAACAGTGCATAGAAGGAAAATGCCACTTTCCAGAGAGAATGATCAATCTCTTTGACTTTGCCTGTAAACATGTTTCATCAGGGGGTCACTAATATGCTTTTATTGCCTCACTGTCAGAGATGATGCCATTACCAAGCCTGATAAAGTATTCTATAGAGGGTTCCTTTTAATTTTATTTTTTATGCGATCATGAGAGACCGTAACCGATAAATTTAGTTCAATGCTTTCTCACTATTAACTAATTCTGAGTAAATCCATTGGGGCAGTCTGGATACAAACACTTCAAAGAATTTTTACAGGATATTGAAAATGATATTCACCGTGGGACAGAGGTTTAAGAACTGAGCTGCTAGTGTTTTCTTTACCATTAAAGCTACAACACTGCTAAATGTCATTTAGTCAAAACATTGTATTCAGAAGGATTTGTAGCACAAGATGACTATTTGCTTTTAATAAATATGTCGCATCAGGGTGGTTATGTTAGCTTATTTCTGGGGGGAAAGGGAGTTTGAGAAAAGATGATGCTTTTTTCCCTCAGTTTCTTTCTTGGGGATCAAGCCAGATCACACCAAAGGCAACGAGAGTTTTGTTATTGCCTACAGTGGGAACAGTCCCATGATCTCTGAGGGCTTTGAAGTGTTCAAATCCAAATTAAAATACAGGGCTTTTTCAGAGAGAGAGGGAGGAAAAAATAAAAGCCCTAAACCCAATCAAACCGACCCCCCCCAGCTTTAGTGGCAGGAAAAAAAACCCAAAACAAAACAAAAGGGAACTGAAATAAAGGTTTTTCTCATGGACATTTTTTTTTTCTCCAGGCTGCTTTCATATCCTATATAGCACCCTAAAAACTGGAACACAGGACATGAAACCATGGAAACAGCTGGATGCTACAGGATTTTTGAACTACTTTTGTCAAGGTTTAGACTTTAGGGATTTGATTTTTTTTTAAAAGTTTAATTGATTTTTTCCCTACTGAAATCCACAGTATTTTGAGCTTGTTAAACCTATGTTAGAGGTCACAGACTAAATTTAATTGGTAGTATTTCTTTTGAGCCTAATTTAAAGGTTGATTTGGCTTTATGGACAGATTCTTAGCTGTTGTAAATCAGTTCAGCTATAATGGGACTCTGTTTGCAGCACTAGAAAATATGGTCATCTGAGACTCAAATCCCATGCAAAATCTCAGGAAGAACATGAAAAAAGTAAAAAAAAAACAAAACCAAGCACCAAAGTTCCTTTCTTCAAAGACTGTTTTAGTGAAACTTTCTGTAAAAGAAATATTTTGCAAGAAGGTTAAAATACTTCTGTGATTCTATTTCCATTCAATCCAAGAAGGCAGGGCTGTCCTGGAAATATGGTTGTATGTGGTTATATGGGCAATATGGTTTGGGTCTATTTGGCAGAGCCGCCTCGTAAATCACAGCCAACTCTCCCTCCTCCTCTTCCTCCCTCCTCTGCTTGCTCGCGCTTAGACCTGGCCTCCCATGTGCATTAGCTCCTGTCATGGTCTTAGAATCATGGAATCATAGAATTGTTGAGGTTGGAAAGGACCTTTAAGATCATCAAGTCCAAACATTAAACTTGTCCAATCAGTCTTCCCCAGCCTTGTTCCTTGTCCCCCTCCATGCATCCCTCCATGCTCCTTCGCCCTGGCCCTGGAAAGTTCCCTGACAGCAGAGGTCTCTGATAGCCTGAAGGAAGATCAAAGTCAATTAAGTACCATTGTGCTGCAGAGAGAAGGATTAATATTTGTATTTTTCCTCAAAAAAAAGAAGAAAAATCTGAAAATTGATGCTTGGACAGCTCTCAGGCCTTGATCCTACAAGACATTTAATTTCATGCATTGTGGGCAATCCTGTTTTTTATAGACCTATTCATAGTTCATGTGCATAAATCCTTCCAGGCTTAAAGACTATAGAGTATGCTTAAACTCACTGCTGTGCAAAGGCACTAACAGGATGCTAATACAGGATGCAAGTGGCTTATAGACCTTATGAGCATCATGAGAGTACTTTGAGTACTTTTCACTTACAAACGCAATTTCAGTAAAACATATTCAGGACCTGGAATCTCTGCTGTGCAACCCTGGAGGTGGATGGTCAGTGTGAATGAAGTGAAACCTGACAGAAAAGATTTCCACAAAATTCAGTCAAAAGGTTTGGAGACTGGGTTTGGGTAAGACTGTATTTCCTGAATCCAGATGTCCTGGAAAGCGGTACTACAAAAACCAGATAAAACACTACAACAAATGCTAGTCTGTCAGCTTTTCTAACTCACTCAGAAATTGCACTTTAGAAATAGTCTCAAAATGTTTTTCTGAGAAGCTCAATAGATACAAAACGCATTGATAAGCTTTTAACTGAAAGAAATAAGTCTCCTAATCTTTTGGGATTCTCTCTTCACCAGCAAATGTGCAAGGTATTGGAAAAATTCAAGGAGGACTAAATATATAAATAATTCATTAATACTCACTAATGACAAAACTGTAATCTCAGTACCGTGGGTTAAATAACTGAGCCTGGGCAGCTCTGAGAGCTATGATCTTCATATGAGCACCCTATCTTCAATCTACTCTGGTTTTTACATAGATGCTAAACAGCAGTGCAATAAATCTTTCACTGATGATAGGGCACTTATGTCTATTTTTCCCTATAACTATTAACTGAAAAAGTAATTTCTGTATACATCATGCTTCAGTTAACTCATCTTGACAGTAATAATGTGGAGTGACAACCTCTTGAGACAACTTCAAACTTCCCACCTCTGGAATATGTACTGGAAACTCCATCTCCTTATACTCTCTTCACTAAGCACCAGTTTTGAAGCAAGTCCTAGTATTGTAGTGCCACAAAAAGCATCAAAATGCTCTAGCTGTGCAAATCAACATTCAAACTTGCCCTTGAAAAGCTGATATTGGTAGAGAAGCGTATTTAGAATGAGGTTTTCTGCTGAAAGGAAATATTAGAAAAATCATCATTCAGGCAGGTAAAGGTCTTGAAAATAAAGGAGGAAGATGTTTGGAGAAGGTAACTCTAGAAAGGATAAGCCTCATCAAAATGAAATACAATAAAATTATCCTACTGCATTTTTCCTTATGGTGGATCCTGATCTCCAGGGACAGAACTGAAGTCTTCACAATGACTTGAAAAGACTTGGGTTATGTCTTAGCAATAAACAATAGCAGTAACCAATGTGTCTCAAAGATAGAGCTTTATCTTTGTTACAGACAGGAAACACCATCCTGAGGTCTGCTTTCTCATTAGAGCAGACATTAAGACATAGACACATGAGCTGGAGCTGAAAGGATGTCTGGAGAAAATCTCGGGCTTATAGAATCATGAGAAGAAATTTTCTCCTCTGTGGCTGTGACCTTCTGCCCAAACACAGTGTAAAAATATTTCCTTTGTCATAGAAAGTTATGATGCCTCTACAGAGAAAATACCCGAGGGTTGGAATTTGGTCTGGAAAAAAAGTCCTCACTGAAGAAATGAAAATTTGGTGAAAGCCTGTGCATGGTGACTGATTTGTGACCAGATGAAAATTGTGATTACACACTTGCTCCGTACTTGTACAGCTCACATTGTTCACAGACAAGGCAAGATGCTCTGAAGACATCCGACCTTCAAGTGACAAAATCCACGAATTTACTTGGAAATCATTTGCTGAAACAGTAAGACCACACTCCAGGATACTGCAATGAATCACACTCTACTACAGTCCTACTCTTCTGTCAGCTATGCAATCGGCACTCTGGATACGTGCACAACACAAGCCACAGTGACACATTCACATCAGTTTATATTGAAATCTCAATATATAGTGCTTAAATGTCGTATTTCAAGAAACTGTTTTAAGATACTTCTTAAGGTGTCCATCTGAATATTTTCTAAGGTTTTAGATAGTTGGTACTAATGTTAAAAATAAGCAGTGAAGGAAGGCTTTCTGTCTTCAAACTTTAAATTAAGAATTTGATTCAGCTTCAAAGAGTGTGTGTAAGATCTTCTCACTCACAGCTTAGGCTCACCAAATAGATTAAATAAGCAACAAGATAACTTCCAAAATAGAAAGCAGAATTGTTACCAAAATTAACTAATTTCACTAAGGAAAACTGACTTAGCTGAAAAGAATAATTGTATCACTTTTCTACAACTTGCATATCTACTTGTTTTCATTCTACAAAATGTCTTCTCTGCTTACATCTGATTTCAATAAATTCCATGGGACCTGATGAGATTCATTCGATGGTCCTGAGGGAACTGGTGGATGAAGTTGCCAAGCCACTATCCATCATATGTTGAAAGTCGTGGCAGTTGGGTGAAGTTCCTGCTGACTGGAAAAGGGGACACATAACCCCTACTTTTAAAAAGGGAAAAAAGGAAGACCTGAGGAAGCATAGGCCGGTCAGTCTCACCTTTGTGCCTGGCAAGATCATGGAGCAGACCCTCCTGGAAACTCTGCTAAGGCACATGGAAAATAAGGAGGTGAACAGTGACAGCCAACGCAGCTTCATCAAGGGTAAATCATGCCTTCTAGGACAGCGTTATATTGTTACTGGGTAAGGTAAGAGTAACTGATGTCATCTACCTGGACTTGTGCAAAGCATTTGACGCTGTCCTGCACGACATCCTCGCCTAAATTGGAGAGACATGGATTTGACTGATGGACCACTCGCTGGATAAGGAACTGGCTGGATGGTTGTACTCAAAGAGTTGCAATCAACAGCTTGATGTCTAAGTGGCAAGTGGTGATGAGTGGTGTTCCTCAAGGGTCAGTACTGGGACTGGTACTATTTAACATCTTTATTGGCGACATGGATGTTGGGATGGAGTGCACCTTCAGCAAGTTTGCAGATGACACTAGGCTGTGTGGAGTGGTCAACACACTGGAGGGAAGGCATGCCATTCAGAGGGACCTGGACAGGCTTGAGAGGTGGGCCCATGTCAACCTCATCAAGTTCAACAAGGCCAAGTGCAAGGTCCTGCACGTGGGTCAGGGCAATCCCAAGCACAAATACAGGCTGGGCGGAGAATGGATTGAGAGGAGTCCTAAGGAGAAGGACTTGGGTGTATTGGTGGATGAGAAGCTCAACATGAGCTGGCAATATGCACTCACAGCTCAGAAAGCCAACTGCATCCTGGGCTGCAACAAAAGAAGTGTGGCCAGCAGGTCAAGGGAGGTGATTCTGACC
>RSEF01000002.1:12198480-12278156 GCA_003993805.1 Himantopus leucocephalus
CTTTAGGGTCCCTTCCAACCTAAACCATTCTGTGATTCTATGAAATTATTCCACAAACCCTGTGAAGGGCAACAATAAGTGTAATACTTAAAGGACAAGGACAAATAAAGTACTTATTTGCATAAGGTGCAAAATTCAATTAAAATCAGCAGAAACCAGACTCACATAAATTGTAACTGTCCCAGAGTGAACAACCGTGACAGCGCATTTGTTTGACCTTTTGCTTACTCTTAGTACAGCTTGAAAGTGTCCTCCCCAAATGTCCCAGCAGCTTCATCTCAGTTTCAGTTCTGAGCTAGCGATATCCTTTTGTGGTCACTTCTTTTTCTCAGACTGAATTCCTGGTGGGTTCACGACTTGTGTCCATGATGCTAAATTTGGGAACTACGGCTGCATGGCCAAAAACATGCTGTCGCTGCAGACAGTGGCGGCTCTGCCAGTGGAGACCCTTCAGTTGCTCTGCCTGTCTCTGCTGCCAGGGGAAACAGTGCTGCTCACCCCATCCCTGCCACTCTCTCTCCTGCCTACTAACAGTGAATTAGCATCTGTTTCCAGACAGCAAAGCAGGAAATTAGAGGAGGAACAGAAACCCGAAATGGTTTCCTTCTATCAAGTGCTCCTAGGACAGTGTAGCTACATGTTATCTCTAATATAGTTGGTGTTTAATGTGGTTTAATTTTGAACCAGTTTTCTGGATGTGTGAAACGCCTGTTTAAGATGGAAAACATCTGTCCAGATGGTGTTGGCATAGCTGACTGTGCCTTTGGGCAACGAGATGGACTAGATGACCTTTTGAGGTCCCTTCCACTTCTGTTTTCTCTGACTCTATTTTCGACAATGAAAACTAAAGTGCTTTAACACCATCCACAAGTGAGCACAACTGCCAAGAAAATACACACTGGAGGGAAAAATCCTCTTTGATTGCTCTAGGTTTTTTTTTTAACCTAATGTACAGCTAGATCTTCTCCCAGAAAGAGACTAATTTTTTACCGTTTCTTGTGAGTACTGGCTATTTTTATTACTTTTATATCTCTCATAAAGGCATTTCTTTCAGACAGAACACTCTCAGCCCTGGTAAGTATTTGATCCTTTTTTTTCAAAGCAGACATCACATTCTAACCTTAATGCTTTGTATTGTGATTTTGCCTTTTTTTTTTTTTTTATTGGAAGTCTCTGTAATCTAAATATGTCTTTATTTCCAAGAGGATGACTGTTTCCTAGGGGATGACACTGCTTCTGGCCGAGACAAAAGCTGTTCCACCCAAGAAAAACTTCTGAAGTGCTAAACACAAGGATGTACTTTTCATTTCATCCTCGGTGCGGGTAGCTTTTCTCTTCTGCACGAAGGCCTCAGCTGCCATGTTACCAGGTCTTCACCTGGATGGCTTCACTTGCTATTAGCATCCTCGGCACTCCGCTTTGGTAGCCGTTTAGCAAGGGTATTCAAGATGTAACAGCAAAAATGGTGAAACTGGAAAATATGTGCCCTGAACATGAATGCGGAGACTGTTAAGATGTGTCAGGCATGGAGCTGGTCAGGCATGGAGCTGTGGCTGGGGGTAGCTGAAAGCGCAGTGGCCTCACAGACGGCAGTATCCAGTCGCAGCTTGGCAGCAACACTGACCCTGGCCTGGGTAAAACCGAGGAAGGGAAGAGCTCTCTTGGGGTCTGTCTCTCCTCTTGACCTGTTTCTGGGAGGCTTGTGGTAACGTGTCTGGGCTTCAACCAGTGCTGAACAAATGGGTTGAGATGATTTCCTCCCACCTAGGGATGCCCAGCACCCCTTTCCAGAGATCGGCAATGGAGAGCTGAGTCTTGTGCTGAACGTTGAGCATTTTGAGTAGGAAATGTGTTATGAGTTCACACTCAGCTCTGACCTAGGCTTAACAAGAAATAACAGAGCAACCAATGCCATTTTCAAAGAATCGCTGTCAGCGTGAATAGAGGAGAAAACTATTTTCAGACAGGGAATGACTTTTTTTAAAAAATAAATAAAAAAAAAACCCAGCTGCTTGTGTTGGCTGGAAACTGAGGAGAGGAAAATATCTATGTAATAAACCCAGAACCAACAGTAATAGTGCTCTACATTTGACTTGCACTGCACTGACCTACTTGCCTTGCGTCCTGGGGAACACGGTGCTGACAGGCTGAGCCCTGATTGTTTAGAAGAGTCCCCAGTTGCTTCAGAGGTGTGTAAGAGCACTGAAAGTCACACCTCTTAGCAGGGAGGGGAACTGCTGGGTGAACGAGTTCACAAAAAAGACACAAAATTGTGTCACAAGACTTGTCTGTCAGTAGGGGAAATTATAATAGAGTATATAATAACAATAGGAAAAAATAATTGCAATAGGGGAAATAGGCCGTAAGGAGAGAATTCCTTGTAGTGAGAGTGGAAGGACAGGGGCCTCAGCTTGCTGAGAGCTTGTAGATCTCTGTCCTTGGAGGTTTTCATGCTTGACACGACGTGTCCTGTGAAGGCAGCCCTGCCTCAAGCAAGGGTTGGGCTGTGAAGGTCCCTTCCAACCTACATTTTTCCATGTTTCCAAGCAGAGACAGAAACCAACAAGTACAAGTTTACCTTTCCAGTCCAAGCTACTCCCATGCAAGCACAATGAGCGTGAGGCCACCATGAAAAGCAAGGAGTTTTAATAGGAAGGAAGTGTAGAGGGGAGGGCAGGGTGAAGGAGGAGCGAGGGAGGAGTTACAACAGCGAGGATGTAGTTACAACAGCGAGGATGTAGTTACAACAACTTAAATATAAAATGCTGCTTATTCACTCATCTGACTGGTACTTAACTGAGGAGATTAAGTTACGCAGTTCTCTCTGGTGTTGAATCTTACTGTGTCTTAGTTTTCCTGGGATGGTGTGCCTGGACATAATTGATCTTCCAGAATTTCAGTTTGTGATAAAATAATTTTTATCCAACTTCAAAAGCAGTGGCAGAATTTTTCATGGGCACTTTTTTGTCTTTATTTTTTCATCTTTGATGAATTTTTCTCAGTATTTTAGTACCAGGTTCTAATGCACATACCAACTCAATACTGCTGCTGATTTCTGGAAGAGCCCAGCTGGGTTCACTGGAAACATCCTGGCTGTTCAGTGCTACCCAAGCGGCTGTCAGCCCTTGATCCCCATTGAGGTCTCACGAAATACAGTGATATGCAACCTGGGACATTTTAACTGCGTTAATTGCCACATATTCATCATGGGCAGTGTGAGCGTAAACCCCCCTGCTCTTTATTGCACTCAGCAGATAATAAAAATATACTTTTTGCCATCAAGATTAACACGGTGTTTTTTAAAACTTAGGGAATCAAAAGATTGCAAAATATGAAGAATTTGAGTTTGTTTGTTTTTAAAGATTTTGTCTGTGGGAACCCTTCAGAGTAAAACTGCAGAGTACTCAATTTGTCTTTTTCTGAGAGATAAAAGGATGAAATGAACCCAGCTGGGATTTAAACCTGTGGTTTCATGGAGTCTAGGTGTTTCAGATCAGATGCTTAAACCACTAAATCATCCCACAAAATAGAATACTTGTGTTCTGCCTTTTTAGTTTCTTTTATCCAAAACTTCTGAGCTTGGTGGGGTTTTGTGGCTCTGTCTGAATTGATTAGCAGGGCAAATAGCACAGTACAGCAGTGAATGCACAGCCCTGTCATATACTCTGTGCAGTGGGCAAGGATTTTCCATTTCATACATCATTTACAACTTGCTTGAGCAGTTTCACAGAGTTAATATGTATACATAACTCACAGAAGGGTTAAAAAAAATGCTTCTCTATTTCCTCTTCCCTCTTCTCTCTATGGAGAGAGGACATCTCAGCACTCATGTATGAACATTTTCCTGAAAGCCTATAGCTCAGCATATGTCCAACTGCATCTTTGTCATTCACCTCATGCCATTCTCTTCTGTCCCAACTGGGAAGCCAAAGTACGTAAGAGTTTTGTTGGATGTTAAGTCTTTTACTTGCAAATTTGATTTTGCAAATCAAATTCTCTGTGGCTGTGTGAGCCTGGGTGATTGTTCTCATATTGGACTGGCATGCTACTGAATTGACTCAGTAGTGGTTACAGACCCCATAGCATCCATGTCTTTGCATCCCCATCTGTTAATTTAAATTAAGGAAACAGCATTAGTTCTACCTCTGCAAAAATTAGCATACAAGAGGACAGAAATATGGAGATTGGTCATATTTACACAGACTTTGATCTTTGATCTTTGATCTGTGGAGGAAAGCCTATGAGAAACTCAGGGTTGGAGCTGGGGGAGAAAGAGTTTTTTAGCCCACCATACTTCCTGAGATTTCAGAACTCCTCCTCTTTCCCAGTGAGATGAAGCCAAGATCTCCTGGAGGTGTTTCAGAGAAGCCAGATATCCTGACCACCAAGTATCAGACAGCTCGGCACACACCAGGGGGTAGGAGACCCTGGTTCAGCGTGCTGCTCTGTTTGATTCACTAATGAGATACTAATAGGGTCAGAGAGCAGAAGTGATTGCCTTGATAGCTCAGTGATTTGGTCACTCATCTAAAACGTGGGAGAACCAGGGTCGTGCCCCTGATCTAAATGAGGCAAAGCAAGTAGCTAAATGCATGTCTCCAGTACTCGGGCTGAAGCTCTCACCACCAGACCAGTGTTGTATAACCCTTCTTTTTCATGAAGAAGTTCTCCCTGGAATTGAGAAACCTCTACATGGGAAATCATTTAGTTGAAAATACTTGAAAAGAGCTCTTGCTGTCAGACTGTAGGAAAGGAGATGAAAAGGGGCAGTTGTGAAATGCTTAGGGTTGCATGCTGCACATTGCCTGTGCTTGACCTGTGATTTGGAGACTAGGAGAGACAGCCCTTCCTTTCAACCTGCTCAGCTGGCAGCATGGAGGACAGGCACTCACACATGGAAGGAGCATCATTTCTTGTGCAGAATGACCGCAGGATTATAGAAACATGGAAGTCATTTGCATGGGTTGCTGGAAGCACAATGCAAAGTAATTGCAAATTCTCCATTCTTCCGTAGTCTATGGAAATAAGGAATTCGATATAAATATTTATTAATACTTGAAATCAAGGCTTTCCTAGGAAAAAGCCTTTAGTGAGTGCTTTTCATTTGTCCACTTTACTTCTTTCGATATTTATTGATCAGACATGTAATGAAGACAGCTGGGTCATGTAGTTAGGAAGAAACACTGACGTGTTCCTGAGAGTGCAGAGAATATCCTGTTCAATCAGAGTTTGTATGGACTGTGACACCAGAAAATGGGGAACAACGCACAAATACTTTGTGAGAGACTTATAAATGTCTGTGTGATAAATACATAATGAGGAACAGAAATAGCAAATCCCACATGGAACCTGATCACTTGTCTTTCTAGTCTGGGCTTGTTTTAACATCAAGTACTTGAGAGTAACAAGCTAAAAACTTGCTGTAGGAATCCTACACTAAAGATTTCTTTCTAACCTTGATTAATTAGAGATTGGCTTGAGCCCTGAAGCGCAGGGATTTGTATTACTTCTAAAATCTTTTAAAATGCTAATATTGCTGGATATTTGTGTTGTCTGTATAAATCCGAAATGGTTTTTGAGTCCTGATATATTCTTGGCCAAAAAGATACCATGACAATGAGCGTTACAGACTGACCTGTCATAGCTTGAAGGAAGTACTTATCTTTTTGAAATTTTTTTGGCTTACCTTGGTTTTGTATTATGAGATTAGATAGGCAGGAGTTGTAATGAAAAGTAGCCAAAGAATTGCATCTTTATGAGCATCTAAGGGATTGAGGAGTGCAAGCCATACGGCAGATGAGTTACATGCCTTGCAAATGTAATCCTAAAACTTTGTTTTTTGAAAACACTTTAAAATACCCCTTCTAACCAGTTATAAGGAACCAATGTGGATAGATTAATAAACCATACTTCTCATTTCTTTCATGGAGGAAATCCTATTCCTTACTAAAGGCTCACTCACAAGCATATAAAATGTATTGAAACGATTCAGTTCCAGCTGATCTTGCTTCAGGCAGGCATTTAGCTATCAACTGCTGGAGGTTTAGGCTAGACCTTGCATCAGCACCTTGTGAGGTAACACCATCTACACCAGTGGGCAAAATACTATATTCATGATTCTTAAGAGATTCGGACCTTAAGAAAGCAGTAGGATCAAATGACTTCTTAGAAGATTTCTTCCTTGCCTTTTAGGTACTTATATATCTAAGCACCAAGCCCCCCTATCAGATGCATCTTCCGTACAAGGTCTCCTGTCATGAAAGTATTATTATACTCATTTCACAAATGAAGAACTGAGAAACAGAGGTCACTCAGAAGGTCCTTGATGAACATCTATCTCCTCATCAGTACTGTAACTTCCTTTTAAATTAAGCTCTTTCCTGTGCTTTAGTCAGAACCCCTCTGCATTTCAAAATAAAATCCTGTTTCTGATGTTCTGCCTATCCCTTTCCCACGACCATCACAAACTCTCAGCCTGCCATTACAATCATTTCATTTTCTTTTACTTTTACCGTTCTTTCCAAATCCTGTTAAACTTTCTGCAGCTTCTGGACCTAATAACCTTTGCTTTGTCACCAGACCATTGGGATTCAGATTCCTGGAGCAATTTCTCATTTGCCAGAAATGGAGAAGTCTCTCTAGTGCAGTGACAAGGCAGAGCACTTGCCTGTTATGGTGTAAAGCTGTGACAGTGATGTGGTTCGGCAGTAGTTTTCCTACTAACAGCAGGTCCTCTTTTAGAAGACATTACTGTAGTTATGCCCAGATGCCTGCATACGATCAAGTAAACACTGTTCAGAGAACTGTTGCAAATAAACTAAGCTGTCACAACTGACTGGGGCGGGCACCAAGACAACCCCAAGCGTGAAGTAAAAACATGTCAGCCTAAACCACCCTCATGGTATCATAATAGCAACCTGCATAGAGAGTCTGAAGATACTATTTGCAGCCTTTGAATGTTCTCAGTCACAGGGCTGGATTGAAAAACAAAGGTGTAAGTCGCTTCCTCTATTAACTCATCCACTGCAATAGCATCATCCACATGGCCATCTGAAACTTGACAGTACGTGCAATAGAGTTGAAGAACATTCAAATGTTTCTTTTTTATTGCAGTATACTGAGGTATGTTTCTCACAATAATCTACCCCAAAGTAGATTATATTGTTTAGCTGTCAGGACGCTGGGAGGAAATGAGAAAACTGTGAATGGTCTCCAGTGTCTCCTCATCCTCTGTTACACCACAGCACAGATTAGCTACGTGGTTATATTACAGAGGGTAAAGCATCAGTGTCTGCACTGGTTGGCTGTTAGGCTGAGTTTTACTCATAACAGATTTTCTGTTATATGATACACCCAGTGGGTTATTGTACTGGTTTTTAATCCAGCCCACTGAATGAGAAGAGGCTAACAAGGTTGCTAGAAAATTATATCTACCATCTCTCCAAGGACAAATGCAGATAGAGGCATCTAATTTACCTACTAATTAGCATTTCTTTGCTGGGTTATGTGAACACAACTGAGTCCAATTTAAAAGGAGCCATTGCTCCCTTTTATTTCGGAGAAGCTCTGCAATCCCAGCATAACTATGTGGTTCAGAAAAGAAACATATGAAGCTATGAAGGCTGCCAGTACTCTGCTGTAATGGATCCAAGACAATTTGCTGATTTGCCTTTCACTACCACAACATAGTCCATTTTCAGGAAAAAAAGCATTCTTCACAGTTGCCTTCCAAGCACCAGTAGACAAAGTGCAGGCTCATTAAAAGTATGCTCTTATCCGGAGTTAGACGACATGAGGTAATTAGCATATGGTAAGAACATACTGATTATAGGAGCCTATCCACCTAACTTAAACATCCAGGCTTCATTACATTTTAGGCACCTAATGAAGCAGCCTACGTAGAGTGAGGTCCTAATATAACCAATGGAGAGAAGCAGATGATTGTGATTACCTTCTGAAGGATATAAGGGGTGCACCCTGTCTGCCTGTGTTTAGCTACCTAAAATTGGTAGAAAGGATCTCCTTTTGGAGGCCTCCAGAGGCACCTCATTATCTGTACTGCACACATGGGGAATTTGGGCATTTATTTAGCTGCTTCATTAAACTGGTGAAAGTCTGGCCTCAGACACATCTACAGATTAGGTGGACAGAGTCCATCCATCATTTTCCAAGGAAAGTAAAAGTTGGAGTGATAGGCCTAGGTGAATGATACTTGCGGTACTGTCCATTTTTCATCTGGAGAAGACTAGGAGCTCCCTGATATCCTTGTTAATAGCTGGAGTTTGGATGAAAATTTGTCCAATCAAATATAACCCAGGAATGGTTTGTAGACTGAGGAAGAATGAATGACAAAGGTTGTAAAATTAGTGTCTCATTCCTGATTGAATCAAAATGTGAAACACTAAAAGAACACAGGGAGATAGTCACAAATGAACACAGCCTTCCACTTGTTCCTGCTTTGGAAGGAGAGAAAGATACCAAATCACCTTGATATAAGCAAAAGAAGAAGAAAAAAAGTAGAAAAAAAAATGCAACAAACTTCTGTGAAACTCCTACGTTCTACATAGATCTTCTGTGCAGGAGCAGACATCCAGGGTAAATATAAGCCCGGGGCAGACTTTGTGATTTTGATGGAGTGTGAGGAGATGTACTGCTAGGAGACAGAGGTAACTGTACAGTGAAACTGAGCTATTTAAACCTTGAAATAAAGCTATACAGATGAATTTATGTCTACACCATAGAAGCAAGACTCATCAGAGTTCATGGATCTTCAAAATCAGTTAAAATCATCTGCAGTGCTGTTTAATCCACACTTTATTATTAAATAATTCTAAGAATCAGCAAGCTACTGAATAACTTTCTTTGGCACAATATCACTTAACATTCTGAAGGCTCAAATGCATTTGGCTGACCTAAGTTATTGGGCTCAACTCAAAGCTAACTGGAAGAAATTTAATGTCCTGTGATATATGGGATATCAGACTAGATGATCTTTTCTGGCCTGAGCTTTATAAATCTACGGAAAGTGAGGCTTTGCCATAAGTTTCTCACAAAGGGCTGTCACAGCCAGGACACATTGTCCTACTGGCCTTCTTTCACTGATATACGAGGTCTGGATTTAACCAGTTGCTGGGCTTGCTGCGTCGCAGCTGTGAACCCTCTAGGCTTTCCAGCTATCCTTTGCTTTGATTATTTTTCTTGGGTTGTTGGCTGTTCGTATATAATTGTGCTAAATCATTTTGTGTCCATGCATCTGTTATTAGAAGAGGCTTAGTCCTCCAGAACTCAGAAATATGGGGTGTAATCATTTCTCCTACTCCATTATTCCCTTTGAAAAACAGTGCTTCTACATTTGACTACTTTTTGCTTAGGTTGGTATTGTAAATTCAACTCATACACCCCTTAGGTAATACATCCACCTCTCTGCCACAGAGGGAAGGACCAAAAATATACACAATAAGTTTTCTTTCACTAAACTTTTCTTAGGAACACCTGGTTTCTTTGGGCTAGGATAATTACTTTCGGAGGATGCCAGGCAGCAAGGTGGGTCAGCCCAGATTATACTTCTACAGGAATAATCCACATTTTATGTGTTGTGTTTACTCCCAAGTATAAAGGTTAAGACAGTTTTTGGAGTTTATATGCTTTCCACAATGACTTGCAGCTGCTATTTGTAGCAGAGCAGAAAGTTAATACCTTCCCAGCTCATTCTGCTGCCAGCTGTAGGAATTCAGAGACTGATCTACCCCAAACATGCATTTAACACCACCACCAGTGGCTATAACACTGCTCCAAGCCCTGTAACAGGTATTGCCATCGCTCGTAACAGGCTGTAGGCTCTGTATTGAGTTTGCAAGGACTCTAGACTGAGGCTTGTCAGGTTTCCTCTGTTTGAACTTCTTCTGACCTGCCTGCAGATTTGTTTCCCCTGGTTTAGCTGTGACAGCAATTCCTCTAATTGACCAGGTGCCTATGGCTAATTTGTTTTACTTATGTTTATCTCTGTGTTGTACAGCCATATTTTTATGTAGATAACAGAAATAAGCAATTATCTTGTGCAGAATAGGATTTTTATGACTCTAACACGATGACATTGTGAAGAGAAGTACAGACTCAGTACGACAGGAGAGGTGTTGAGAGGTGGAAACACAGGGCAGGGCATATAGGAGTGCAGGCACTGGGTGACAAGAGACTGGGCTCAGGCTGGCACCGGGGACCCCATGGCTATAAACAACTCACCTATGGTCCCTGATGCAGACTGTCAGTGTGACAAAACTGATTTTAGGGGTAGCAAAGATAACAAAGAAATCATTCTAACATATGCAAAAGACACTGTATATAGAAATTTGGATGTAATTTGGAGCTGCGGACAAACGAGGAGACCATAAGATGCAAAAGCCTGTTATCAACCATGTAAAAATGACCCACAGTGGATCCTGGAGTAAGAAACAAGAAACCATCAATATGAACATCATATTCCTCCCAGTGAAGAAGTCTAGATGTTGCTGACCCACCGTAGTGCCCACCCCACCACCAGAGTGATCCAGAGAAGCTGGGTAAGGGTGAACGTAATGACAGCAAAAGGGGTAGAAACTATGAAGTGTGTGCATAACAACTTTAACTGTATTATTATTATTGAAACTTTTTCTGAATAGATGCATTCTTTCTGTAATAACGAGGTCTGGACCAATAGCGATTCTTGTATTAGAGTATTAATATTCAGTCATAATAACAATAAATTCTTGGCTTTATATATAAGGTATGTGGGTATCTCTGCCCACAAACAAGATTTTGAGTATAACAGAAACCAGAAGGAAACACAGAAGAAAATGGTGGTTCTCCTTTGCTGTGACACCTGTCAGAAACAGCGTGGTCAGCAGCATGTTGAGACTGCTCCTTACCATGCTGAGGCTGCCTTCCTCTTCATTTGCTACCACCTGTGTTGGGAACACACGACCCCATTTCAATGGGGTTGAGACCCACTATCCAATTAGGCCCAGCTTTTAATCTGTGTTTCTACAGTAACTCATACATTCCTAGAAAGGTTCCAGACACCATAAAGACAGAAAAATTAGAGAAGGGTGATGCTTACTCTTTTGTCCAGCCCATTTCTTCATAGCAATATGTGTAGCTCACCTGGCAGCTGCCCATACCCTGGGTCTATGGATGCACAGATTACCTACAGTATGGCACCTTTAAGGACGCTAAATTAAATTTAGAAATATAGATTATAGCCCTTTTCCTTACATGCTCCTCTAGAATACACATTGTTATCTGTTATAGACCTGTGTTACTGCTCATGATATACACCTCAGCCTCACCTCCCAAATACATAAAAGTCCAATTTTTTATCATCCATTTATATATCAATGTCTTTACAATGTCCCCTTCTCAAGGATGATGCTATATTGAGTAGAGAATGGATCTGCTCCCTCATCCTTCATTCCACCGCTTTCATGATTTTTAAATAGCACCAGGCAAACAATGCTGCTGCTTAAGGTATTCTGCAATTTAGATTGATTATTGAAAGATACAGTGTTCAGGCAAAGAGTCTATGAATTACTCTGAGATGGAATATCTTATAATTCAGAGGGTCCCAAGAAGCAGCAGTGAAAGTGAACGACTAAATCCATACTGTATCAGCTGCATATAATGAACATTTTGCTAATTGGAAGATCTGCTGGATTGCAGAAAGATCTGCCAGGGGAAGTTTTGAAGTCCGACCTTTGGGGACACTGCAAGCACAAGGCTAAACAGTAAGCAATAAACCTACACACTGAAGGAGAAACAGACACACTAACCCGCAAGAGCTTATTCACTTGTATGTTATGCATTTTTATGATACATGTTGCATCAGTAAAACCAACTGAAAAGCCAACAGTACACTAGAAGAGTCCTGCTCTGAAATTGTAAGTGATCGTGTTTCTGTAATCAGATTTCTCAGAACCAAAATACACTTCTTGTAGTTCAGACACGGTTATTCTGCTCTAATAAACTGTTCTTCTACAGAACTCCTGCGGCCAGACCACAGACAGAGAGAAGCAGAGGATTCCCCAAAGAAAATGAACACTAATGAAGTTCACATTTCCAGTAATTTTCAGAGCGGAATATGCTCTTTATTATCAGACCGATGAGAGGGCACATTCAGAATGGCTGTACAATTGCTAGGTAGCGAATTAGCATTAAATTAAATTACTGTGAAATTGAGTTTGGCCCTAGAGCACAGGAAAGCTTAACAGGACACCTTTTCACCTTTTGCCTTCTCCCCAGCGTGGACTGATGGAAATATGTGTGCACGGAGGAGCAACGGGACGCCCAGCCCCAGGTGTGAGAGCCAAGCCACAGTGCCTCTGCTCCTTCTCTTTCTTTCAAAGACTGGGCAGCTGTCCTTCTCCTGGGGCACAGGGGCTTTCTGCTGATGAGAGAGTTCTCCCAGATGACAGGCTCTCCAAGTTTTGTCTTTGAACCAAGAAAAGTCATCTGGGAGGCTGCGCTCTCCCCTCTCCTCTATTCACTTTGCTTCACAACGGCTGGAATTGGCTCAAAAATGGCTTACAGAGAACTCACTTTTTGTGAAGTAGTGTTGTTGACAGAAGGGTCCAAGAGGAGAGGGGACAACCCAATGACCCTTATCTTTGGAGCAGGTGATGAGAAAGAAGTGCAGTGGGTATATAAACAAAAGGCAACTTATTTTTTATCCGTTGCATGCTGCAAATATCTACCACGTGCTCTAATTTTCACTGAGTTATTCTAGGTAAAGGGGCTGTAATCAATTCCCTAAATATCTATCAGTCTGCATGAGTCGAGGGGTGGTGGATAAACGCTACTACTTGTCGCGGTTTCAGCTGGGACGGAGTTCACGTTTTTGCGAGCAGCTGCTGTAGTGCTATGCTTTGGATTTGGGATGAGAAATAATGTTGATTGGTGAAACTGGTGTTTTCAGTTGTTGCTGAGTTCTCAAGGCCTTTTCTGCTCCTCACACCACCCCAGTGAGCAGGCTGGGACGGCACAAGAAGCTGGGAGGAGACACAGCTGGGACAGCTGACCCCAACTGACCAAAGGGCTATTCCACGCCATATGACATCCTGCTCAGTATATAAAGCTGGGGGAAGGAGAAGTAATGGGGTGGGGGGATGTTCAGTGATGGCGTTTGTCTTCGCAAGTCACTGTTACACGTGATGGAGCCCTGCTTTCCTGGAGATGGCTGAACACCTGCCTGCTGATGGAAGCACTGAATGAATTCCTTATTCTGCTTTGCTTGTGTGCGTGGCTTTTGCTCTACCTATTAAACTGTCTTTATCTCAACCCAGGAGTTTTTTCTCACTTTTATTCTTCTAATTCTCTCCATCCAAACTGGGGGGAGTGAGCCAGTGGCTGCGTGCTCCTAGCTGCCGGCTGGAGTTAAACCATGACACTACTCCATCCCAGACACCAGCAATCTGCAACAAGTCAGTGTGTGAACTTGAACAACTCCAGACCCTCTCTGGGCTGCATGCACATTGTCAACTACATGTGGCAAACTGTGAAATCATGACTACTCTTGTTTTTAAGGTTAAGGGGATGAAAAAACGATTCAGATTGCCTACGATCCAGAGCTGCCAGAGCATGACAATGAAGACATAGTCACAATGTCTTACCATAGGAGATCTGAACACGGCCAGAGTGGTTAAGCACTCATCCATGTTCATACAGTGACACAACAAAAAAAGGAGAAAAAAATCCAGCTGGGTTTCTAGGCTTTTGCTTAATCCTGGAGACCATGCCTATTCAAAAAAGAGCGCAAAATGTTATAAGATTAATAAGACCGAGGAAATAACATTGTGCACTGCCTCTGGTTCACTCAAACCTGGGGTGTCTTACAGCTTGCTGCAGTGAGAATTGGTAAAAGAAGCAGAACATGTTGTGACAAAAGGACACACAAATGCAGAAAGATCAGGAGGTTCCTATGCAGGTGACTGAGTCACTGAAACGATGTCCCTGCCAGCGGGACCAGCCTGAGCTGGTGAAGCAGCAGTCACCGACCAGCAACACTTCACAACTCTTTCTCACCCTGACTGCTCCGGAAAACGCTGGCGGCAGCTCACATACTTCTCCCCGGTCTCTCTTACAGCTCCCTCTTTCCTCTTGTTGACATTGCCCGCAAACCATTTCCATGCTGGAAGCAGCTTTACAAGGTCTGGCAACAGCTTGCACGAAGTGATACAACTGCAAGGACTTTGTTGTTGTTGTTAAAATACTGAAGACGTCAAGAACAACAAAAAAAAACCAACAAACAAAACAACAAACCCACAGACAACTCGTGAGTTAAAGGTTGTCTGAGCCCTGAGGGGGCAGAGAGGTGGAAATGGCAGGGGAACAGTTTGCGCAGCAGTGCGAGGGCTGGTGGCACTCAGGAAAAGCTGCATTTTCTGCTGGAGAAAGGCATCGCTGCCCTTATCACCTTCCATTAATGGCTGTGCAGCACCTCGGGGTGCCCCAGCTGGGTCATTACATCTCCATCCCATTGCGCGGAGAAACGTCCAGCCACTTTCCTCTGGGAGCACTCACAGCAAAATGGATTGAAACATTTTCAGGATTGTTTCGGTACGACTTGAAGGTCAGTGAGGAGGCGAAAAAGTGAGGAAATTTAGACAAACAAATGCACAAAACTCTTAATGTTTTCCTCAGTCGTTCTCTCTGTCTCTCTCACTCCTTTTTCATGCCAGGGAGAACTGCAAACCTTCGACCCACCCTACTCATCTCCATTGGCCCTGGCGCAGTCAGGCTCCAGCCATACCATCTCCTCTGCTAAAGACAGTTTTTGTCCAAAGGAAATACCCTGCTGTGCAGACTCCAGCTGCTCTTCAGCAGCCCACTTCTCCTGTTGCATCCCCACTGCCAAAGGAGTCTGCTGTTCCCAGCAGGGCACTTACAGACCATCCACTGCTCCTCTCGCCCCACGCCGTGCTGCTCTTGGGGTAAAGTGGCTTTGACCATCACTCGGGCAGTCTGGGTGAGGCTGTTGTGAACAAGGTGTAACTTCTTCCCACCTCATTCTTCAGTGTTTAGTTTAGCAGGTGTTTCCACATCCACGGTATGTGTTGTATGTATGAATGCCTTCTTAATTTTCCTTCCAATACTACTCCATTAAAGCAGTAAATTGGTGCTGAACAGCAAGATGCTGAAGCACTTCTTTCCATTTTTACTCAATACTTAACAGGACAAAGATTCAAACCTCTCTTACGTTAACCTCTGCCTCATGATGGAAGTCAGGTGTTTATTTTTCTACAGTAATTTTTAATCTTTTTTGTCCTCTAAACAGAGACAGCAGGTCTTTAGACGAGGTGTGGGAAACATGCGAGAGTATTTTCGGAAGTAGACCAGAAGCTACCTGTGCAGTCAGACCGAAGGAGCTTTCACATACTATTTATACACCATTTCAGCAGGGAAAAGGAAACTCTTCCCTACTGCTCATGTGATTTTCATTCTGTCTAAAGCAGCATTACAAAACCACTGCAGGTCTCCTAGCGTTGGCAAAGACATGCCAGTTGGCACGTTCCTGAAAGACAAGCCTTTTAGAAAACACACCTCACTTTTCATGGGTAGTAGCCACTCACATTAGCTCCTCTTTTAAGAAACAAAATGAAAACACAACGATAACACAAGCATGAAAACAAATGTCCCATTATTATTGCTATGTACCGGATACACTGACAAGTGCAGAGCTCAGGAAATTAGACAAAGACACAAACTGTAAAGGCAATTATTGTGGGCTGCCTGCGTGCAGTTGTTAGACTTCATGACTGACGTCTCTAAGGGCTGAAACAAGCTGAACTCCATCCGTAGGACAGTAGGAAGAGGGAAAGGCAACAGTAAACCCTTTCTTCTTAACATATTCTAAAGTTGCTGTCATTTCAACAAGCTCAAAACACCTGCCAGTTTCTTCCAGAGCAGCGAGCTGACATATTGAGAGCTCCGGCTAAGAGAGTGTTTCAAGGAGGGTGATCCAGTTTCATCACATACGAGTGACTGACTTTGCAGGCTGCGAGATTTTCATACCATCACACTGCATCACCGAGGTTTGATTTATTCAGTAGCGACTGCAACACTGAAATGTGTTTCATCTCTCTCCTGATAACACCCAAATGTGGAATGGGTGAACATATCATCATCTACTCACTAACATAAAAATGCTGGGATTTATGGGAGTAAAATGCTGGGGCTTGGGGAAGGCTTATCTAAGCAAGTGCCAAATCAGCATTTAGACCTATTTCTCTCTTTTTCTGGCCTTTTTAAAAAAAAGGTGCATAATGTGCCATCATTCTCTCACCTGGGAAATAAAAAGATAGCTATTAAAGTGAATACTATTAAAAAGGACTTTGCACTTTTCTTTGGAGATACTTTTACTTATGGGCCACTCAAATCATTTAACAGGCCAGGTGAGGAAGGCTAGCAATGTCCTCCGTTTGTGTGTGGGTAAATCAAGGTGCAGACAGGCTAAGCAACCTACCAACGAACATACAGTCAATGATAAGTAATTTTGGCTTCAGCTTCTACACTTTGAACACCCACATTCCTTTCCGTGTGCCACCTCAAACGGTGTCTGCTATAGAAGAGACAAAATCGATGATCCAGACTGTGACCACATAAATGTCACAGAGTAACACTTTCAATTCCTCTCTGATTTTTTCCAACAACATGTCTTCAGAATGTCTTCTTGGACTATGCCATCATCAACGAAGCAGGGAAAGAAAAAGTTACGAGATACAGCTTTTGGGAGTAATGCTTGTGACCTGGACACTTCCAAAAGGAATACTATGTTGGTGGGTTTGTTATTTTAAGAGCTGCTAAGCATGAACGCTGTGAAGAGACAGCCCTGAATGCGTAACAGCGCACTGTCTGTCTCTGGAATCTCACTTGGAAACCCCAAAATTATTTCCGTTGTCAAAACTGAGCATTGCATCATTTTCTTGGAGGACATAATAAATATTTCTACCTTTCAGTGGAGCAAATACAAAATATACAAAAGAATCTTTCGATCTCATTAGAATTTTTATAAAAGAGTCATTTTGATTTCAAAGGGTAAAATGAAATGAGCAACCTGCAATACCATAGCATCACTGTAGCTAACTTCTTGGTAAACACAATATACTGAGGTGATATTGTGCTCTGTTTCTTCAGATTAAATATATCTCATCCTCAGATTTATACTGGCACTTTATGGCTTCTGCAAATGACTGTCTCAGCACCGCAAAGTAATTCCACCCTGTCATATTTGTCTTTGGAAATTGTAACAAATTATGGTGATTTATAACATCAAACTCAACTCTTCCATTTTTTCCCCAGATGGGAACGTCGCTGATGGCAAGATGCTGGGCCATCCATTTACGCTGTGTGGAGGGTGACAGTGAAACATGTTTCATCTCTCTTGCCTGACACTCTCTTTCCCTTTGAGGGGAGGCTGTCAGCATAACTCAAGCTGTCAAGGCACCTTTGCAAGGGGCCTGAAACAAATCTAAAGCTCTCCTACCTGCATGCCTACTAATGAGGTGTGACTCGCCTCTCCTGGCTGCTTGGCCTCGCTGAATCTCCTTGCCTCTGACCCCTCGCGGTCTCTTCTCAGTCAATAGAAGTCAAACCATCATTTGTCTCTCGAGTAAGGACAGGCAACGATCAGAGGTGGAAACTTTGGGGAAGCTCACTCCACGTGTACTGCTGCTTTGCTGTGCTTCGTCCAGGAACAAAGCATCTCGTGCCAGTACCGCGAGAGCTAAATGAAAGCCCATCCAGGGGTTAAACCAGCCTTGCAATATTCTCCTCACGGCTTGCTGAAGGCAAGTAGATTTTCTAATTGGCAAGTCAAGCACCGAGCTTTTTCTCTGCAAAGTATTTCCTCCCCTAGCAAAAGATGAATAATAGATTATGTTTTTAAACTGATAAATTTTCCTGGTAGCCTTTTAAAGCAGCATTGCGGGAGAATTCCAGCTTCATCCCAAAATAAATAAATATGTTGCTCTTTCTAACAGAGTTAAGACCTGGTTCAAGCAGTGTAAGATACACGTAGCTTTATTTTTGCAAATAAGCCCCCAGAAGTTTCCCACTGGGAGCAGGAGGATACTGGACTTTAGAAAAACCTGACCTCTATCTTAACAAGTGCTGGAATATTTTGAAAATCGCTGTTTTGGCCAAAGAAAGCAATCCCCAGGAATCCCTATAGGACCTGCAGGGTCCTATAGAGCGGCATAAGCAATATATGATACAAAAAGGCTGAACTCAAGATGTCCCTCAGCCTGTCTTGGTAAGAGGTATTGTTCACAAAGTAGGAGCTCAACAAAAAAGATAATTATTTGCCACTGGAGATGTTGTTACAGATCCCTGCTTATGGCAGACAGCACTTACAGGGCTGCGCAGACGGAGAAGTCAGGGAGGGGAAGGAGGGGTTTTAACACCCTCCATAGGAAACATTTCCTGAGCTCCCTCTGCTTTAGTGAAATAGATTTCACAGGATGTGAATGGAAAAATGGAAAGCTAAGGAAGTGAAACATCCAAAATCCACCAGCCAAGTCAGATGTAAATGTGTCATGTATTTTATCACGGGAGTAGTGGAGCTTCAGTGATTCCAGCTGTGTAACAGAGCCGTCGTTACCTGCGGTGGCTGTGGGAGGGTGTGGGCTGTGGTGCTCGCTGGCAGCGACTGCCAGCACCACACACAATCAAGGGGAAATAAATTGATCAAGGATATCCTAGACACGTGTACCCTCCAAGATTAAGTAAATAAGTAAATAAATAAATAGAAAGACTGTCAAATACGATCGGTCCTGAAATTACTCTTGAAAAGATGTTTTTATTTCTCACCTCACCATGGTTGCAGAGAACTAACTATCATTTGACAATTTTTGCTTGTATTTACAGTAGCTTGATAAAATGCGTGCAGGCAAGTGTGTGTGTGTGTCTGTGTGTTTATTTTTAACATGCTAAGTTGGATGTGTCAAACTGAACCACTTGTAACGTGGCAACAAAGGAAATCATTTCACTAAAATTACATAATGTAAAACAAATAATTGGAATACCTACATTAAATACAATTTGCATGCAATATCACATTATACAATTGCTGACACGCTGCAGAGAGGTATTAGGTTTAAAGTAACTACGTTTAGAAAGCAATTTGCAGAATTTCTCCTCTTTTTGCTGGTTTGAAAAGCAGTGATAATATGTTTTTTGCAGCTGACAAGCGAACAAAACCCAATAATTGAATGGTACCATTTTACCCACAAGGCAAGCTGATAATTAGAGGTTTAACAGACGGTTTGGATTTAATCTGAGCAGTGGCAGCTACTTTTTTGATTTTTACTTGTTGTTGTTTTGGGACCAAATAAAGGTGTGTGTCCCCCCTCACTTGTCAACAACAATGGGAAACATAAGGTTTTTTCTATCCCTGGCTCATGTCTGACACTGGGCCCCTGGAGTGCAAACGCGGCGAATGATTATGCACTAGAGGGCAATGACTGGAGAATGTGCATGAGAAAACAAATATAAGACAACAAAAGGAAACAAATAACTAGGGTAGAGAAGCGGCAGACATGCCTGGCCACATCCTTCTAGGGCAAAGGAAGGGGTTACCAGCCACAGCCTTCTCCCTCCCCCTGGGCTGCAGTTTCTGCCTCACCGCAAGGGTGGTGGGTGGGAGGACACTGGTGGCACCTGTGCTATCCCAGCAAGGGGTCTGGCACAGCAGGACGAAAGTGGTACATCCATGGGGTGCATGCTGCCAGAATTCCTAAAACTCCAGCTTTTTCTACCCAAAAGGAGGGCAGGGCACTGCTTAGCGATGGGAAGTGCCCCAAGTCACACCCGTCAGGAGTAGGCTGTGCTCACCAAAGCGGATTCCCAGCCCACCTCGGGTCAAGTGACACCTGGGCCAGAAATGAAGATAGTTTTTTCAGGTCAAAATGAGCATGACCATATGCCAACTATCTCATATTCTCCTCTTCCAAAAGGAGCAGCTGTTCTTTCAGTCCAACAAGCCTTTTTGCAACAGCAGGTTTCACTTGTGCCTGCTCCATGGTTGAATTTTAAGGAGTTAATATATTACTTATATCAGCAGTAAAAAAACCTATCACTGAAAAATACTGACTACTAAACACTAATGAGTGTATAAAGCAATTTTATGCTAACACAGAGGCTTCCCGGAGGGCTAGTCAGACTAGACGAAGAGTGAAGACTAAGCAGGTCATTCCCTTTCAAGCAATTTTCAGTTGTTTTTATATCATGTCCAGAAGCAGAATTCTGGTTTTGCTTTTGGCTTTTAATTGTTTATTGCATCTGAAAGTGAGATCAATTAAAGCATCCTCAATAATCTTAGGTTTAATTGGAAGCCAATTAAGAACTTCAGCAATCTACAGATGATAGTACCCATTGTTAAATATGTTTATTCTCCAAAGAATTTACATTGAATAAAAGTTTTCTGAATATGTTACATTTCATGTATCACCAGCAGACAGATACATTTCCATACAAAACTACCAGATGAAGGCCAATTTTTGAAACGTGGAACATATCCAAAAAAGTTTCCTTACTTCAAGCAAGTAAGAAAACAAAAAATTCTGCTCACTTTTTTTCTGGTAACTGAAGCTTGCACTCACTGTGAGCACATTAGGGAGAGATTGCCATTTCAACTTATCGGCAAAATAACGTCATAATTTCTGGTTTCTCTTATGATGGAAGGCAGCACCTGAAAAACCCCTCAGAAAAAAACCCAAGATAATGGATTCTGCCTTTACTATGCCTTTTTCCTGCAAACACCAGTATCAGCAAGCATGACCTTTGCATCTAGAAAGCAATATTGCTCATGAAATGCTCTAGTTTGACAGCCATGGAAATGAAACTCTTGTTCCAACCAGGGATTATAAACTAAACACACACACTGGGAAGTAACTATGTTGGCTGGCCCCTACACAGGCTGGCTCCCACCATCCCTAACATGTGCCCCCAGTTCCACCATCCCTTCTGCAAGGAAATGCCCTGAAGAAGCCACCAGAGACACCTGCTCCCCAGCAACTGGAGGCAGGTCACCAGTTCCTTTTGGGTAAACTATTGAAGTGCCACCAAATCCTTGTAAGTTTTACCCTGGTTTACATTTGGGGTGTAACCTAGGGAGTAAAAAGCTTCATAGCTCACTTTTAGTCACTTTACAGGTCATTTATTTTCCTGACCTTAACTTTTAAAAGATTTGGAAACAAAGCAGAATAGGTGAAGTTTTAAGTATCAATTATTTTCCTGGAAATAAAATTAGAAGCAAACCAGCTTTTCATTGGAAGACTGTATTAATATCCAATGCATAAGTCATTATTAATATTACTGTAATGAGTACCCAGTGAATTAATGATGGCTGGCTGCTTATTTTAAAATTATTCACATTTTTTATGTTTATTCTCAACTCAGCCATTATGTCCTTTATATAGCACATGTGCTTAAAGAGCAGTTGAATTCAACCTATAATAGAAGCACAAGAAAAAGTCATTGGGAAAAATAGTTCAGAAGGGAACAATTAGCTTGCAATATTCCCTACCATTTCACCCTTTGCTTTAAATGTGTATGCCAGAGTGGACATTCTCCATTCCTCAAACGTCCATTAATTGACAGAAATACTGGCTTGCGTACTTTCAGAGGCTGAGTGCTCAGACTCCAGAGTGCTCCTTTCTCTGGAGATGAAAGAATCGAAAATCAAATGTGAATCTTCCAAATAAGAATGCAGTGTATTACCACTCAGTTATTAGGGAAGAAAAGTACTCCTCTGAATGCCCAACATCAAGGTCTAATTCCGAGAGCTACCACAGTAATGAAAGTAATGAAAGACCTACCTGAGTAATGAAAGTCACTGACAAAGTCACTTAATCTCCCCATGCCTCAGTATACAAAGTCACACAAATAAGTCTCAAAGCCAGAGGGGACTCAAGTTAAACTATGCCTCATGCTAAAAAAATAAAATAATAAATTTGTCATCAAACCAGCAGACTAATTTTCTGAGAATGTGGCAGGAGATCTGGGTGAGTGGTATACGCTAAAAATCAAACCACTGTTTCAGCCTATAAATGCACATTCAGGAGATGGACTTTGGGAACAGTTACTTGAAGGTTTTGTACTAAGCCTCCAGTAGTGTAGGCTCAACTAGCCTACAGGGTGTCTTTTCTGGTCTGTCCCTAATTGTTTAGAGAGGACTATGTGTGGTCTTGATTTGCTCACCACGTCTCAAAGTTCACGTGACCACTTTCACCTCCGCTGTCAATCCCTGTATGTCCAGTTTTATGATATCCGTCATTTAGGGAGTGGAAGCCCTTGACTGAGCCCTTCAGAGATACCTGTGTCATTCTCAGCCCCTTTGGAGCCCATAGGAGTATCTACTCAGGTAAATGCTCTGTCACATGTGTTGCAGACTGGAAGTACCGTGTTTGTAGAGCAATAGGACAACTGAGATCTCTGACGAGCCACAACAAATACTGGTTTCCTTATGTCAGCAACCCATAATTGATCATGGGACTTTTGCAGCTCTAGCAACTGCTGTCAACAACTCCAGAAATAACACACTACACGTGAGAGTTGTTTAAAAACCCCAAAACCAACAACGCATTTTATTACACTGAACCAGTGCACAGCTTCTTTTATATTCAATTTGTGGTGGCAAGAGGCTTAGTAACATGTTGCCTACAGTTACAACTCAGAATAGACTTGCCATTTTCTCACAAATCCTTTTCCGGAAAAGAAATCACCACATGGGATATTATGTATGGAAGTTAAAGGATCTATAATGTATTATGTATGTAATTTTTTGTGTATAAAGATATGTATGAAATAGTCACACTTCTGTTGCCTGAGGGCTGGCAATATGAGAGACACAATCCAAGTGAAAAGAAAGAGTATAAACAGGGCTATGTTGTAGCATTTTGGTTGGTGATTTGTGTTAATTTTTTTGGTCATAAGCAGCTCACTGGACTCCCAAAGGACTACCAAGCCCTGACGTTTCTCAGCAATTTGAATCTAATTTTTCAGCAGGTTATTACACAAACAGCCAGATAGTCTGACAGCACCCACAGCAGCAAAGAGTTAATGCTTCCCATCCAGTCTTAATTCACCCCATTGTGTTTGGGATTGCAGGGATGGAAATGATCACACAGTGAAGTGCTGCAAAGTGCAATCTCTCCAGACACAATGGGGTTGAGTTAAAGGACACCAGGCACTTAACTCTGAATTTCCTTCTTTCATCCAAACACTGTTACTTTAACAGCATGTTTTTGCAGTTTTGTTTCGTCTGGTTTTATTTTATGACATAGAAGAAGTTAGATGCTTGTTTGACGCACAGCAAAATTGTTACATCCCTTCATTTCCAGGCTGAGCTGGGTTTCTCTATGAAAAAGATGTATACCCCCCTCCATCGNCCCCCCCCCAACGAAAAAAAAAAAAGGGGGGGGGGGGGGGGGAAGAAAAAGGAAGATGCATTTAGAAACCTTTCCTTTTGCATGTCAGATCAGACCCGAAGTGATTTGGTCAGACAAAGGAAATGGGGTGGTTCTAAAATTCACGTCCCAGAAGAACATGGTTCACATTAATGAAAGCTGATTTACATGTCAGTAACTTGCAATGATTTTCTTTTCTAAGTGTGTGAATTTCTTTCCTTATCCCTTAGCACAGATTTTTAGATGCTATGAAGATTGGTGTTATCAGCCCTCCCAGGATGGGCAGATAACCGTTCCTCTCTCAGTGGCTGTCAGATTACAGTGAAACTGGCTTTTCTGTTAACAACGCAGGCATGTATATATGAAGTGAGCTCCCATACAGAATACTCTCTCAGAACAGGCCAAATCACTCTTTGCTTCCATATCTATCCTTTAAGGTCTGGGCAGATGGCCTCAGGATGGATAACTGCGAATAAATTGCAGAGCATATGGAAATACCTCTTATGTTAACATGGAAATATACAACATTCATGTTAAAACGGCAATAGCCCACAGCAAATTATTTTCTTATGCGTATTTTCTTTATCATGTAGTCCAAGCTACGTCCTGCCCTTACACAGATATCCACAGGAATAAGCTGGCACCTATATACTCTTGGGGCCGTACAGAAATATGCTCCAGCCTGGTTCAAGCCCTTTGTGCACTGGCGGGCAGACTCTGTTTTCTGTAGAAAGTCTGTGCCATCTCCACACGGGAAACCCCACCCCAAATTCCCAACCTCCCTGTGGTTCCCCCAAGGTGTGCACCTATGCAGTTTCTTAACTTACAGTTACCCCTTAGAGACATAATTTAGCCCCATGTAATGGTGGATGGCTTGAAGGAATGCCTGTTCTAATTATTAATTACATACTAAATGTCAATTCAGTAATACAATACAAGCACTGATTTATGTTATAAATTGGCATCTGCATTCCATAAATTGTTTCATTTTAGTGGCTTATAATTGCTACATTTCTGAAAGTTATACAGTGCAAAAAATGCTGGACTGGATTCAAAATATGTTGGCACGCATGCAATTACTGAAAATGGGGAAAAAACCCAGAGCAAGTATTTCATTTGGTATTTGCAGCACTGTAGTGTTATCAGCCTGCACAAATGCTATAATTGTCATCGGTAAAAAGACCGAAGCAAAGGGCTCTGGAAGAGAAAATACATCTCACATGTTGTGGCCTAATCCATCAGTCATTGCATTCGCATGTAATCTTTGCTCAGCTGAAGTCAATAGTGTAAGCTATTGAACAGGGGTGACAGGGCTGAATGGAAGTGATAAAAAATGAAAACCTTTTAATGAGAATTTTTGAGTCCCAGGGCCTGATCCTGTCAGTATTTTCTATCGGACACGCTGCTTACTCCTGTGAGCAACTGACTTTCCTCTCGTTATGCCCTCTTAGAAGTGCTGGCAACACGACTCTGCGCTTAACAAAACCCAAACATGACAAAACAGAAAAGAGCAGCCTTAATGGACCTGCCTATCACCCGCCGGCAGCCAAGCCTCGTGCAGTTATTCTTCATTGCTCAGAAACATCCCAAGCCCAGCAGCGAGCGTTTACTTTCCTAACAGTGATGCCAGGAGGATCACAAGGACACGTCTACCTGGAGGCGTGCCCAGCATGTTTCCTACTGAGTCGGGTGTGCCTGCTGAGAAGGGCGATGCTTGTGGGACAGTGGCACTGCGCTGTCCCACCTAAAGCTCTTCCCCAATACACAGCAATGTTGCATCCCACAAGGGATTTAAGTCTGGTTGGAAGTCTTACTTTTCAAGTAATTTATCATCATTGTTAAAAAGAAACACTTAAGTAACAAAGTGGAAATCACCTGCTGTTTGTGGTTTCTTTTGGTGACATTTTGGAGAGTGAGAGTCCCAGGGACAAGCCCAGCTGAAGCCCTTCCCACAGATGCTCTCCCATCCTCACCTCTCCCTGCACTTTGCTCACTGTCCCACCTCATGCTGCTGTCCCCATGACGGAGTTGGCTCCAATCACAGCTCTGAATTAAATATAACCTCTCTCCTTTTCTTGGAGGTGTGTTTTTAACCTGGACCATGTTAATGATTCAGATTACAGGACAGCCCCTCTGCCAGATGACTGGCATGGCCAAGATGGGGGTGAAGACTTAAGTGGGAGCAGAGAGGAGCAAGCAGGGTTGGTCACGCATCGGTGTCTCAGAGTGATGCTATCATGGTTTCCTTAAAGACTTCATGGTAGGATGCAGCAATGGGAATAACCTCAGAAATGTTTATCTCATAGGGCTTTTAAAATATTATCCTCTCTTTCCTCTGCTCTTGTGGAGTAGCAAAATTCCTCAGTGTCATAAACAGAGGAGGAGAAGGAGGCTCTGAGAAGATGTAACACCACTGATCTTGGTGTTCAGTCCCCCCAGGGTCTTTTGCCAGTGGGGGAGACAGCGGCTGCTCCCCATGGTGAGTTGCAGCACCCAGTTAGCACCTGGGTGAGGTTCATGGGAGCTTTTCTCCCTGCTGTTTTGGGGGCTAACTGAGCAGCCTCTGCACACTAGCCTATTCCGACAACAAAAAACGTTGATGAAAAAGGATTAAAACGTCAGTGCACATGGGGAGAAAAACTATGGAAGTTTCCCTCAGGAGAGGGGAATCACTTCTTGTGAGATGTATTTTAAGAGCATCCACAGGAGTATTTTTTGAAAGCCATATGCTACTTATTCACATACATGTGACAGAACTCATATATGAGGAGTGACACAGAACACAAACGTAGGTGTTGCACATTTCGTATGTGCATATGTTCATAGCCTATTCCCGAGTTCTGTTTCTGAAATACTCTATTACATATACGCCATTTTCAAGTTCAGTATTTGGTTATCTTTGGCTTAAGAAAAATGCATTAAATTTACGATTAACATGTTCAAAAGGACATGGGGTCTAAAACACTTCTATTGGCAGAATTACAATGGTTGCTTTTATAAGAAAATGATGTCAAAATAGGCCTAAATCTTCAAGATGATGCAATTTGACTTTGTAGGACCTGGGGCACCACCAGATTAGAACACCATAAAATAGCACAAACTCACCTGCTTTTGTCTCCCATGTACTTCCTTTCCTTTCATTTTCTTTCACTAGTTAGCACAATTAATGAAATCCAGGAAACTGCAGTTCGTTTTCAAGTTTACTTTTCTTAATTTGCCAAAAAGTTGACTCTCATCCTACTTGGACTAAGGCAGAGTGTGAGTCACTTATCTGATATAAGTCAGAGTTGTTGAAACTCCAAATATATTTATAGCAAGCTCAGGGCACTATAACCTATTAGTCTTTGCCTCCTACTCTTCTGCCATGGCTCTGACACTGTGGTTTCTCTTTGGTCCCTCAATCCCACGTACCAAACATGACAGTCGCTGTGAGAGTTGGCTCCTGAAGCAGGAGAAAAATGGCAGCACTTGTTCAGCAGCCAAAGAGAAGGTCTCCTGGCCAAAGACCAGCACCCATCCGGACCCGCACAGCACGACCTCCACCGTGCAGGCAGCCTGGGATGCTCAGCCAGGGCAGTGGCTCCAGCGCTCCTCTGCTGCTGCTCTCAAAGGAAAAGGCGTTCAAAGGACTTGCATTAGAAAAGTTACTGACAGGAAGAACAAGTACTTGAGCCAACTGTCTTCTGGTTGCTCAGGATATAACCAAGAAAATGGTAGGCAATCAGGCAAGATAAGGAGGTGACTTCCATGAGAAGACTCATTTTTTCTTAATTCACTGCTTCCTCAGGTGTAGCTATTTTAGATCATATTTAGACTGTAATTATTGTAACCATTTAGTTACGGATTTCAGCTTTTAAATTGTCAACCCTCAGAAAAGCTTGATGAGCTACAGAAGGACATAAACTCTGTGCTTTCCCACTGGCAAAGCAAAGAAGCAGAAGGCAGACAAATCAACGGTTTGCTATTCTGATTTTTTTCCTCTCTGTTACCTTACGAAAGCCACCGTTGTTTTTGAAAGGCCTGGGAGCTTTCACTCTGTGACAATGTTATAAGCATTCAGAAACAGCCACTCACTCACTATCACACAAGATGCTTTTAGCCATTGCCCCACAGCCCTGTAACACAAACACAAGCAGCTCTGGAATTATACCACTTCTTAGCACATGAGGACAGATCCTTGTCTTCCAGACAGAAGCAGCTGTCCTTAAACTTGCATAAAAATTTGAGTAAAACTTTAATCTGCCATAGAAGTTTCTCATGGCACTTTGCAAGACCTTGCTCTACATCTGATCAAAGGCACAGTACTCTCAGCTCCATGGAAAAGGCGCAGTGCTCTCAACTCCACGGAAAACATTTAGCATCGATTTGAACAGTACATCAGATAGATGAAAAGACAAGAGAAATTACTCTTACAATCATAAATAGAAAATAATGTCACTGTACTAAGGACAGTGGTTTACAAATAAACTATGTAAATTTTCAGATAAAAGATTATTAACTCTTAATTCATAATACTGATAAATTACATAATAACATCCTCTGTTCCCTACAGAGAAAACACAAGTAGCTTTCGTCTGGTGAACAACAATGCAAAAATGTTTAAAGGCAGTGACCGAATGTAAAATACAGTAAGTAACACACCACTTTGGAAAGAAAAATCTGATTGGAACAATTTTTCAGAAAAGAAAAATATGGAATTGTCCTTCATGCCAATACAGGTGTGAGTCAGAAAAGCTGATAGGAGCAGTTCATCAGAAAAAAAGTGAGAAACAAATAGAACAAATTGTTAAACAATTTTTAACTTTCCTCATTTTCTCCAGTCAAGAATTATATCCAAGAACAATCTTAATAGAAGTATAACTCATCTGTTTTCTTCCACATATTTACAATTTTACAGTATGCTTCATAGATCTGTTAAACCGTCATTACTCACATACAGAGTGGCTCTGGATAGACAGGGGACTCCATCACAAATCAGTTACTGTGATGTTCATTTAATTCCAATAGGAAAGCCAAGAGGAAAAGCCTGGCTGGCAGATTTATTGATTACATTTCACCAATGACCAGCAAGAGGCAAGCACTCTGAAAATCCCCAAAGGTGATCATTAGTACTGAGTAACTGTCACTTAACATTAGCACCATCAGCAGACTGGAACCAAAAGAAAGTGTGATGCTTTAAATGTGACGCCCAAGAGGGATTGCCTGTAGTCCAAAGAAAAAGTGGAACATCTTACATGTGTTTAAGATAACTAAAATGTTTTATATATATATATATTCGTGCATATATAGTTAGACTTACAAAATTGGTCTAGCGCAGTCAGGCAAACTGGGCAGGGCCACCTACTATAAAGCATAAAATTAATGTGTCAGGCTAATTTCACGGTCCACTTGCCTAGAGCTGATTAGGACCAAATTAAACTTGGTCCTAATCAGCCTGGGTGCTTTGCAGGTAATACAGAAATCCATGGGATATGCTTATTACTGTAAAAGCACGTGCACATTATCTGCACAAGTAGGGTAAGAACAGGTTTGCCAGAATAATATATGGTTTCACACTTTCTAACGCATTGCTAGCTCACCTATTTTTGGTGGATTTCTATTTGAAACTTTCATGTTTCCATGGCACAGAGGAACTAGACATCAAACATACGATTTTTTATTTTCCATGCTTGAATCTGATCTTCTGATCCTTGGCTTGGCCAAAGGAGTGCTTTCTGTATCCGACGAGATGAATTTAGATATTACAGGAAAAGAAAGTATAGGAAGGGTTTTGCCACTTCCCATTAGCTCCTGGCTATCTCCCCTTTTTTTTATCACATCCTGTGATTCCCATATGTGTGCCTTTGTTCCATGGGAAACAGCAGGAACAATACAATGTACCCTTTGTACTGCTGGCAGACAGCTGCTTCTGATACAGACACGCCGCTGCCTTTAGTGTACTCGAAGTATTGCCTCAGCCAGGAAAAAGAGACTATTTGAATTCTACCCTCTTGGTCAGTCTATAGTCCTTGCAAGCCCTCGCTCCGAACACAATATCCCAACAGAGAAAGTTATTTCTTGCAGTGACCTTGCACCAGCCCCTTTCATCAAGAGGCCACAATAACAAAAGCACGATGCTATAAATGGTCCTTGCTCTCCCCGTGGTACCTGGCAGTCACAGCAGAAAACAGATGTGGGAACGGGCTCTGGGAAGGCGCATTCACCAAAAGCATCTTATTGCCGTGGGCCTTCTCCTGCCTTGTGATTCTGCGTGAACAGGAATAGAGCCTACACAGAGGCCTGTCTATGGTATGTAATTCAAATACTGAGCGTTAAGGATGAGAAGTTGATGAACTTGAGGGACTGATACCTTATGAAGTATGATTCTGCACGTAGATTAAAACATTAAATTAGACAGGTAGCCTATAAATAGATATCTTCCAAAGGACAAGGTCTAAAGCAGCAAAAGGAAGATGAGCTCCCTCACAGCTTTCCACCTGTTCTTTGGAGAGACTCAAGTTCTCCAGTACAACAAGGAAAGAAAACTGGCAGTGTGGTTTCTGCATGCAGCGTGGGACACTGGGCATCAGGGGATGAGGATTCAGATTTGCAGCTCTTCACTGAGGTCACACAAGTCATCTCAGAGCGTTCTGCTTCCTTTGTCCCACTTTCTGCCTTTTTTTTGGTCCTATTTTCATCAGAAACAGTCAATCTGTTCAGATTTATCAGCACATCCATGGTTCGTGTTAGGCTCATGTGTAAGGCTACATTGCATAGCTGGCAGCAGAGCTGTGCCGGGTGATCCGAGTCCCTGCCTGCTGGCGGCTACCTGGCATTGCTTGCCAAGACCTTGTTGCCTGTGCCACCCCTATGAACACTCAGTCTAGTGTCCTCCTGAAATCTAGCCATGGGACATCTGGGGAACCTCTGCCATCTCTTGTCTGTCTAGGTTTCTCAAAGACCAACCTGTTTGGTGGAGGAGCAATGAGGCTTGTTAATATGAAGGCACTGGGATGCAGCACACACGGTCAGTAAGTCTCATCATCCCTGACTTAGATGACAAGTTCTGGATGACAGAGTTCTCCTACCTGAGTGTACACTCCCACGATGTTTCTGGTAAACTGTATGGATAGTTTGTACATCATACAAGACTGTGTTAGAAAACAATTCTTTAAAAACAAGATAATAATGAAGACAAGTGTAGGTTTACAAAAATACAGTGATTTATGCTGGGGATGCATGCAGCACTGCAAGGTCCAGCTCAGTTGTCTCAGGATGTTTTACATTCTATTTTCCAGTTCGATTTGTATTTCTAAGCTTCCATCCCTAGAGAGGTGCATAAGAGGCAGCTTTACAAAATGCATACCTCTATGCCAGAACCTATATTTTCATCTTCAGAACCTATTAATTTTGTATCTCTTGCAATAAGTTAAGGTTTGGAAAAAGGATGACTGGCTCAAAAAAAAATATAACTCCATTTGATCATCTTTTATTTCAATGTGCATTTGACAGCATTGCCTCTCAGCATTCAGGTGATGTTCTTA
The DNA here is from genome assembly GCA_003993805.1 of Himantopus leucocephalus. Classification (NCBI taxonomy): domain Eukaryota; kingdom Metazoa; phylum Chordata; class Aves; order Charadriiformes; family Recurvirostridae; genus Himantopus; species Himantopus leucocephalus. Next base: position 12,229,436 of record RSEF01000002.1, read on the forward strand.
AACTGTGACATTTTCAATCTCTTTAAGAAACACGTTCTTTCTGAATAATGAAGTCATCTTTATAATTGCTATTGCCTTAAAGAAAAAAAAAGTAACTTTGCAACACTTTGCCAGGTCTTATCCCCATATTTCCATACTGCTCCTAAGATATTGGCAATTATTATTTAAGTCAAAAGGGAAAAACAAAATAATTTACATCATCCATCACAGCTCCCTTGCATGAATAAATTACAAGACACCATGGCAAATCAATCGTGGGGAAAGGAACAATCTGCATCAAACACTGTATTTGTGTGTATAATCTTTTTAATTTTTTTGACCTCGTATATCAAAACAACAGATTGAATTCTGTGAACTTTAAGTAATACAAAGCTGTTTATCCCAAAGTCTCATTGGGAACCTCTAATCTAATCAGTTATATTCAGGACACAGTGATAGGAATAAAGAGAACAGACCTAACTCAGCACAAATTCCAAAATCTGCCAAATTCTTGCCAAAATCTGTTCCAAAATCCATCCAGTCCACTTCATCTGCGTAGACAGTAAGGTCTTAATACAAGAATCACCTCCTAAGGGTGTATGGGTGACACTGTATGCACGAGGAACTGGTTGCTGATTGTAGCAGCTAGTACTGCAATAGCTGTGCTTAAGATTTTGTCAGTAGATGTCAAGAGGCCTTTGCTATCTTTATGAAAAAAATTAAGCAGCCCCTCTTCTCTTCCCTTTTGGAAAAAAATACTTTTTCCTAATTGTCAGTCTCAGCTAACAGTGCAAGGACTGGTTGTCCAGGACGAACCTGTTGCCTTCTTGCTACTGAAGGCAGTCGTTGCTCCAGGGCAGGAAGGCATGGCTTGGGGGAGAAAATGTCAATGAACTTGTTATCTTCAAAAAGATAGAAAGCAAGTCTTGAGTCTAAATTCACCAAGCGAAACCCATTTCCCATTTGTGAGGAGCGCCAATACAATGAATACACATGTGAATCTGAATCACTGTATTTCACTTCAGGGCTTCCAGAAAAGTTAGTGACGCAAAAGCCTCCACAACAGTGGTCTCTCCATCATGCAGAAAGATTGTGTGCCAGAACAGGCTTGTTCCACTACGTAAGTACAAGCTACATACATCTACTCTCTTCAAATGCGTCATTCTCTAGGAAACAAATTTTAGAAGGTAACACTTCAGCAGGACTCTTGGCTGTCTTTCCCACAAGAAAACCAAAAGTGTTTCCATAGGACCTTTACTGACAGATTACCAAAAAAGGCATGCAGCACACGCCTGCCCTCCTGCTGAACAATCACTTGGTATCTTCTAACATTTACATATCCACTCTTACTCTTTCCCACAGTTAAATCCTCTTTTATAATCCCCTGCTTCAGGGTCACAGCTCTGTAGAGACTGGTATTAAGGGGATTCAAGCAGGCAGACTGAAAAGAAAATAGACCTCAGAGTTCATTTTGATAGGTGCTGCGTATATCCATGGCCAATTCTTGCTTCAGAGGTTCCCGAGTGAACTAAAATAAATGGAGACCTAAAAGAAAGATGATCTAGTCCTGTTTCACAGATGGAGGACTGGAGCACTGTAAGTGGTAACTGCTGAGTGACTTCCTCAAAATCATAAAGGAACTCTTGAGCACATAAAAATTTGAATTCAGATCACCCACATTCTTTGTAAAATATTTTGGTTTAGGGCTTTAGTGCATTTCCAGGGGTAGAAGGAAGTCTGGTTTTTCCTTCTCCCTGGGGGAAAAAAAGGAATTAATAAAACTCATGAAGTCAGCAATAGACATAGAACTGCCTATTGTGGAAAGAGTCACGGTATTGTCAATTGTTCAAAAATGACTAGCTGTTTTTCACCTAGTATCTTCACTGTTTCTGCAAGTACGTATATATGTTTGTGCATGTGTGCGTCTTGAACGCACATTATAAATGTTATACCCCTGTCTCACCGCCTGCTTTATTTTCCTTCCTCTCATATGAACTAAGTGTCCTAAATTTAATTTTCCCCCTTACAAATTGGCTGCCCTTTCATGTCAGCAGAGAAAACGCCCACTCAGCATAGCTTGAAAGGAACCTGTCTGCAGTTGGGAGGGAAAAGTCGAGGTGCCGCTTTAACTAACTAAATTAAATACAACTAGAGCTCCAAGCAGCTGGCAGGTTTGATTTGGATGTAGGATGCTGTGAGATAGTGATAAGTGAGCGCTCCGGACCAAAGGGAATTAAAAGGCTGTACTTTGGTTTAATGGAGTCACTCTCTTTCTGTGGCGCATCCATTAAGGACACCGTGCTGGCACGCGGCGGTGCCTGCGCCGCTTAAACTGCAAAAGGCCAGCTTCAAACAAGGCTGAGCTTCGGGCTCCGAAGGACACAAGTGCATGGCTTTTGAGGGGGGCAGAAGGAGGTCCTCGCTGTGCTGTCCTTAGCCTCCTCACGGCCTTGTGAAGGAAGGGACAGCTTCTGGCAGACCAGAGGTTCGTATCCTGCTCTGGACCATGTGGGAAATACCTGCCAAACAGCCCAAGAGGTGGTTCAGAGAGTGCAAGAAAAATCACGTCACCCTGAATGAGAAATTTGTCTGTCTTGATTAAAGAATTCCTGACACCTTGTAATGAAAAGAATTACAGAAAAGTTTCTTCCCCCATCTTTTTGGTTTATTTACTAGTGCATTACGCAGCTGTTTGTGTGTAGTTGCTCTCTCCTGGTATTAGTATTTCTCTTGTTCATGTAAGCCCTTCCCTGAGGAACAATGAAGATGGGAAAACATTTCTAAAGATTATGATTCAACCGTAAAACGTTACTATTTGTCAGTGTCACCAACAGGCAGGTATAATGCCTGAAAGCGTCTTTCAACTCTGCTTTCTAAAAGGACTAAAAATGTAAATGAAACTTTGATTTCATAATTAGTACAACAGATTTGACACTTGTCTGCCTCTAATAACATGGGGAACTCTCCTTACATTTGCAAAATACTATGAAACCTCCTCAAGGAAGTTGTTGCAGAAGCTAAAAACTGTGACTGAGTGCTGTAATATGCTATGTTTGAAACCAGCTACTCAGCAAGAGACCTTTGTAGACAGGACAGGTTAAATATTCAATTTTAAGGCTTTTTATTCCTTTTCTTTTAAAAATATTATCTTTTTCTCTGTTTGGAGAATTGTAAGTGCCAGAGCATGGAAATATTGATCAGTAGATGCTGACAGTGTTTATTATCATAAGCAATCCCCTTGAATGTCACAATTTCTAATAATATTAGTTAGAAGACTGAACACTAGAGTAATTATCACGACAATTAATTTGACAACCCCATTTCCAACAAGCAGTCATTAGAGAATGCTTGGTCTTTTGCACAATTCAAAGCTAATCTTCAATTTTTGATCTTTTTTAAAGATATATACCAAACTAACTTACACAGTAAAACAACTCAAGAACATGTAAATATATTTGGTTTCTCATGCACAGAGATGCATATTTGTGAATATTTGAATGATTACTGATTTCAAAAGGAAAAGCACCGAGTCACATGGGGCTGTACATACAGTGCAGGCAAAATCAAGAGAGATTCACTATAAAGAAAAGAAGAGAAAGAAATATCCCTCCAAAGATGATGACTCTCCAACTAAATTCAGTCGTCTTCTTCACCTTTAATTTATTTTATCTGATAGTTTTTCATTTGTCCTCTCTTAGAGGTGTGATCATTACTACTTTCTGCATTACAACAGCAGCTAGAAATCCCAACTGTGATCAAGATCCCATTGTGTCAAAAACTATTGTGGGAAGAGATACTTTCACCAAAAATGTCTTGGAAAATGTCAGCTGTGTGACTAGGAGTCAAATGCCTTATTTTGTGTGCTTGCCTAAGCTAACAGTGCAAACAAATAGGCTGCATTTATGCAATTAGAGATTGCAATTATGCAGTGAAAGCTATGATTTCAGCGAAACTTCTGCTAGCTTTAAATTGCCAGGATTATGCCCACTACTGCACTATAATTGGTAAAGATGGGAGAGAAAAGTAATGTGTGATACTTACCACTTTGGATGCAATTATTTTATCTATAACAAAGATAGTTTGTTGTGTATCAGTATAGCTTTTTGGGGGTTTTTTTGGTGATGCAAAGGCTCTTTAAAAGGTGTATTGACAGCATGCACTGCATGGAAGAGATCTTAGGAAGGTCTTAATGGAGTTTCTATACATCAGTTATAGAAAATGAGCTTGTTAGATATTTTATCTGATGCACCTAGGTATTTCTGGCTAGCTTATGTCATACTATGCTCTAAATCAATGAAATGATAGTGATTTGGAGTTAAATCATAGAATCACAGAGTCATAGTTTGGAAGGGACCTCAAGGATCATCTGGTCCACCCTTTCTTGGCAAAAGCACGGTCTAGACAAGATGGTCCAGCACTCTGTCCAGCTGAAAAGTATAGTAGATCTCTATTAAAAATGGGAACAAATGAATGGCTGTCTGACATTTCTTAGCTTATCAGGCTTTTTAGATGGCCATTATTTTCCCAACCAACTTCCCATTAGAAATGTCAAGACTTCCCAAGATAGAAAACATGCAATTTTGCTCTACTTTCTGCAATCATGACGAAATAAATTTCCTATGAACCTTTATTGGAAGGGGAAAATGACAGGAGGTGAACCTGACAGAATTCATCCAGAAGTTATTTTGAAAACGTTCTGGGTACAACCTCCTGACACATAAAGCTAAACTCTACCTTCAAAATAAGTGACTTTGGCTCTGACTAATTTAGTGAGAGCTGGTAGTATTCAGAACACATCCAAACTCCCTACTTCTTTTGAAGCCCGATTTCAAAATCTAGGATCTCAAATTAATGTAGAAGAATTTGAAAATATTGGTGCTAAGAGGGAAGTTAATGAAAATCAAATCTGAGTACTGACACAGCAAAGGACATTTTCGAGAAGGCTGGATCTGAAATGGATCTGCTTGTCTAGGTGCCTTTAGGTATCAAATCTGATCACTGCCACTGCTGTGTACATAGGGCTCTGATTGGGAATTTTTAGCTGATTTAACTACCCCTTTGCCAGAGCAGCAGAAGGGAGCGGGTGCCGGGATCGCCACGATCCCAACTGACAAGGGGCTCTCTGCTGGGCGGCCAGCCTGTGACGGCAGTGGCTGGAGGGCAGGCATAGCCAACGCAACACCATGGCCATCTGCTACCAAGCCACATAAGCCTGTAACCCTTCTTTACAACCGAATTAAGGCCCTTAAAACAAAGACGACATGGAGTTGGTCCTTCGAAGAGCACAGTAGTATTTTCTGGTACCTATGGGTATGGCTTTGGAAGAGAAACATTTCCCACAGTAATCACGGCGTGATGCGCATACATCTTCCACCCTGGAGGAGCACACCCATTCACTGCTTTAAAGGCTACCTTCTTCTCTCACAGGATCTGGCCTATGATGTTCAGCTTCCGCACTTCCCTTTTCGCAGCAATGCTGAAGGGATCCTGAGAGATCTTTAGGTTCGGAGTGGCTGTTCAGCCCAATCTGGCAAGGCATTTTACTGATATAATTACAGACATAGTAGTTAAACCTGTGTGACAACCCTTGGGGATCTCTTATTACACAATATAATTGCTTTGTCTGGTTACTTTTATTTTATTTGGCTTACAAGGTATGAACCCATACCTATTCTACAAGAATCTGGGGAAAAAAAGATTTCATTTTTTTAGAGCCAAATACTTTTGGTCCCCCCATAGCCCCACATGACAACCAGCAGCACTCCTTCTCTACACATTTTCTTGGAGCTCCCACAGCAACACAGCTGTGCAGGGAAGAATGATGATTGAATGGAATTAATATAGTGCGGAAAGTAAAATTTGGTTAATAAAGCAATATCCAGGTACAGTCCACCGTAAAACAAATCTTGTTTTCCATAAGAAATAGAACTGTAATTTTGCAAAGACACCTCAGCAAATATAATATCTTCCTTACATTGGATTAAACGTGATCACAGGAAAAGCACTCAAATATAGATAGACCTGAAGTAGCAATTCTCTTTCTGGAGGCATTTTTCCTTATTTCTGCAGAATTATTCACCGTTCTTTTCAGATAGTGCAAATGTTCTACTGAATCTTGTTTTTAGCTGAGTTCTAAATATGCTTGTACGACAATAATAGATTTTTTTTCACAGTGCCCAAATATAGTATAAATCTAACCGAACTGCCAGATACCGGTTTGCTTTCCTGTACATTATTGGCATATGCAATTATATGTCAGATGAAAACATATGCTGACTTTTGGCTAAGTATTGAAAAATCTTACGAGCATTTTTTTGTGGTATTGAGCGGGCATTCAGCTACCAGAAGTAGTTTTATAATGCAAAGCAATATATAGTATATTTTATTTCATTTGGTCACGCTGGTACTGTTTCACTTCCTCCATTCGCTAGGGTTTTCTGGTGGCATCTTTAAAACCAATTATTATCTATCATTACTGCCTGCAAGGAATAGCCATGCATTTTCTCACTGTAGAAATAATCAGCAGTAACAATGCAATATCAAGCTGCTACCTTTTTAATGAGCTGAGAAACATAACCATTAATTTATTGTAGCTTCTCATGTCACAATAAAAAGACATCCATTTTTATTTTAATAAAGTCAAAACCACTGAAATTACTCTACCTGTAAAACACACTAACAAGCATTTGATTGAATTAGTTAATATTACCTGTTATTTCAATGCTCTTGATGAACTACAGCCATGAAGTCCAGCACAGTTTTATAAGTCTTGAAAATTATTTTAGAAAATATAAAATCATAACATTCCAGTTAGATAATTACCTGCCAGTTTCCTGTAGTTTAATTATACCAATGAAAATCATCCAGAAATGCCTAGGTAGACAAAGAATAAGAAAGCTGAATCTGAAAAGTTTAGAGGTGTCCAAGTTTTACAATTAGATTTTAAATACTTAAGGTCAAATCTTAAAAGGCATTTTGGTGTCTAAAGGTGCACACCGCTGGGTTGTGTTCTTTTCAGTTACGCCCACTTAGTTCAAGATACGTTGAGCACGCAGTTTTGAAAACACCTTTACGCTATCTGTGTCTTTAGTACCCTATATGCCTTTAACAGCATTATGCTTTGAAATGAAAACCCTAATGCGCCATTTCCATCCTTTCTCCCCTCTGTTTGCTTCCACAGCTCTTTTATATTTTCACACAACCTGTGCCAGTCTTCTGCATGGTCATGTAGGGATGACCTCAACTGTCCAGATGTGTCCGACCAGCAGAATAGGCAACATAATGCCCACCTGGAGGGCCGTAGCTTGGCTTGGCTCTGAAATAGCATACCGTCACCAGGACACTGCCAGGTTTACATATGTCCATTAACAGGCACACAGATGCTGAGGGCACTTTCTCAGCAGAAACTAAATGGTTGGAGGTCAGGTGCGAGCGAAGGGCCCTGATCTGCGTGCACTGCGGCAAGCAGTCACGGCAGCGAAGACGATCCTTCCTTCCAAGCCTTCCCTCCTGCTGCCTCCCAGCATGACAGCGGGAGGGAAAATGCACAGCTCAGAGGAGTCTAAATTTGAAGAGCTGAGCTTGAATGAGAGCTTTTTACCTCCTCAGGATTGTTTTATAGAAGTAACTATTTGTCTTTTTGTGTCGAAGATGAGCAAACCAGCAGTGGAAAACACAAAAAAATATTGCAAATTAAAACCAATGTTTAACTAATTTTATATAAAATTTTGCCTACTGTTTTTCATTCTGAGACAATTACTTTTCTATCAGAGATTTATGAACCCCTGAGAAGAAAAGTATATAGAAATACTAACATAGCAGCATTATTCCCAGTTTATTGACCTTATTATATCAAACCTAGTGAGAATGCTGCTTGATATTTTAAGAGGCTTCTGTTCCTTCCTGATTTTGGTCCATGATTTTATTTTATATACTGGCTGTAAATAGAATGGACACTATGTTTGGAATCTGAAGTCCGTGTATACCCATGTACTTACTTAATCCAATCAAATAGAAAATACTTCCCTTAGCAGTCTAATAGCCTCTTACAGTAATATGCTGCATTTCATTTACATGATGATGGGATGGGAAAATGGATTTAGTGGCTGATCACCTTGGAATAGACAGAATAGACAGAAAATGATGGAGCCTCATGACACCCTGAACCCTTTAGGTGCAAGGGAACTGCCCCAGTGCCTCTGCTGTCTGTGTAGGGTATTCTCTTGAATAGCACGCTGCCACCCTGTTCAGAGTTTCCACCTCAAAAAAGTTCATACAGACCCTACCAGACTGGACTAATATATCTCCCAGAGTGATTTTACTCATGAAGTCCAGCCTACGCTCCGAGCCGGCCAGACTCATGCCATAAGGCTGTATTAGTGCAGGACCACTACTTCTATCTTCCAGACCCCCATTAATATTTTTCTAGACCCACTATGTAAATCTGATTTTGGAGAAATAATCATGAGTAAATTTATGCGCACAACAGCTGCCTTAGCTGCCATTCTAAATCAAATTACTCTTTTTTTTTTTCTTTTACTTTTGCAGTCACGGTGGCCACACATCCCTGGTGGGACAGAAAAGCACGAGGTGAAACACCTGCATTTTCTTCTATGCAGTGCCCTGTACACCAGTGTTACTACTGATCCCAAATCAGCCTTTTTCCTCTGGGACAGCAGGAATCCCATTGCTATGCATTCACAGGGGAAGGGGAAGCTGCCCTGAATTGGCCATAATTTTCTCTCTGTTGGTGACCCAGCTGGGGAGATGTCTCACTCAAGATCTGAAAACTCCTGTGTGGCCTTTCTTGTCAACCTTTTTAGACACCTTTACCACCTGAAAGCTCATTTGGCTCAAACAGATGAGTCCACAAGAGCTGGGAAAAAAATTTCTGCCGCTCTGGGGAGTGTAAGTACTTCCATGCATGAGAGGCAAAAAAGTAGCTGATGTGTGAGGTGACATTCAAAGCAAGATCATTGCACTGCTGCCTCTGCAGAACAGAATTATTATTTTCTGCTGCTGTTCTCTGCGTGTGACTCGAGGCCGCAAGCCAGGCTGGTGTCTGTAGCAGAGAAACAGAAAGAAGCACGAACACGTTTTCATGCCTTATAGCTGAATTCTGCAAGGCATAGCACATCTTTTTGGAGGTCGTGAGCCTCCCCAGCTAGGTCAGACCAAACACCTTCCGGGTTTGCACCCCTAAGGAGAAAACATACTTTTTTTTATGATATAAATGTCAAAGAGCTACAGCCTGTTGAAATGTGTTGCTGCCTTCTGGGTAATTTTACACTGACTTTAATTATGCTCCATCTTCATTTGAAAGCCTGATTAGCGTACAGTTCAGTCGAAGCCACATTGCCTGCCCAGCTGTATGCAGACCCACGTGGGGGAGGATTTGAGAGACATGCCAGAGACACAGCAGATACTGAACTACACTGGGAGTACCTCACATCTGTACCAATTTAGTACCCAGAAGAAGAACTAATAGCCTCTTCTGCTCTTTCAGACCCTGGGATGCCTCCACTAACACAACTTCGATGCTAGAAAAACTGCTGTGAGTTAAAACTATGCAATTAAGCCATTCCTGTTGCTTTGTGAAAGACAAGAGAGTTATACCAACAGAACTATGCCGTTCCAGACATAATGAAGACTAACACTGTAATTTAAAGCTGTGGTCCATACATAATGGTACACTAGAAAGAAAAACATTCAACAATTTGCCATTCGGGTTTTACTTTTCTTATGCCAAGGTAGGGGACATTTTTGTTCATTAATACCAAACAAACATCAGTTTCACTTGACTTTATTCCCATCTAGTGCAACACTGAAGCAGAACAGAACTCCAAATCACCTTCAATCAAACCAGCTTCTCAGTATTTATGTTTTTAATGTTAAGGGCAGAATACGCCAGGATTACTGAACAGGGACTACAAGCAAAACAAAGTAATATATTTCCACCTTGCTGTGACACACAACTCTTTCAGACTTCATGCACTAGGGAAAGCATGATGTCCATGTAGTTTCTTCGTCTTCGCTCCAGGATGCACTCTGGTCATTTTAATATGTCTGGTAACATGCTTTTACACCATTCATTCTCTGGTCTTTTACACCATCTCATTCTTTGCTGGTCTGCAGCTCCACACATCCAAGTTTCATCACATGATGCCTTTTGCATATGTTAGATACTATTTCTGTGTTCTCTGAATTACCCCAAAAACCATTTTTTTCCATCTCTATGTCTGCATTCTTTAACTGACCACTACTGAGCTGTCCGTAGCCATGGGGTCCCCACTGCCTGCCTGTGCCCTGTCTCTGATCACCCCATGCCTGCATGCCTCTGCGCCCACCCTGTGTCTCCCTTTCTCAAGGCCTCTGCCATCATACCAAGCCTGCATTTCTCTGCGCGACATCATTGTGTTAGAGCCATACATACATTATTCCACACAGCATAACTGCTTGTTGCTGCTACCTATAAAGCTATCATTGTACCACACAAAGATAAACGAAAATACAAAACTAGCCAGAGCTACCTGGTCAATTAGAGAATTTGCTGTCACAGCGAAACCAGGGAAAACAAAGCTGCAGGCAGGTCAGGAGTTCAGACAGAGCGAACTTATCAAGCCTCAGTCCTGAGGCCTTACAAACTCGGTACAGAGCCTGTGGCCTGTTCCCAGCAATGGCAATACCTGTTACAGGGTTACACGGACAGTGTCATGAAACTGCACTGTGCAAAAGATGGTGTGTCCTGTGGAGACTGAAAAGCTGTGAATTGAGAACAGGGCAATACCATGGGAAGATGTGATCCTCTACACCTTTGTCTCATCTACACCCCCGAGTTGGGGCAAAGGCATTTTTATCTTAAGTTAATAACTTATTAAAGGTGTCTCTGGCTCTTCAAACAATCCTGTCTGCAATCTCTTTAGGAGTGGTGGACCCTGACGAGGTGTTTGCTTTGAGAGCTTGAAGCACAAGCAGGTTCTGATCAGGTGAGATGTTGTGCTTTTTGAGTTTATACAGTGCTGGTTTTTTCATATCTCTTTTAGCAACAGTGGGATGTTTTTATTTTTTTCTTAAAAAGCAAATTTTTTTCTTAAGCACATACAGTACTTAAAAGAGTGGGCAACTAACTGTTGGCTAGTCAGTGTTAAAGGAACGAATGAAGCTGAAGTACCTTCAGCCACTTGGCATCTTCAGTCACTCAGGCAAATACAAATCCCCTTGGCAAAAATATTTCTTCAACATTCAAGTTACGACAGCGTGACAATTTAACATGATCTTAACTTTACCCCCACATTAATGTCTAGTGTTACATCTGAGTAAATATCACATGTATCCTTACTATAAGCTAACCTTTGAAAATTACTTTCAGGGTAAGCCTTAGACATTCTAGAGTCCACCAAAATTTAGGATCTACGTGGATCCTAAAAACGTAAATTTGTCTTCCCCTTTCATGCTGTCAGCTGTCCTCTCCTCTACCCCAACCTGCATCGCTCTTGATTGCACTTTGAGTACTCAAGCCATGATTTGAGGCCTGCTTCCTCACCCTCCGGTCCCCCATCACATCCCTGTCACACTCATCCATCCCCAAGTTCCTGCCTCTCACGGCTGGTACCACGTGTCCCCAAACCAGGGGCACAGGTCTTGGCTTAGTCTTTCCTTTAGAGCAACAGAGACGTGGGAGGGGGTTACCCCTCACCTCTGCAGTTGCTGCCTCTTTGGGCACCCTTGTACCTCCAGAGGAGAGTTCACCCCACCTAGCGATATGACCAGGCAAGCCAGGTACATGGCCAGGTACCACGCAATAATCTGACGGTCAGGAAACTGGCCTGGATGGACTGGACAGACCTGTAGGGTTACAAATAATCCCTTGATTTTTTTGTCTAAGGCTGGCCCTGTCTGTGTACTCTGCTATTTCTAAAAGATAATCAGAATCCATCAATCTTGTGCATAATAACTACAAATTAAATAGCACTGAACAACTTATTACAAACACAGTATAGCAGAATAACAAGGCAAATATCTTATCTGTGCACTCTCATATTGCCTGCTTATCTTGGGCCTATCAGTGTAGTCATCTAAGCCTTTACATGAGCATCAATATGAACAGCAAAGTCCCTAGTGGATCATCAGTGCTGTTTCATTAACAGCACCTTACTCCTCAATAACAAAATACTCTCATTAGAGGTGAACTCCAGTTGGAGAAAAGAAACCTGGTTGGTTTTTTTTCCAGCCCATAACCATCCCTAACCTCAACAGTGAGTCCAGAAAACAACACTGCCATGACATGCCAAGTGCAAAACATAACTGCCAAAGTGATCTCCAGTGATCTCCTCTAGTGCAGATTTTTGAGAAGACAGGGGACCTGTCTGCATCACCTGTGTGTCAGTATTCTATTTCTCTTTACACTTTACAAATTCTAAAATAAACTTAGAACTCGTGTAGGGCATCAGGCCTGGCAGTGCTGGGTTTCTCCAGTTAGCTATGAGTCAGGACAGCATGGAGAATGCTGGTGCTCCAACTATAACCCACCCAGGCAAAGGACTTCATACGAATGGGAACCCTCACAGTAAACATCTGCACATGATGGATGATCTGAAGCCTTAGGTCCTTCCATTTCACAGACGCCATTGGAATGCCATCAGTCATATAGCAGTTTTCAGTCATGGTATCAATCAAAGCCATATTTTAGTAAAACCTAGCAGAAACACTTTGCATCCTGAATTATCAGATCTCTGCCGTTCAGTGCTTATGATATTGTCACATTTTTCACTGGATTGTTTTGGAAAGAGCAAATACAAAAGTTCCTGGAAGTGAAAGGTAATTGTGCTGGTTTATGCTTATGCAGTAACTTCTAGCAACTCTCTGGAGGAATTAATGGCCAAAACTTATATTTCTAGCTGGTTAACACAGTAACTAGTAAAAAATTTTAAGTGAATGAAAATTAGAGTGAATGTCCTAAGTTCTCATTCAGACAAGAAGAACGGCTGGATTTCAGCCTTTTTTGGAAGGAATAAAAACAACCTAAGCAGTGCTTCAATTTTTATGGGGTTCAGAAAAAGAGGGCTTTTCACGCCAAAATCGGAACAAAATGGAAGCATCGCACAAGGTGACTTTTGGCAAACCTGTTTTTGCTATGTTCTGCAGACAGGACAAGCAGGGACAGAGAAGACATGATGATAAGGATTCTGTGCCGACAGCCTGTAAAGCCAGGCTGCCTCGTGCTTCAGGCAGGAAAGGCAGACTTTCAGATCCTGCTGAGAAGCTGGGCAGCCCCAGGGGAGGGTATGTTTTTCTCATTTAAGGAGGTGAAGTTTGTCTTCATATCTAAGCAGCACAGCAACAGCTGTGATGAGGCTCAGCAGGTATCATCTGTCCTAATTTTAATAGGGTGGTTGTGTTCAGAACTAAATCTCCAAACAATGTAAATCAAGACAACACTATGGGCATTCATATACCTGCACCAGTTGGTGGCACCAGCTGGGTATCTGTCTCATTCCTTTTACATCCCTCATGATCTTTTGGCCATAAGAGGCAAATCCAAATGTATAATCCTCATCCTACTGAGGACAACAGCAATGCAGTCGAAGTCCAGTAGAGTCTGAGTCTCTACACAGAACTTGCAGCTTCCAACAAAACACCTAAGCCCTCCCTTCTCAAGGCACAAGAGCTACTGCCTATGGCCTGTTTTTCCTGTAACTAATCCAGGTTTCAAGGCAGAGTATTGACCCATGAAATTAAGAGTATGTGTCTTTGTACCTCTTCTTCAGAACACGCACCAACTCCCATCACTGAAGCTCATCAACAACTCTGAGGGAAACAAACCCCGCGTCTTGATAGCAACACCACAGTGGAGCTGCTTTGAGCCAGCTCCACCAACCATTCCTAATGACTTCAAACAGCTCCTGCACATTGCCCTGTCTGACGGACGTGCTGTTTGTCTATTTGGTTAAGACAGGCAGTTCCTTTGCCTGTTCTTTGAGGGGATGAAGGTACTGATGTATAGGTATGCCTCATACCAGCAACAAGACTCTCCTGCAGAGGTCAGTGCACAGGTGTATATTTTGAAGAGCCTTCTAAAGCTGGGAAGCCTAGTCAAACTGCCAGCTATCCACACCGCTAAATTTTGGGACCAATCAATAACATCTACTCTTCTAACGCAGATCTGCCCATACAAAAGGCCATGTCATATCTAATGGTACTGGGACTGAGCAGTCACTGGAGTTGCTTGGCTATTGTTATGGTCAAAGGAATTAATATGAAACTTTCTGTTCCCGGGGATGGAAATGCCAATTTAGATTCACAAAGCAGTAATAAAAAAAGGAAATGAGTGTTCACAAATGAAATAGTATACATTTCAATCTATCATCATTCTGAATGCCTTTGGCTGTAGGTTCTTTGTGGTTTATAACTTTATAATTAACAAACTGTAAAGACAAAGCAACACACGTGCAGAGCTTTAAACAATTTGGTATACTGCATTTTGGTTTTGAAGGTGTCTTTTAATAGTTCTTTACAGCATATTCTGAAGTATATCATTACACAAATTTCTTAGACTGAACTAAAACACAGTCTTTTTTTAAAGTTAAACTTGATATATTTTCTTGAAAGCTGTCATGTTAAAAATATAGTGGTGTTTCAATTTAGCTGAGATATATTGAAAGAAAGGAGGAACCTTGTGCTCTATTTTAATGTGTTTTTCAAGGTCTACTGATGTTTGCTGTATTTGTTTTTAGCTGGTAAGGAAAATGAGATAGAAAAAGAAAGTTGAGTTGGGTGAACGGTTCATAAAATTAGTTTGAACTTGCCTAAACAGAAATTTTATGCATCCCAAGCCTCATTTTTCTACTGAATGTTCAAGTCTGACTTTCAGCTATGCTGCTTCTCTTTGCTTTTCCCTATGTCACTCTGAAAATATTATTACCCTTTGTGTGATTAGAAAGAGTAAAATGTTTCCTTAATACATCAATTTTTGTCTTTCACAGTACTGTAAAGGAAAGTCAACAGAGCCACATCGATGTGAGAGAAGTATGAGAGATCAGGTTTAGTTACTTCTTGGTAACTAAGAATATAACTAAAAATAACAATGGGGATGCTTATTGATGGCAAAGAAAGCACCGATAATCTCAGCTGTGTTCCTCCTCATGCACACAGAGCCAAGCCTGACAGTTTCCAACGGAGCTACACTATCCCGGTACTCAATTCCCCTAAAAGTTCAGAAGTCCTTTCCTACTTCAACTCATCATCCTTTTAAATTGTTTCTTACCAAAGTAGTGCCACAAGGAATACAAGCTGGCAGTTTGATTACAGAAACCATGAGAAACATGGCGAGCAGATTGCCTGTGGAGATCACCCAAAGGAGTAATCCCTGCAGATCAGCACGAAGCTGCATCTGTCTGCAGTGGTTTGGTAGATAAACAATGGAGTTCATTTCCCGGAACCGTTTATGGCTCCTTTTATCAGACCTAATATTCACTAATTTCTTTTAAGATGTTTACCGAACATATACAATTCCTGAAACATTTCCATTCAAGGAATTACAATTGCCCTGTCAGACCTCATCAGGAAGATGACATCTGTGTGAAAATCTAAGCAATACCTTTTTTATGAGTGCTGGACCAGAGACAGCAGAGAAAAATGCTTATTTTTAAACAGAGGGAAATCAGAAAAAAATATCAGGTGAAAGAGGAGCAGCAAAATTAGGCAGAATATCAATCCATTTGATTAGTCCTCCGTAAATAAGGGTAGCTGTCTAGGTATTAAAGCAAAACCTACATAAATGGAAGGAAAGGTGGCTCAGAAGTCTTTTGTTCTGATCCAAATGCATGAAAGATTGCTTTGATGTTTGTGAAGGAAACAGTTTCAAAGATATGTAATAATCTGTTGCTGTTTGTAGAACTACAGAAAGTTCTTCTACGTATCCAGCAGGCTCTGGACAAAGATGTGGTATTCGGATAAAGTGGTTTATTGGAGCATGAAGGACACGGAGGCATGGGGCAGAATGTACATCAAAATTACAGTGCTGTTTTCTTCCAGTGTTGATTGGTCTTGCCAGTAATTTCCAAAATAATTCTGCTGAAAATCTCAAATAGTGCCAGTGACAGGCGACTACGTGAAACAAAGCCGAGGACCCAAACCAAATGCTTTGGCAGCTCTCTCGACACCTCAGCCTTACTTTCAACAGTGTGAGGACAAACATTTCTGATGATGGTGACTAGCCCAGGAGCGTATGCTGCCCTTCCCAGGTGACTACAGCCCAAGTCCCATGGGCCAGCTTCCCACGATGGTCAACTCCAGCTGATTTGGCTGAGTTAGTTGACTGAGATGGGACTGTACAAGTGATTGACATTCTTGATATTTTGATGTTTAATGAAGAGTCATCAGACTTAGTGGAAGGGTATTGTTTCAGGCTTTCCAGTGGTTTTTGATAAAAAAGAACCTGCATTCAGACTGAATCCTGAGGCTGGGACTAGAGCTATTTACTAAACCTTCTCTGATGAGAGTTTTATCCTAACTAGTTTGCAAATTTTTCATAAAAGAACATCTGCTAAAGCATAAAGCATTCATGGCACGATGGGGGTGAATGACAAGTGCATTGGTTATTCATCACTGACAGCGGTGATGGCTCTAGTCCTACAGTCTAACCACATTTCTGAAAGGAAGCAGGTGGATATAAAACAGCAAAGAGCCTGAAAGTGAATCCTGGGAGAAATCACATGGACTGACTGTCCAGTCCCTGAGCTACCAACTTATTCAGGATAACAACATGGCAATGGTTCTGCAAAAGGACTTGAGCCAACTTTAAACAACGATGGATAAGTCCACCTGCTCACTCTCCAAGAGATTCCCTCCATATATGCAACCTGCCAGAAGATTTAATAAACTAGAAGTAAACCTGTCTCATGGATAAAGTATTGGTTAAAGCACCAAGTCAGTCTATCCCTTTGCTGTCATCAGCAAACAGTAAGAAACAAAGGAAGAAATGTTACATGATTGTACAGGCTCTTCAGGTTAGAGCTCTTGCTCTCCAAAACCCTTAGGAAAACACATTCATCTGACATGCAAGGAGTCAACACTTCACATTAGGTACTTATCTAAAAAACGTTTTTAGTCAAAGGTGATTGTTGCTCTCTTTGCTACTGGTAAAATGTCACGAGCGTGCCTGCTCCCAGAAAGTGATGAACATGACTGTGTGAGACAGAGAATAAGAGGGAGAAAGAGAGAGAAATCTGGAGGAGATGGGCAACTTGATTTGTACTCATTAACTGAGAGAGACGCATTCTCCCCTGGGAGGAGAGAAGGGACATTAATGGCAAAATTATAACCTCAGAGACAGCAAGAAAGTCTGAGTTCAGCGACTAAAGTTGGAGACTTGGCCAAACAGCCACTTCTTGTCTAAGTAAGCCTGGGTCTGCATACCCATGCCCTGAAGTGAAACTGAACTCCACCTGCATTTGTGAGGAGAAAAGTTTGCCTCATTTTTTTGATATGTGGAATTTTTCCACATATTGGACCTTTTTCCAATAGACTTTGATTATGTAAGTCCTCTCTTTATCAAAAATAAAGAAAATATGAGCTTGAATCTTGCCATGGCTGAAGTCTGCTGACTATAAGCAGAGGGGAAAGCGCGTGCTGTACATCTTGGATTCGTTCAGACTTGCACTTGCTCCAGTCTGGTCCGTATATGTCACTTTCTGAACTATGGTACTTCAGAACAGATATACTGAATATTCACTGAATATGCACTGGAGTGGGCATAAGTGACTTCTATGAAGTTGTGCAGATAATTAGTTGCCAGATCATTTTCTTAGCACAGGGTGAATGCTAAAATACGCAGTGTGCACAGATTTGAAGTAAACATCTGTAGCTTGCTAGCAGCAAAGCTCTTGACAAATACCTAATGCTGCTTCTAATAATATCTTGCAGAAGCTTCTCGGTACCTAGATGGACAGAAGAGGAATATCTTCAAATGAGAAGAAAATTATGATACTTATTAGCTAGCAAGGCTCTAAAAAATCAATTCTGTTCTCTCATAGTTATGACTTCTTAACACAAAAAGTGAAACCTTTCTAGTAATATTGATTACTATTGTTAAACTGTGAAGGAACAGATTATCTACTCATGCAAATAAGGATTAAAATAATTTCCAAATCCCGAAGAGTTATATGAAGAACGATTCTGCCCTAATGTGAGAGGTTATTAGGAATATGTCATTTTTATGTTTTCTTCAATACTCTTTCTGCAAAGTGAATTTAAGCTTTGTACTGCATCATGGGGACTGCATGATACCAACTCCTTTGTCAAAAATATCCCAAGGAATGCTGCGGAGCTTATATTGTGTCATATCTTCCACTACAACCCAGACGATGAGACAGAATCGCATCCTTGCAAATGATCCCAAATTAGGGTAACTGTCATCCTCCAGCAGGTAAAGGTTGGAGAAACCAGACTTTGGTAAACCTGGAGAACCTCCTGGGGTACAGTAAGTGAACTGTTCTGCACCAGGCAGAATTACCCGCTGGGAGGTGACTGGCTGGGTAAAAGGCCTGCTGGAGAGGACCTGGGGTAGTGATGGACATTGAGTTTGTTTCAACCATCATTTCAGAAATTTTATGATTTCCTAATGTATACCCTAATACAATAACTTTCTAATATATACAGAAGAAAGCTAAAGTAAGAACCCTCTATCATAGTCAGATGCAGCTTCACCATTAAGGTATTTAATTCAGTTGATTGACACAACATTTTTATTTGGGAATGGTTAAACATGATTTGCTCTGGCACATCAACATTACTCAGTGAAAAAAATTCAGAGTATTTCCCCCACATATTTTAGGCCATTATTTTAAAAATTCTTATGTAAAACATTCACTAGAAATCCTGAAATAAGCAAATCCTTTTTACAAGATCAGTCCAGTTGCAGTGAATATTTTACAAATCTCTTCCAATTTATGGCAAAGAAAGATAATGACAGGAATTTTAACAGGTCTACTGTGAAGCCAAGTGAAACTTAGTGGTTTCAGCTGATACATTCAAACATTAAAACATCAATTCCAAGAATGTGAACATTCACAACTGAAAGAAAGCTTAGAAGAATAGCTGCTAATGGAGACCACCAGGTTTTCATGTGACTAACTGATTTCAAGCAAAAAATATCCAGGAACTGTTAAATGAAAAGATTAGAAATGTTCTTTCCTTCTCACAAGACACGTACCCAACCTAATGTTCTTACCTCCTTGCTCCTGAAATCTTAACTCTCTGTAATTTATTTCTTATGGAGAACACTATAGAGTAGCGCTTTTGTTGATACTTACATGAAATTAAGAACTTCATTGACTACTTAGCTGCATTTTTGCTACTTCGAATTTGGATTCCCTGAGACTGTCCTGGTTTGAAGACTGTTGGTATTCACATCACAGACATGAAATTCAGTCAGTCTTTTTTGGAAACAAATAAATTGTGCTGATGTGAATACACCAAAGATGGAATACACAAGCCAGGGTAGTGACTGGTGCAGTAAGGCACAGCCCTTTTAGGAGCCTTTGCAAAGCAAAAATGAATGATAATCTCAGAAAATTTATCTTTTAGTACGGGGCTCAGTGGTGAGCTGAAAGCATTCAAGGTCAACATAGTTCCTCTCTGCTTTCTCTGGGGAAGCTCCACACACTACTCCCACTATTCATGCCATTTCCATTGCTGAGAAGACTACCTTGGCTTGTGCTTTCTGAGTGCACAGCCCTCACTGCCATGTTAGGGGTTAAATCAGTGGCAGTGCTCCTGAGGGCTTGAATAAGGCAAAAGAGAACAATGTTGACTGGTGCTTCAGCGTGCGTCTGAACACATACAGGGTGGCAATTGTCTAGCTCTACCCTGACAGGTGGATCTTTTAAATGGATTATTCAATCCATCTAACCAATTAAACTAGCAAACCCCAAGAACAAAACCCTAAATTACTAATGCAGTAGAGTTACTCAGACAATGGCAAAGAGCTTTGGAGAATTACCAAGGACAAGCTAAAATAACGAGACTGTAAACCCCAGGAGATGAGCTTGTGAGTTATCTCAACTGGTACAATTCTCACAGTGCTGCACAGTGAACTGTGAGATGTGGGATCACGAAAAACCCATGTGATGGATCTGTGATGAAGAAAAGCCTTTCAGACTTTGTTGATGAGCGAGCAGAGGCAAGACAAGGGAGACAAATGCCAATTCCATCACTGAGTAACATGTAATCCAGTTCATGGAGCAGAACTGGGGTAGCTCCAAAGGGACATGCCTGCCAGTACTGTTAGCAGGAGTGGAGATGTTAAAGTTGGTTGCAGAGAGAAGAGATAAAATAGAACAGCAAAAAGAGAGGCAAAATAAATAATTTAGCTCAGTGGCAAAAAGATTTTTTTAATGTCACATTTCCAATCTTTGAACTATTTTGGCAATGCCTTCCTTGGCTTATTTGTCACTTGTCAGATAGAGAAGAACTTATCTCCATGGCAACACATTATATTAAATGTAGGAAGCAGAATCTATCTATCTATCTCAGCATCTAAGCTTATTAAAGCTCATTAAATAGTAACCTACAGTAAGAGGGGAATAGGGACCCGTACTGAAGCATTTGTTCAGGGAAAATAAAATACACTAGTAGATATCAACTAAAAATGGTATATTACCTACATTCAAGCGGTTGAAAACACTATCCAAACAGATTTTTAAATAGGAACAGCTTTCTAGGCAGGGGAAGATCTGCAGGCCTGATCACTACTCTAAAAGTAGTGTGCAACGCAGAGAAACGAGATGCTGAGACACTTCGTGTCACTCAGGAGATAGGATAGGAGGAGCAGTACAGGAAGAGTTTTCTGAAACTGGAATCCAGGCAAAGCGGTGAAACATACAGTGAATAAGAAAACAAGTGATCACAGGAACTGGGATTAGCAGCTAAACTCTGCTGGTGGTGGGTGACTTTGACTTGGACTCAATTAACAATGAGTGGAGGGCATTTAGCACTTACAGGAATGGATCCATAAATCCGGCAAAACCTGGGACAACTGCACGAAGGCAGCTCTAGAAAAAACAGCTCATATACAGTAAACTCAAGAGAGCTCCGAAATCAATGGACTCTCTGGTTTTATGCAATCATACCAATTAGTCTTAAGCTGGACAATTTATATAGACTAATCAAGTCATTTATGCAACACCATTTTTTTTCCCTGTTATTCCTGCAGTGGTGCAAAACAGTATGTCTAGCTTAGGAAATGTTTCAGCTGTTGGTCAGTGGGTGATGGGAGACTATTCAGAGTAGCATATGCTCTGCCCTCGTGTCCACAACTGGCTGCTGTCAGAGACACAGGACTGAGCTCCACGGACGTCTGCTGCGAACCATAGGGCCCCTCTTAGGTTTTTACAATTCACAAATCTCTGAGTCTCTTTTCATTCACAAGACCAATGTTTCTAATGTATATGTCCTCTCTTAACCTACAAAGGAATATTGCCGGGGGTTTCCTCTGTATCCTGTACATTAAAAGATGTGTTCCAATGTTACTATGAAAAGCTACTTGCTAATAGTTGCAAACCTGAGATTACAGACACTCCTTCTGCTATTGCAAGTGAGTATTCCCCATTTGGATGAGCGTTTGTGGCTTGCGCTTGGTGAGCCAAAAGCCATCAGTTCCTGTGTTGCTCTCGACCCACGGCAGACAGACGTGAGTGATGTGTGCTACAGAAGCTGCTAAATACTTTGACTTCCAGTTTCATTCAGTTAGCATTTGGGATAAGGTTAAAACGTGTTCTTCATCTGTCCAAACTATTTTGCACAAGCCTGATAACCAAAAAACATGAAAATTAATTAATAGCTTACTTTGTCCACTTGGCTCATTTTCACAGGCTTCATTAATGAAATATCTTTAGGCTTCCTATCCACAGCAGGCATCAGGAGATAAATGAAAGTACTAAAATGAATGAACAAGGGGCTTGTTCAAAGGAGTTCACTCTTGTTAAAAGTTAACTGAGCAGGAAAGCAAAGAGAATAAATGGAACAAAGGCCTGACAGAAAGTGAATCACACCACATCCGTTATTTTACCTTACAAACTGGTGCTGGGCTTCCAATCACAGGTAAAATTTTATTTATATTACTCCTCTACACAGTCTCCGTTACATTTTCTGGTGGGAAACATCGAAGAGAAATGCAAAGCATAATAGGAATGAATAGGAGAGGTACCTGAGTGGGTTTTAGTCAGCTGAAAGCTGATGCGTCCCACTTTGCTATGGGGAAAACAATCTTGGAGACAGCAACCCCGGAGGCCCGGTTACAGTATTATTTCAGGAGTTGCTGAGTTCACTCAAAGCTGTGCTGTGCTTTCCCCCTGATGGTGGCCACCAGCCGCAGCAGCATCTCTGAGAGAGGTGTTCCCAGGTGTTTTTTTTACCAGCCAGACTGTGATGCTAAAAGATGCAGCTCAAATGAAGCCTGGGTAACTTACTGTCACACAGATACACGCTTTAGTGTTTGCGCTTTGTGCATTCCTCCAGTACAGCGATACATGTTTGTGAGCTGGGTATCTTGCCTTTCAGACTCTGCTACCCAGGACTCACAGTGGCTATATAAAGGTAGGCTGAAGTCAGGGTGAACCCATTATGCCAAAATAATTTTCAGGAATGAGGAGAACATTCAGTGCTGTAGTGACCACTCCAATTAATATAAGACTGCAACAGAAAACCTACTCGACAGATTAAATCGATACTATCTTAAGACTCTCTTGGTTCTTAAATGCAGTCAGCATTACATAATATGTCCCTCTATAGACACAATTCTATACAGGAAAAATATGACCTTTCTTTCCTTTAAATCAAAATAATCATGCAATGACTTTTTCAAAGCTCAGTCTTATTAGACAGGAGCAACACAAGAGTCACAGCAACTATATTTTCTGTGTCTGTCTATAACAGTTTTATGAAATTCATCTATCTGAACAAGAAAATTTTGACATTGGGCTCTCAGAAATGTAAGTCATTATCAGATACTACTGTCATCTTTTCAGTATCGTCGTAATTTATTTAGGAATCTTTACATGACCATATTAATACTTACAGTAGTCTGCAGACTGGTGGAATAACATTGCTTTTCTCAGCTTTTCATAGGCACTTCTCTATCGTGTAAGTGATGACAGTCAGGAGACAGTATATCCCTGAAAGATCTTGCCTAAAGGACAGCGTTTTGATGGAGCAGGGAGGCGAGACAAGACACTTTTTTTCAATTGTCTTCCTTCAGCTTCTAATTTGTTAAAGGAATAATGCCAATATTCTTCAAAAGTTCCAAGAGCATTTCTTCCTGATTTAAAACCACCTATATGACACTTCAAAGGAGCGCTCTAAATCTGATAACCTGCAGGAAATGACAGCAGAGAACTAATGAGATGCTTTTTTTTTTTTTTTAAAATGAGGTGGAATTCACCATTGTTTGGGGATTTATGCAACAGTTCAAGCCCATCTCATCAGACAGACTAATGCTTTCTGCTCACTCCCCATCAAAGTGGAACAAAAGGTTCATTTTCTTAAGCATGTCCTGAACTTCACAGGGAACAACCAGTCGGTCAGCAGAACAGGGAACAGAGAAAATGTATTTCAATCTAATGTACTTGGCGTTACTATAATAATGAGATTCTAATATGACAATAAATTAGAAACACACTTACATAATTATAAGCACTTTAAAATAATGCTAGGTTGCATTCAAAATCAGTAATTACTAAATATTAAGATTTGACCTTCAGGATGGCCATGTCAGCCTATGTATGATGTATTTCTTTAAGAATGTCATGCTCTTAATGTTATGATATATAAACACGGGTAGCTTAGAGGATTCAAATCAGAACCCAGAAAGACTTTTGTCTGAAAAATATCCATTAAGTGGTCCTGCTGCTATTTAACACATATTAATTTGCACAACAGGTGTACAATATGTGCAATGTGTAACGGTGAAACTATGTTAGCAGATACAGACCACTCATGTTTACAAAGAAGACAACGTTACAGGGATAAGTACTGGCCCAGACTTCTGGGAGGATGCACTTAATGTATTTTTGGGACGAGCTACCAGAATAAATATCTTAGCTATGCTGCAATGTCTAGCTCTAAATATCCATGTGAAGTTCTATGACAGGGTGATCTGTAAATCTATAAAGAAAATGAAGAGATGCTACATATACGTAGTCCATAGTTGTTTTGTTTTGTTTTTAATTTGTATATGGACAACCCCCCTTATTTTTATAAAGAGCTTTTATGTCAATATTTTCCAAAAAATATTTTCTTCATTGATGCCAGAATGGAATTTTGGAGTCTTTTTATAGTTCCTAAATAAACACCGCAGTTTGTGCACCTTGCTTCTAGATAGCTTTATTTGCAACTAGTGTAATATCTAGAGTTTTTTAATGAGAAATTATGTGAGTTCACAATTCTCTTTTAAAGAAAAATAAATCTTTCCTTCATACACACACTTACAGATCTTTAATATAAGCAATGAAAAACATACAACTTGGGATTTTGTTTCTTTACCTATATTTGCAACTTCAAAATTGACTGTGGCTCTTACTTTTCCCTGGAATGCATTTTCAGGACAAAAGTCCAAAACTTTTCCATGAATACAGATGACAGAAATTAGCCCTTAAAAAATGTGTGTGCTTTTAAAAGTTGTAGGAAAAAAACTCTACAAGTAGTGATGTTACTGTTATACAACAACATCATTAAATACCACCGTATGATCGTTAGAAAGACTTTTGTAGTATTCTTGAAAGTACCCAGCCACATAAAGAAGGGTTGCTACTTTGACACGTTATCCATTAGTTACTCTCAACTGTTATTTTGAGGAATAGCACACTCACATCACCACTAAGCTGACAGGGAGCAGTATATATCATAAGAACCAAAGAACCATCATGCATGTCAGTACTGCGTTTCTCTCCCCTCCAAAAAAGAATAAGTTGATGAGTTTAATGCCAAATAGCGTGTTAATTTCTACCAAGTGCTTTCATTAATGTCCCTAGAAAAATCACTGCTTTAAATCTCTGTTCACAGAGCAACAAAGTAAAAATCCTTCAACACAAAAAGCCACAGGAATAGGGCTCCCTGAGATGTGAGAAGAAAAGAAGACAAGGCTGAGAAGTCATTCTCAGCCAACACACACCTCTTCAACCCCTTTGTTGCAGAGAAGAGGTTAAACTCTGCCCTTCTAGGTGTCTGCTCAACATGCCTAATTCAGGCAGGGCCAACAGGTAACGTCCTGTAGAGTTATTATAGGAAACTCACTCCTGAGCAGTTCATCCTCTCAGTAATCACAACACTGCCAGCCTGGTCCTCCCTCTCGGGCGCAGAGGACTTGCTCCTTCATTTCATGATTGCTTTATCGGGAGACATCCAAAGCCAGCGCCGCTGCCTTGCCACCATCAAGGCTGAGTGGCTTGGGTCTCCCTCCCACTGGCGGGCAAGGACGAGGGGCTCTGCCTCCCAGCAGGGCAGGACATCACCGTTCACCTTGCACGGGGCTGCCCAGTCCGGACCCAAACCGAACGCGAGCAACGACAGGAGCATCCGCCCCATCACTTTGGCTTGGACGGTGCTTGGTGGCTGGCTGTGCTGCCATCCTCCCACCATGGGGAGGTGAAAGCACGGCAAAGGATTTTATTAACAGTCCTACCAAATGGGCCTACAAAAGCAGCACAACCTCTTTCTTTAACAAATGTGTTACACTTCTAGAAAAAAAAAAATGTTTTCTCCAGTCAAACTAGATTAATTTTCATTAAATCTATTTCAGTTTGCTCAAGGCATCTTAAGTACCCTGTATAAATGAATTAGGAATGACAGTTTCTCCAGCAAGGGGATAGGTGACCATGTTCTTTTCTTGTACAGTACATACTTTTTGAGAACAAAGAATAAAAGCCAGCATGTTATCTGTATGCATGTTATTTAAATGGCTCTCTCCCCTTGCTTTGTGAGAGTTTAACATTCCCAGCGATGTGTGGAGAAAGACTTTGAAACATAAAAATGGGACTTCAGATAACATAAAATTACTTCTCAGCAACAAATGCACACATCTGCCGGTCTATAGATGTGCTAAGCAAAGCACAGTGGAATTTTACAAACAAATTTACAGCGTGTCAAAAGCTTCAGCGAGAAAGCAGATTGAGTGATGCTCTGTAATAATGGTACCTGCCTAAGAGTGCTCCACCGCTGCCTGCCTGTGCTGCAGGACATCTACTGCTGCACAGGGATACCAATCTTAACACTTTAAATCAGACAGGGACTTACTTGTTCAACAAAAATTTTCCTGTTACAATCACTTGTCATATTCGTGCAATTCTACAACCTTTTGCATGTCTTTGAGAGAGACACAGCCATTAAACTGGACTTCAGGAGACCTAACAGAGAGGTACATTTTTCCTAGGTAAAGGAGATTTCTGCTAACCTTACAATACTACATAAATATTTAGTCTTGGTTCCAAATTTATTCCAAACTATTAAGTTTGGGCTGCATGGGATAAAGTATCCCGTGTCTCCTCTTCTGATGCACAATAAAGTGCATGACAGGCTCTCAGCAAACCTTACAGCATCTACAAGACAAGCTAATGACATGTCCAGACCTCCTGGACTGCTGGGCATCCCCGAGGACAGGGGCATGCAAGAAGGAGCACGCAAGGCAATGACAGGAGAATCGCTGCAGTGTGCCGCGAGGCTGGGACCATGCGAATCAAGTTATCAGGCTGGCTGTGGGCTGGCGAAGCAAGCTGGGGAACAATTTTCAATTTTGCTCCTTTCAAAGCAAGTGAAGGAGAACAGCTTCCGCTAAGAGCTAAACAAACTTCTGGGAAGTATTTATGTGCCCGGTCTGAGGTTTACCAGCCCCTGTTCTAATCAAGGGATTTGGATTTCGTGTGGCTGGTGCTTTAGTTATGGAGTTACTCATTGCAGAAAGCCGTTGCCTTGGTAGCTGAGTGACCCAGGGGGTTAATAAAGCGAATTTTCACCCCGGAGATCTGTGATTCATGCCTGGCTTAACAGACAACAGTAAATGAGTTTGGTGGTCTCAAACTAGCCCACAGACTCATGCTAAAATCCCAGCATCATTTCAAAGGAATTTACCATAGCCGGGATTTTCAATTCATAAGAGAGCTAAGACTGGAATAATAGGGTTATGTTTCAGGGCAGGATGAGAGGCCATTAAGTAATCCTAGTATATTATTAAGTAGTGTAAGTTTAAATACATGTGCATAAAATGTCTAGAATTAAATTTAAAAAAATAATTTAATTCCATTACGAGTTTAACTTTTGACCAAATAGTTGCAAGGAAAAAGGAAACAACCTTCCCCATAGAGTGCTGAAGACAGCGTTACGTTATTTCACTATGTATGCAGTGACAGTGTACAGCTCTCCAGGAACTGTAGTATCAGTTGTTGTGGAAAGGCAGTGTTTCAGAAGCGTCTGAAGCAGTTGTTTTTAGAGTTAGACCTGTAATTAACTCATTCATGCCAAGACATGAAGTGGTTTTTGAATATTTCTGTCAACAACAGTCCTTAAATGCTCATCTCCTCAAGAGACTAAAGATTTAAAATTCACTGTAGGATGTTGTTAACAGGCAGAAAGCTGCCTGACAGCATTGTCCCACAGATATTCCACCTTTGGAAGGAAATGGGTATTTAGGTCTCAGGTCTGTTAGCTCACTCAGCATGGTGCACCACGTCACAAGCAAAAAATATAGAAACAGATATTTATAGATAATTTTAAGACATAATCCCAGAGCAATGTCAATATCCTGACAAATAGTGCTTTTGCCTCTTTTGGGGAAAGGACATCTCAAACACTTCTCATTTGCCTTCCTGTTCACCAAAGGGGCAGGAACGAGGTTAGAGTATGTTTTGCCTGAGCCTATAGCTCTGGCTAGATCCCAAGCTCATGTAAATCAGCATCATTCCGCTGCAGTCCTTAGTTTCCAGATGAGGATCTGAACCTTTACTTACTGCCCCGGTCAGTGAGAAGTGGAGGCCGGAGCTGTCAGAGGGTTATCACTTGGCAGGTGTATCAAGAAATCCAACAGACTGTAGTACGTTTTCTCTTTATAAAGTATAAACAGCCCACATGTTTATGGATGACACTGATACCAGGAAGGGGGTAAGAGGGAGAGATGTGGGGAGCGACAAATAGACTGTAAATTAAAATTAACTGCATCAGAAACTTGAAGGAAAGATACAAGTTGGGTGCTGTGTGTAGAAAATATCTTATTGCAGTCAAGCCTGACCCTGTTCCTTGAAAAGCATTTCTCTGATTTGTTCAGGTCACAAGTGGGATGGAAATGAGCCTCCGTACTGCTTCTTCACACATCCGGATTTAATAGACTTTTTTCCACTGATAAAAGACCACTAATGAGTTCATTTTCAAGCTATTAAATTGGCTAGAATAGCTAGTTCTGCTGATGATTGCACAGAGACCTGACGGTCACAGTGGGTTTTGTCTTTGGCTGTTAACCATTTGCTGCCCCAGTGTTGCAATACAAATATTTAAGTGGAAAAGGAAGCACAAGAAACCTTGCCCCGTCCTCCCCCTCCCGCCAGCCCTTTCTTTGTTCTACCCTTTCCATTCTGTGACTTTGTGTGTTTGTCAGATGCCTGTAAACAGGAATATTCCTTCCCAGCTAGCTCTTGTATCAGCAATACCTCGCGTGATCCAAACAATTAGAAGCACATTCACAATGACATTTGAGTTTGGTTCTGGATGAGAGCACAATTCATGTTTTCCTTTGTTCACTGAAATGTTTTACTTCAGAGTATGACAGTTCCTTCCCAGACCTCGTACTCATTTTTTGGCGGGGCTGGAGTCTGTGCCCTTATGAAATGCATACGTGGGATGCCCAGCGTTACTCAGTGCTGCCTGAAATCTTAAGAGAACAACTTATTTCTTCAGCCATACAAATGAATGCAATTAGAGAATCACTAGGTGATTTCTCTTTCAGTTTAGATACACATCACTTGCACTATCATGCAGTCTATCAGGCTTTTACAGGCAAACAATTAGCCGCACAGCTGCTCAGGGCTGTAAACTCTGCCCTCCTCAGTGCCTGGGGGAGGCAGGGGCAGGTTGCTCCTGATACTGTTGACAGCAGTCTCTTTCTGTTCAGACAATCTTTTAATGGAGTTGTGTAAAATATATTAGAAATGGATTTGAGCTCGACCTTTAGTATGCATGGGACTATGGATGTGGCACCACAGAAAATCAGTTGCATGCCAGCCAGATAACATACATCTATATTCACCACTCCTTCCCCTTTACCTCTACCTTGCCTTAATTCATCATTGCTTTTGTTTGGATACCGCTGGAGAGGGCCACCCACAGCAGCACAAGCCACTTGAAAACGTGCTCAGCACTGGACACAGCACAGAACATGCCTGAAATACATCTGAAATACTGGAAAGTCACATGTGCATGTTATTTAATATGAGTTAAGGTTTTGGCTTTGCCCTTTTCCAGCTGGCCCCGGGAGAAGGTATGAAAAAGGAAGGGTAGTGGGGAGGCTGACTTTGGGCACCGCCCTTTCACACCCCAGCAAGATGTTTCAGGCACAATGAGTGCAGACTGTATTACAGGTATCAAACAAGAGAAAACATCAAGCCGTTAAGATCAAAGACTGTGAAGCAGTTTGAGAGGGCTGAGCACACGTTCATCATCCCCAGTGGCTTTGGAAATCCCATGTTTTAGGTTTCTTCCCTGTCTTCCACCAAGTCTCTGCCCATGCCACAGGTTCTCATCACGTAATGAACACAGTTCTGCCAGTTTTTCCATCTTGCTGGGACCTGCAGCAGGTTTCCCTGCTTATTTGTCCCTGAGCTTAACTTCTAACCTCCCGCTCTACTCAAACCTCTTGGTTTTCAGTTGTCCACAATGGGTTCCTTGGAAGCACCCTTAATGAGATGGGGTTTGTAAGAGGAAGGAAAATGCAATGCTAGATTCCTTTTCATACCATGCAAAGTTACAGATTTCTGCATTTGTGAATTTTACGCTCATTGAATATTTCCTTTCAAGCTTAACTGATGTTTTCACAATCAACCTGCCTTTCCAATGATACAACCCTTGTTTAACTTTAAAGAGAATATAAAGAAAAGGTACGTTGTCACACAGACTTCAACATTCATGTGGACTTCCTTTATTCTTTACTGACTTAATTAAATTAACGACCCCTTTTTTTTTGCTGTCATTCCTCTCCATGACAGCCAGACAGTCTCTTGACCACTTTTACCACTACCAGAGTGCAGACAGTGCACTGCTTATGAATTACAGCTTGTTCCCAGCTGACTTTGACAATTCCTAAAATTAAAAAAAAAACAAATTTCCAGCCACCAAAATAAAGCTCTGGCTTCCAGACATTCATATCTGTATGTTGGCACAGTGTCTCCGTGACTTAAAGGCCAAAAGGCTGGCGTGGCACTGCACAAAACATGCTGCGTGATTTAAAGGAGTCCCAGGTCACAAGTGGGGAGAGCAGCCTGCACTTCTCCGATTGCTCCCGCTGCTGCACGGGGATAACAACTGCACAGAGCGAATGACATCCATTGTTTTGTGCACTTGTAACCTGGTAAAGATACCAGTTTGCTTTCAATGAGACTTTTCTGGATGAAAGTTTCAGAGAATGACCTTATTTCTGTTTTATTTTGCAATGTCTCATTGTTTGAGACTGGCATCCATCAGACACTGGAGGTCTTTGCTGGGAAGCACTAGTAGTGGGTCCATCGTGACATTGCCATTTCAGTCTAACTGCTTGATTGCCTGACCGACTGTACTGGGACAATTGGTTGGTGGTAACACCACCAGTGCGCAAAACGCCTCCTTGCTGCTTATGTGTCATTCCTGCCCCATAGCGCCAATCCAAGGAGAGCAGAAATAGCAGGCACCAAACAAGGGGGAAAGGCAGAGACATCACGGAACATTTCAGGTATGGTACACGGGTCAATAAGGAACAGATTTACAGACATCTCTGGAGAGAAACACCAAAACATATGAAAATGTAAGATATCCCAACACTTGCCTTCACAAGATTTGCTCCCAAAGACGGATGTATCAAATGTTGATCATAAAGTCAAGAGTCTACACTTCCTAAAAGAGGAAATTTTTGAAGTTTTTTTTTTTTTTTTTGCCTGGTTGCAGCCACACACTGAATCTATCCACAATATCCCTTGCAAGCTGATGGCAATCAATCACCTCATCTGGAATGAAGCTGCCACATGAGCGGTGTGTCAGCGTCACGGGCTGTTTGGCTGTACACAACCACTCACCACTCTGCCTGCACAGCAGTCACAACCTGGAGTTCTCTGCACGATACAGAGGAAATATTTAAAATTAGCCTTTCGTCAATCCAAATCCTCACTCAGAGATCTACTTCATTCTGTTAAAAGCATTAGAAGGTGACTTCCCTCGATCTTAATGGAAAAATGACTTACCTCTTCAAAGATTTCAATCTAGTCCTGAAGGACCTCTTGGTGTAACGATGTTGTGCAAATTTAAATTTATCTTCAGGTAAAAAATCTCATCTTGTAAATGTTTGTAACTGCATCTCAAGAGAAAGATTTTTCATGCTCAGTACCTGGTCAGCACGAAGGTGATGGTGACCTTATTATGAACATGGCAATACAAAGTCACAGCACTTTAAATGGACTAATGCTCACAACACCATTTCATATGTATTAAAATTTTGTGATGTCTGACTTCAAACACCAAAAATTTGCTCATATTTCTGTTTAGTTAAATCCTATTTTCTATGTGATGACACAAGTTCCTCGTTGATAATTAGCTGAAACTGAAATTTACTTTAGAATAAGCTGGCACAGGAACAACTTCTTTCTTCCCAAAGAAAAAGAAAAAATGCCTCTGAACCAAACGCGTTGCTTTTGCGGCTGTATTTAAGAAGTTTCAGTAGACAAGAAAGAAATGGTGATTGGAAGAAAAGATGGTTCAAACTGCAGAGCTAAGAAAAAAAAGAGTAAAAATCAAAATGCACTCCATTTTCCTCATTTCTCAATGCACGCCCAAAGACTTTACTTTCGAAGAACCTTTGTCAAACATACTGAAGCATCCATTTAATTCTCCACAAATGATAATTTTCTAAGTTATGCAGGCTCACTTCATAAAAGCCATTGCCTCTCTGACCTACTTACTCAAAATGCAAAGCAGAGCCCACGGCCCATCGCATTTGCAAACCGACAGATTTGTGCTTAGATGGAGTGGTGTGCTCTGCTGGGTTGGGGTTTCCTGCTGCGTGAAAGCAGTTGCAGAAGAGGGCCTAGATCACGCTGGAGCACACAGCAATGTGTGTCTTTTAGAGGAGAGTCCTGAGTACTACAATATTTTACGATGAAACCCAGTCGTGAGGCAAGCACCAGTCAACAGAGGTAAAACATGTTGCTGCTTCTCTAATGCTTATGAAAAGCACTGGTTTGACAACATAAGGCTTTTTATCAGAGAACATGTTATAGACAGAGGCCATATGAGCAATGCTCAAGTAAATTACATTGAATGAGCTTTTTAAGTTGACTAATTAAAATGCATTGCAATTCTATATGGACATTTCCAAAGTTAATTAAGCTAAATCCAGTGACGACCACTTTAATTTTGAATAAGGGACTTACCTCATATGATTTTACAATCCAGTTTAAATTAACATTTTTAGTAATTTGGATTCGAATTTTGTAGCATATGTTGTATAGGCAAAACATCAAGCCCAGTTCTAGCAGTGCACTGTAGCAATGAAATCTGTAACAGGTGAGGAAGATTTCTGTCTCCATGACAATATTGCTTAGGTTTTTCTGACTAAATACTAAATGGTATTTAGTACCACTTTTAGCAATCAAATGTAAGAGAGACTACTTAAAACAATGGTTAGGATTTGAGTCTCGCCTTATTGTAGCAGTCAAGAAGTGTGGCCAAAGGTTGCAGACTTCAAATTCTGACCACCAAATTGCAGGCAAGGTAAAATTCAAGAAAGAAAAAGGGAAAGGTCAATGAAAGCAATGACCAAGAAAGGTATCATTACCAAAGCAGTGTGGCTATTGCAACCAGCCTCAGCTATTCTGAGATGGACAAAAAGCTCGTCATCAAGAAGCCATCAATACACATCTCACTAACGGTTCTGCCTGGCAGCCCCAATTCCCAGCCGTTGTGTTACAGGTTAATAATTCATCTCCTCTCACCAGTCAGATTGTACCTTGACTCTAAGCCAATTCATAACAACCGCTATTATAAAATCACAAAAACCTCAGGTTAATCTAATGTTTAAGAAGATAGATAGCCCAAGTGCTGATGCAAAATCTTCTCTTTTCCTCTGGACTTTTCAAAGTTTCACAGCTCTTTTTGACATGCAAGTGCTGCTGAACAATAACCGAGCTGGATTGTTCCTGGTGCACAACAGGGCACGATTATTTTTAAAAATGAAACACAAGAAAGCCTTAGAAATTTCATTTGCATGTAATCAGCATCCATTTCCTGCAAATGCAATGCCCAGTCAACCAGAAGATAAATGGCTTTTAAAAGCAGGTGTTCTTTCTAATTATTGTTGATTTGAGCAAGTTATTAACACTTATGTGCACCCAGGTTTACAGTAACGTAACCAGCAGACATCTGATCGAGAACAGTATCTTTTGGTTTAGTCCGCAAAACGAGTTTAGCAAGAAATAGTTCAAATTAGCTAGTCCTGCTCTTGTATGAATAGCACATTATACCTTAATGTCCAAAGCTAATAACCAAGATAAGAGTAAAACCCAGCCTGCCCTGCTGTTGCAGCAGGGAGACAGGGTACCATATGAACAGAACAGCAGTGGTTAAACATGCACAGAGAACAGTGATATATTCAAGTAGTTTATTTCTCCAGGCTTACAAATTTGATTACCATGGAGTACAAAGCTATTAAAAATATGACCTTTCTATACTGTACAACTTGGCAAAAAGCCAAATAATAACTTTGTTTGACTTGGGTAGTATGATGGAGTGCCTATTCAGCTGGAAATAAAATGACTTTTCTTTACCGAAAATTATACCTGGAAGACTTAATGTCCATCATGAACATAACACACATAGAGAGTCATTAATTCAGACTCATGGCAGCCACTCTCATAGAAGTAAAGGGACAATGTTTCTAGGTGTAGCAGAAAATGATGTAAAATTCTGCTGCTTGCCTGGCATTTGCTCTGTGGTGGGGAGAAGTGAAATAAGTACTGATAATAAGTGATAAGGCAGAAAATAAAGATACAAACTAGTATGACACTGATACTTTGTAACTCCTTGTCTTGAACAAGCAGCTCTCTTTTTATACTTTTTGATATGCAAACAAGGGAAAAATATGAATCCTATGTTGATGTTAGATAGATAGACATGTGATCGGATATAACCTTTCATGAGCGCTTCCACTAGTACCAATGGCAAAACTAACAGATTTCAGTCAAGTTAGGAGTAAAATTAAAAAGATACACATGAAAGAAAAAAAAAGCTTGGATAGTCCTCTTGTTGTCAGGAGTGCTGCACTGAATTTTAGCTTTAGAAAAAAAAACCAAGAAGACAGAAAATGTTAATCGATAGGAAAGAAAACTATCATTTCAGTTTCCAAGTATCTTTGGCTTTAAAGATATCTTCTACTTTAATTAGACTAGAATGACACACGACAAAGACCATCCTTGAAAATAAATAAAATAAAATCCTGCATAATAAAAATTTCCCCCTTACTCAGAACACATTGATTAATTATTTTGCTGACTTCTATTGGTTTTGCTCATTATTTATGGGGGCACAGAGGAGTTTTCAAAAGATTATTTTTCTGGGAAAACAAAAAAAAAATTTTTGGTTTCCCAGTTGCCTAACTAAAGCACTCGTGTCTGTTTCACTTACAGGCAGAAAATGAACTTGTGGAGACAACTCCAGAAAGTCAGCCAATGAACCACCATTCCAGTCTTCTCCACCGCTTGTTTTTTTATGCTCCTTCTTCATTTATTGTCATACAGTACTTTCCCCACAAACTATTTCATTTTTTTCATGTTTGCAAAAAAAGCATTCTAATCAGAAAGATGTTATTAAAAGAAATCCACTGGAATATGCAGGAGTACTGAAAACTCATGAAAACGAGACAATTAATATATTAGAATAAGGACTTTCTACTTCTGTGGAAAGTTATGTAGACTTTGTAATTACCATCCATGCTCTGAAGTTTTATGTCTTGTCTGAAAATTGGATTTCCAGTGAGTTGCATTTTTCTATTTAGCTGTGGAAATCGGGCACAAGGGAATCACACTTCACTTAAAGCAAGGTATTAGGAAAGCAACGTCCATCTATCACTCTCCAAAGCACAATGGAGGAAAGGCTTAAAAGAGATGACAATGAAAAAAATCCCCACTATTCTTTACAGATAGAGTGAAATATTGTCAATCACCTCTCGCTTTGTTTTCTTGACTTTTCTTATGAAATACCTACAGGACATAGGAGTTACCTTGGAAAGTTAGACAAAAGTTTCATATCATATAATATCCTATTGAAAACAGTTGTCCATATCATATGGTCCAGTTCTGAGGAAATTCAGCTGAGAAAGAGTCTGGCCATACAAGAGTTTTCCTTCCCATTTCCTCATTTTAATACTGCTTTTTGCCTAAAACCCAGAAACTTACATCCTTTCCAGTTTATGAACGCTCATTTCATGCCCTCCAAAAAAGTACATCACTTCAGTGGAGGTTTTCACTTTTTGTGGAAGTATCAGGTCAGGTATGGAATCCAATGAAGCCTTCATCTTAGGTAACATTTCATGTCCATATGCTCCACGGGTTTTCTGTGAACTCTAAAAAGGAGTGGATGGCAGCAACAAGAAAAGGGTCTGACTCTGTAGCTGTGTCTTAGGCACCAATGGAGTTTCGAGAGCCTGGGTTCAGAGTCAGTCCCGAAGAACTCTTCCACCCATATCAACAACCATTATCTACTCTTTTAGCCCCATTATCTTCTAAGAAGGGTTTTATTACTGTTTTTTTTCTTGCAAGTCCTTGAAGATGATTGGTTTTCATCAGCAGACTTTCACTCCTGAATTCGTTGGTGACCAACAAGGAGCAGTAAGGTTCAAGCAGTATATTTCACTTCCCATATTCAGTGAAACATTTAAGAGTGTATTTAAGACTTTTGATCAGCCTGTCAATGACCACACTTTTCACAGCCAGACGCCTTGACTACCGGTGGAGTTATTCCTTCACATTCAATTTTTAAATTAAAGCTGACTTTTCTTTTGTACACAGAGGAGGAGACATGGGTGGTCTTTCCACCATGAATTCCTTAAGGACTAGGAATGCATACCTAGCATCCTTCAGTTTAAAAGGTACTATTCCCTCCTGTTTCCTTTCTCGGGGATTAGGCGAGACTGTGAGTTGTGTTCAAATCGAGTTTGGCGAGATACAGTTCTAAATGTTGAGATCCTCTTTACTCATCCATGAAGAGTTTCAAATCTGACTGAAAGTGTGCTGCAACATGACAAACTCCCGTGCCCTTTTACTTGCTCTGAACTCACTTCAGGGTTAAGAGTCTAGTCACTTGTCAAGTGCCGAACAGCTATTAGAGTGGATTGATCAAGTGGAACGTGATGGCAGGAACAACAGAGAAGGAAAAGAATGAATGCAATTTTATATGAATTATGAAGCCACCAGTATGCAGACAGCGCTGATCATGGTTGCTTACCCTAAGCAAAGATGGGCAATGAAAGGTTGTTTTTTAGTTTGCGAAAAGGTATCCTGTATCAAAACACTGGCACTTATTTGCCATTTTGGGACTGTGCACATACATTGCCTGTAGTCTTGTCTGCTGGAAAGATTAGAGGCATGAACTGCTCCTGCTTCTCTATGATACTGCCTTCCTAGGAGAATACCAGCCACTAACTGCATAACGGAGCGATAGTAAACATATTGAGAAATACAAGTCTCAAAGCATTTCCTTCTGCTTTCTTCTGCTTATGGTGAAGAGATACTCTTAATACATACATTGTGAAAGATCGAGAGGGGACCTCATCAGTGCTTTATAATAACTGAGTATAAATCCAAAGCTCTATGGGTAGTATCCATGATTAATTGCATTCAGTCGACATTAGACACTGTCATTATCAGCTACTTGCTGCTCAGCACTTGCTATGCTGTTAATTATTGTTGTGTGGCTCTAAGGGATGTTTTCAAAACATTTCAAATTCTGCTACTGTAATAGCACAGTGAAGAAATCAATAAGCTGCCATTTAGCAGAGGAAAGACAAACAGATACTTTTATGAAGATGTTTTGAATAATTTTACTTTATCTGAGACCAGATAAGCCATCACTGATAATAAAGGTGCTTCCAAGACAGCACTGACATTTGGCATACTACCTAGACTTCACTGAAACTCTTTTTTCATATAACCACCCACACATAGAGCAATGGCCTCTGGCACATAAGGCAAATGAGAAGATTAAAAGGGTTGCGTTCAGATTCCAAGTTTTTTTGGAACGGGTATTTTAATCAAATTTTTGTTAGCATACCCCTCATGACTTGGAAAAAAACCCCACACCCCACATTATTTTTTTATTATTATTATTAAGGTGATGGATATGGTACTAATGATCTTTTCACAGGAGAGAAAATATGACGTTACCAAAGTAGAAAAAAAGGGGCTGCCTGCTGATATAAGGTCTGCCACTCACTCTATATTATGCTAGTACTTCAAAGTTAACATTAACTTCACCAAAACACATGCAACAGATTCTTTTCTGCTGATGTTCTTCTGTTTATAATGATTAGCCTTAAAAGTTGTATCCACGGGGCAGCCATGTGGAAGACACACAAGACTGCCGTGCAATGTGCAACAGCAGTAATGGGCTGCTACGCCCTGTGGTAATCTGTATCAGTAATTATCTCTGATAATTAAAAGCAAGATTAAATTTAGGTAACAGTCCTAATAATGGAAAGAAACTAAAAATCAGACAGATATTTTTAAAAATCCCTTTAAATTTACTTTCTCCTGAAACTTTCCAAAACAAGATTTTCCTTTAATTCTGATGTGCAGGAAATGTTGCAATATGCTCTTTTCTGATGCAGAATTAAACGAATTTCTGAAATGCCAACATTTCTAGAGTTAGGTAGGACCTTTATTTAAACTAAGTGGAACAGATCCATTAGCTGAAAGAAAGAGACTCCACGCTGAGATTGCTGGAGTACATACTTAGGGTGTAGGAGAGAAGGAAGGAAGAAGGAAGAAAGCAGGAAGAACCAAGACTGGAATACGTGGGATGCACAAAATCTGAGTTACTGGCACTTGCCCCTTCTGGGATGCCATCACTAGATCCTTCTGACCACAAATTGAATCCCAGACCAGAGAATCTGTCATGATCCAATTTACAGCACCACTGGCCTCTCTCCAGCAAAAGGCTTTAGAGACTTTCAGTCAGTTTGGACTTCTTAGGTGTACAGAAATGCACTGGGTACCATTAGTTACCAAATTACCATCAAAACCAGTGGAACTTTTAAGGGGTTTTCATTTTTATTCCTTGGGTTTTGATCTATAAAACTCCAGTCAGTTCCATATGGGAAGAGCTACAACTAGACCTAAAGAGCAAATATTTTAAAATAAAGTGCATAAATGATCCATTTAATGAAGACACCAAGAGACCTTGCAAATCAATTCCTGCTATCAACTAATGCTATTATCTAAACAAGATGTAGTGCCTGAGAGCATCTGCGTACACATCCCTATGCCTATACAATGAGATTGCACATACAAGGGATGTGTACCTACATGCAGAGGAGCCTAAAGCAATCCAGAGGCACCAGTTTTACAAGCCCACATCTGTGGAACAGAGATCTGGATTACGCGTGTCTGAACCATCAGCGAGATAGCGAAATTGCATGTCGATTACCATCCTGTTGAGAAATGGGAGAATGTGCTAGGGAGAGAACGAGAGCAGCGTGTGCCAGAGGCCAAATGATTAATATATTTTCTCAGTATTAGCATCAACGATGTGCTGCCTCAGAGGAAGTCACGGTTAAAGAGTATCCACTAACCTGATGCAAAGCTCAATAAAATCTTAGAATAAATAGGATAAAAAATTACTTTCATATCTTGCAGGAAAGCTTCCTGATCCAACATGTCGCCTATTACTTTGCTGGGCTAATTTCAGCCTTACTTTGCCCTGTTCATGAAAAATCAATTATGTGACAGAAAGAGTGAGAGACCTAGGAGGCATCCACCTCTGCGCCCAGCAACACCACTGTCTGGAAATTGATGCCAGACAAGTTCTAATTAGGAATAAAGCACAAATTTGCAACAGTGAGGGTGACTAACCACTGGAAAAAATTATTAAAGGAAGTGGCGAGTTTTCTGTCTTTGTATCTCTTCCAAGCGACCGTAGAGGCCTTGCTGGAAAGCATGCTTTGGCTAAGCACAAATTACAGAGCTCAACAGAGTCAATGAGACCTAATAGTTTGTAATAGACTGGTCAGACTGGAAAAAATAATTACTGCCCTGGATTTAATTTTCAGGAATCTGCTAGCACAAGGAAGCTACCAACTCTGCCAGCAAGAAGACGAAGACGACAAAATCTTCCTTTCCTGAATTTGAGATTGCCAGCTGCGTAACTGTGTTTGGCAGATTTACCCCCAAACAAAACATGAGAGAAATGCAAAATGTTATGAAAAGGGGTACCTGTTTGTCTTATGCTTAAAGCATAAAATCCTGTTCTCAACATATTTCGTATTTGCACCTGAATTTCAGCTATGGTGGATACTTCTGTTTAAGCATCACCTCAGCAACTCAAGTTCTAATAGAGCTATTGCAAAATGGGGAGGCCTAAAAGGAGACTGTAGTTGGGCATCCTGTTATTATTCTACCTCTTTTAGCCCCTACAAATTTGATAAAATATGAATAAAAATGACACATTTACTTTTACTCTCCTAGGAAATAAGTGATGAAGAGTTAGTGAAGAAGCTAAGTACTGTGAGGTATTAGTGATGGACCTTCATATACACAGCTGAGCTTTAGGCAAGTTCTGTCTTGGGAGAGGAATTATGTTTTGGAACAAAACCAAGCCCCAAGTGTTTGACTGTGTTTCCTTCAGAGAGATGAACAGTTTTTAAGCAAG
Source organism: Himantopus leucocephalus (assembly GCA_003993805.1). NCBI lineage: Eukaryota > Metazoa > Chordata > Aves > Charadriiformes > Recurvirostridae > Himantopus > Himantopus leucocephalus. The sequence goes on from RSEF01000002.1 coordinate 12,269,546, forward strand.
ACGCCAATCATTACACGTCCCTACCTGTAAACAGGATGTTTTCAAAGCCTGCTATACTGACTTCCAAGCAAATAGCTCTTATTTCTCTTTCTCCATTTAGATCTGAGAGATTAATTAAGCTCATCTACAGTTGATTAATGCAGGTAGGAAGCCTGTGGCTTCCTCCAATTACATTCAGTTGATGTGGTACTACTAGATACATTTATTTGGCTTTTAAGAAATATATCTGTAAGAAGGATCTAGGCAATTGTCGTGTCATATTAAAATACATTATAAAATCATTAGTGAACCAAACCAGCAGCACATTCTGCATAGCCATCTGGAAAAGAAGATGTTACAGAACAGATCAACATCTCTTCTTGGGACCCCATTTCAAATATATATACTTGCACTTCACTAATAGCTGCTCAGTTATTTTATTACTGTGGAAGCAAGGAGGTGCTAAGCTATGGAAGAGGGATGTGGTAGCAGAAAAAGTTTGTTACAAAGCAAACTCTATGACTGCTCCTCACCTGAGGTAAAATTGTAGATTTATTGGTGTCATACGGGTGCACTAGATGAAACTATTGCCCATGAATAGCTTTGCAGTTTCATCTGCTGAAGAATGGATCTATTCGTCTAACTGGGTAAAATCCCAGCATAGGAAGTATGCTCAAAAATAAGAGTGGACAAATTAGGTATTTGCGGGGGTAAATGGTGTCAAACATATAAAATGCACCTTACAACTCTGCTGAGACAAGACAGAGACCTCTCAAAATCAGAATGTCTCGATCCAAAAAAAAAGTTCTTTTTTTATGCAGGACATACGGAAATCGAATCAGCACAGGAAAGTTCCCCAGCTTAAGAAAAATGCATCCTTTTCAAAGTTTTCCTTTGCTACCTGCAAATCCCATTGCAAAAACTCCACCAAAGTGAGAATTGGGACTGGAAGCTTCTGATTAGGGGGGATGCAGTTCCAGAGCTACAGAGCTGAGCTTGGAGAATGAGAACAAATATGTTTAATCACACACCCCATCAGCTCTTTCAGCGACATGCACTGCACAGATGAATCTGAGGTTTCCTGAATTCAAAAGCACCATTCTCACAGGTTTCTGTACCGTCTGAACTGTACTGTGAGGTCCTTACTGTGCCCAAAGGAAACAGGACCTGAGTTAAGTCACACTCGGGCAGTAACAGGAGGGTACCCGTTTGCACAGAGCACTCCTCAGGGTGGCCTTGCCTCAATCACAGCTGTAGTTTCTCCAGCCTAGAAGAGGACAAAGAGCAGGAAGGTCACACAGAGCATCAGCTCCTCTATTAAATCTTGGCTCTGTAATATACTTTGATTATGACTCTATCAAGTCACACGAAGAAATGCTGCCTAATGCACCAAAAGCTAGGCACAGGTTTAAAACTACATAAAAGAAACAAGATAATAATATGGCAAAACATTGCATGAACATGCCTTGCTGTATAATGCTGACCTTCCCTAACTGCCTTGATTTTCCACTTTTCTTTTTTCAATGCATGTGATCCCAGATTCCCAAACTCCTGCATCTCCCAGCTGGATTTGTCAAAGAACAGTTACACGTATATTAACAGTTAACAGCCATGCTCAAGTACCATGCTTAATTGCTGCTCACAATTATATACTATACAGTATAAACACGCATAAACTGTACTGGCAGGATATCTCCTCAATTCATTTATATTCAATCCAGTACCTGGGATTAATTCTGTGCTTATTTTATCAATTTCAATGGGATTATTCTTTGTGCATCAAAGACTTAGGTGTTACCACTACTGTTGCCAGTTTAATTTTTCTAATTGATATGGTTTTGCTGAACCCATTTAATTGAATTCATTTCATTAACAGTGGAACTGATACTGATATATGGAAAGAATATGGCCTAAATAAATGAGCAAATATTCACCACTTTTATTCAGCCCAATATGTCTTTTCACAGAAGTCAGTAGTCACTTCTCAAAACAAATGCATTTTAATACCTTCTGATTTATTTCTCCTCATACCACTTCTTTGTCACAGTCGGATGCATTTAAGTAAACCAATTGGTATTTATAGAAGCCAATTTTCATTTAAATCCTTGAAAGATAGTTTAAATATTTCTTTAGGACCCACTGCACATTAACTGCAACTAACACATTTCTGAATTGCAGCAGGTTTGCTATTGATAATACTACAGGATTTTATTTTAATGGTATTCTTGTTTCCCTCTTCCACTAATTTAAGCAGATCAAATTTGTAAGCAGTGCAGATTGGCTTAAGGTTTGTATTCTAACTTAAACCTCCACATATATTCGCATACACTCCATCACATTTTTGCAAAGCTGGCTCTTTCCTTTCTGTGATACTACTGGCCTCGGTTGCTCCAGACACCTCCGATACAGCACCCAGAGCTCAGGGCTCACTAAAACAATCCTCAGTGATGATCCAGATGTAGGCAGCAACTCTATCCAGAAATGTGGAGTTTACTTAACACATCCAGCAATATTTGACTTAGAGTATCAACATGTTGTGGTTTAGGCTACTATAAGTCAACTTCGGGAATTCAAGGAGGAACGGAGACACTTTCCTAAGAGGACAAAAATACATCTTGTGCTCCTACAGAGGTACTAAAATGCAGTCCTTAGGTAAGAAGTGCTGCTTTTTAGAACCCGAATAGTCACAAGGCAGTCTTGAAAGACTGGATTCAAGGCAACATTTCCTTACAGCAAGCAGTGCCACACTGACCTGAATGGTGCAATTTGGGTGCACTGACATTTGGGCACCAAGCTGCCCGTTCAGGACAGCATGGCTGTCCCTATGATGTGATCCAATACTTGCAGCCTAACTATTCGGGCTTTCTATGAAAGTATCTTCTTTATAGGATGTCAAAACTTCTAAGTTATTGGCAACTGTATTTAAAAACTGGCTGTAGCAGAGTTCCCTGTGTATGATTTCGAAGTGGCGCAAAGGCTTTTGCCTATAGTTTGGTATATAGTCAGAACAGGACACACACTTCTCTCCCGATATCACAGTTGATTTTCAAAGCATCCTAAGTACATTCTTTTTATTCTGCTTTTATACAGCCATCTCTTATTGGTTTTAACACTGCTTTATTACCAGTAGTTGCATACCAATCCCACACACAAGAACAACGCTACTGTTGTGTGATGTTTCTATGGAAATTGGTTTCATTATCTTTTTGCACAGCAGGAATATATACATTAATGAAACTTGCTTCAAATATTTGAAACTGGTTATGAAGGATTCCAGAATTCACCTCACTTCCATGGATCATTTACAAGATTTTGCTGCTTGTAGCACTGGGGACTTAATAACATTTTTGGTACATATACCAACAGATGTCCTCCTCCTTCTCTTTAGCAATTAGGAAGACAGCTCCATCCCTTTCAGGATTTCATATGAAGAGATGCTCCTCCTTGAAATGTATGTACAGCTGCTATTAAAAGTACACTTTCACATGATAAACAAAGAACACATCCAGTAAAGATAACCTGCTCGTGGTTTCTTTTGATTCAGCTGCCAGTTGCTACAGTCTATATACAAACAAATCTGCTGCACGAATCTCAGCTTTGCTAATGTTCAAGGTGATTTGCGGTTAGAAGTCAAAATCCTTAGAGATACCATGTTCCTCTGACTTTCACTATCACAGGTAAGTTCCCTGACCTCCTGACACTTATTGGTGGCTCTGAAACCAAAAAGAAACTAGCCGAAGATATGTACTAATTTTACTGCATCACCTAGAAGGTGATTTCTATGTGGATTAGCATGTGATTCTTTATTCAGGTGGAGAAGAAACCCGAATGTAAGAGTAACAGGACCTGTGAGGATCCCTTACTTTTCACATTGTTTCGCTTCAGCTTCCCCTGCCCTTTTGACTTAAAGATTAAATCAGAGATCCAGAAAGGGGCAAAGTCTTCCTTTCCCTTTTGTTGTGCCTGAGGTGTTGCCATCTCTTCTAACCCGCTGGCCAGCTGGTTCATCCATGGGCATTGGTGACTTTCTGACTCCCGCAGGCATTGGATGGACTTTGCTGGGGTGATGTTAGGATTGCCTCATTTCCTTGTAAAAAATACAGTTAAGGTATGCCACAGTGTCTCCCAATACTTCTTGCCACCTACTAACAAAAAATGCATGTATTCCCTGATAACAAGCCATCAAGGACCACGTTCTAAGCATACTTGGCCATCGCTGGCCCAAAGAAGCAAGGGATTGCCGCAGAGCACAGAACAGTATTCAACAGAAATAGCTCCATGCAGACAGAATTAGCACCGTGTTCACTGTAGCTGAGAAGCAGGGAAGGGAGGACAGGTTAAACTCACAAGGAAGGCTCAGTTTATAAAAAAAAAGCAAAGGGTCATAAAATGTTCCCCCGTGTCCTTCCACAAAGAAATTGTTTCAAATACCGAATTCCCTCACAGCTTGTAAAACCTTTACAAGTACTCCAGCCTCTCAGCAGCCAAGTGCTGAGTGACGTGCCCATATATCAGGTACCAAGGTCAGCAGATGAAAGAACTGGGCTGGAGGACACTTGTAGATCATATCGACCCCACAGCTGAGAATCTGCTCTTCTGACTTCAGGCACAGGAGGAGCCAAACCTGCCGCCTCACAAACAACCTGAGCATTGTCTTGTACTTTCATAAATGCATCAAATTTCCATGTTTCTGCATCTTAATGAGATACTTCACTAAAATGTGAAGTTAATGATTTATTAGTTTAAATAATTTACTTTACAATTGAATTAACATGCCAGCCGTGTTGCACACTCTATAAGGGAAGCAAATCCTTTTAAAGTGCCTCAGTAATCTAATTAGCATGTTCCTTCTCTTTATGCCATGTTTCAACAGTTACTATATATGCCTGGACCTCAAAGTATCTCTCCCTTTGGTTAGATGAGGAGAAAGTGGTTAATTTGGGTGTGAGGGAAAGGGAAGGTGTTTAGGAAGCAGCTCTGTGTCATGCTTTGATAAAAAGCTTGGCAAAGGTTTCAAATGAACATACACGACTGGAGTTGATTTTGAAGCTGACAGCTTCAAAGGAGGTGCAGGATTGTATAGTAATAATGGGCATTAAATTACCTTCTCTCCAGCAGTGTGTATCATTTGGAGTCAGGTCATAAACAGGATAAGGGAATCTTAGCTTTCCACTCCTCGCTATACCGGCACTTTGAAACAGCAGAAGACTCTCTTCACCAGTCTCATTAGCTGCCATTACCATTCTCAAAGGACTATGTTAAACTTGAAGCTAAACAGAAAAAATGAACAGATTTCTAATAATTTATAATGGCAAGACTGACGCAGAAACCACACTGTAACACAGGAAAGCAGCTTAAAATATGGGTTTCACCCTTAGAAAATAAGAAAAAGTCCAAAATTTTGGAAAGTAATGCAATTTTCTAAGTATGTAGGTCAGCAAAATGTTCATGTAAAAACAGAAATGCTGTTTAGATATATCTGAATTAACAATTCAACTTTAATAGTGGTCTGCACAAAAGCTGTAATAAACTAAAGCTCAGGGTCCTGTACTCATCTTTGAAATGCTCCTTATATTTAAAATCTGAATGCAGCCAGACGTTGGCTACCTTTTTTTAAATTGTTTTTATTTGGTATACGTTTTATTAAAGACATATGAATTGGTGGGGTTTGTCTATGACACTTTGAGCACACATTTAAAATCTTGTCTAATCAACAGGTGGCATCCCAAACCTCGGCAGGACGGTCTTTGGTGAATGTGACAGAAAATATTGCAAAGTTACGGATTCATAATTTAAATTTTAGTAGCATCTAGGGGCCCTATAAAAGACTGCGGCCAGCTGACCTAAGTACTGAGTGTATATATATGCCATAAGACAGTATACAGAGCTTACAGTTTCAATATTTAGGGCACTCTGAAAGGAATTAATATTTCTGTTTTATATATGGGAAACTGAAAATGCTGAGGAGGGATGACATAGACCTCAGGGAATTTCCACCTCTCCTGAGACCCAGGTCAGTAATTTAACTCTGGCCATCTTTCATCTCCCTTTAATAATAGATTTGTGTTGTACACTCTGCGCATGATATGTTGCAACTTTGTGTTGTATGGTTGTTGCTATTCACAACACACAGAGCCATAAAATACACATAAAATAAAGTCCTTACACTGAATGTGTAGTCCTCTAATAAGGAAAAAAATAAAGGACTTACAAAATCAGAGGAAGAAATAGCTCCTGCACGCTCACATGTAAATGGGACTACTTTTGTCTCTCTGAATGTATCTTGTTCAGAGCAGCCAAGTTGTGCTGTCCTCCCTGTGCAATTTTATGCAAATTTAACAATCTGTTTTACATACTATAAGTAGCCTGCCATGACTGTAACCTTGTCCTGAATGCAATCTTCTGCAATCAAAAGTTCTACTTCTGATGACAGAAATGATGCAAAACGTGTCACAGGCTGCCCTCAACTTAAATTCTTCTGGAAGATGGATAGCAACCTGGTCTAGTGGTCCCTGCCCAGGGCAGTGGAGTTGGAGCTAGATGATCTTTAAGGTCCCTTCCAACTCAAACCATTCTGTCATTCTACGATTCTGTAGGCATCAGCCAGCAGATAGCTCATGTGGTTGCAGCTGGTTGAAATAAAATAGAAAAGGCTGGTTCAATGCCTCTTTCTCCCTATAGCTGCATCTCAGCATGCTCTCCCCAAGCCTCTTATTTGTCCATGCAAGTATTTCAGGCAAGAGGCAGACGAGCAGGGGGGAGGAAGGCCCAGCTGCCTAATCACCAGGCATCAGAGCTGCCTCAGGCAGCCAAAGGACAAACACCCGTCACCTCTCCCATACTCCGTCAGACGAATGGGAATTGAGACAAGACGCAGAACAGGTGGGGGCTGCCGGGCATGCCATGCTTGGCAACCTTCACCCATCTTGAGCAGGGATTTGAGGAAGGATGCAGCAGTGGGGAATTGCCACCAGCACAGCTGCTAAACGCAGCCAGGGCATGGGGGGGTGTGACTTTACGACAGGTGAACACCACCAAATGCAAACATTAACATAAAAACTGGAAGCATTGCTGGAAATGTCCAACTATATATCAAGCAGGCTGTTGGAACGATTATCAGTCAGACTGGCAGGACTTTGCTGCTAAGAACTAAAGAGCACCTCAGACTTCAGCCAAATTTCACCAGGAGAGCAAATACCGTGCAGGCAGTCGGGTGTCAACTGGTCCTGGGGAACATCGGCATACCAAGAAGCACATTGCCATGGCGAGGGGAGATGTGGGAAGAGCTGCTTCCAGCTCACAGAAGCTCAGCTCTCTGCCACAGGAGATGGCTCCCTTTCACAGCTACCGAGAGATCTGCTGCCAGGGGACCACGGGGCTTCTGGTTTGAGTCCCACATGCGCTCAGCAGGGCCAACAACTGGATGGTGAACTCCGCCAGTTGGTGAAGTTGGCTTTCATGGCTGGCTGCCAATGTCAGGCATGAGAGAAAATTAGCTAATTTCCAGGGTATTCTAGCAAGCGAGGAATGCTTGGAAAAAAGAGCAAAGCGAGGTTAATTTGGCAACTGATTTTAAAAAGGTGGAAGTTTAAATACTAATAATGTGGAACAGGAAATCTGACATAAAGACGCAGCAAATCAGCAATGTTTAAGTAAAGGAAACTAAACGCAGCCATTACAGGCAGTGAGGTGTCTTTGAATAGGCTGAAAACACAGATAAATGGTGTTCAAAGAAACACCCCAAAAGATGTTGAGTTTGGCAAAGGCAATGACAAGGTTTGAATGGAGTACAACCGAATGCAGATGGTATAATAGTAATCTCATTTAAACTAATGATGCGAACAATCTAATACTAGTCCTTGCAACAGTACCGGGTCTTTTGTTCACAATAGCACATTTAAATAGGGAAGTGGAGGGAAGGAAGATTTGTCTGAACTATTTGCATAATGCAGGAGTGTGGCTATAGACCACATTCATCATCCAGCAGAAAGGATCTAAGCATCCTCCCAAATCTGGTTTTCTTGTAATGGTGGGAGAAACAAACATGCTGAGTAGAAAATTTATACCTCTTAGATCATACCGCTGCAGTGGGAATGCAATTCACAACCCGTTACTCAGTTCAGGAATTCAGACACGCTTCGCCATACAATTAACAATACTGCACGCAGGAGGGGCAAGACACCCTGTTCGGTGCTGCCTCTTTGCACCCCATGAGCAGCATCACTGCCACCACCCCCCAAATAGCAGGCTTACTTCCTGGCTGCTCCCCCCATCATCCCTTGTGTGGCAAGCCTGGTGATGATACCGAAGTGCATCCTTCTGGGACATGAAATGCTCCATCTGGCTGTGGGAACCAGAGGCAAAGAAATAGGAAGCTATAAAAGTTTTAAAAGGATTTCAAGCTCCCCAGGGAAACGATTCTATTCCTTATTTAGCACTAAATACCTCTTGTAAAACTCATCCTCCCCCACTTTCCAATTAGGAAGGCACCTGCTTTATTCCAGTTGTATCTTCTCTGAGTCTAAGCAGACTTTCTGAGGCAACTCCATTGTCCCAGTTTGAGCGACACAGGACTATTTCCTCTTCTAGTACTTGGGAAGACTGCACTTTTAGAAGACACTAGTGTCTGAAT
>RSEF01000002.1:12278256-12290992 GCA_003993805.1 Himantopus leucocephalus
AATTATCTAATCTTACTCTATTAAATCTGTCTATACTTCAACTGCTGGGCTTCCTTGTTTTTTCCCAATTCCCCTTCCTGTGTGGGGAGGGGTCATTGGGTGATGGAATAATTGTCTAAATTATAATAAATTGCTATGGGTTTCTCAAACCATAATATCCATAAACGAGGTCGACTCGATAAAAATACCGATTGCTGACAGATCTGGCTAGCAGCAGGTGACTTACAAACTTGCACAGCTCTGGGAATTCAATCTGTCCTACTGAAGTCAAAGGGAATTTTCCCATTTGACTTCAAAAGGATCAGGTTTTCATTCCAGATGATGGAAACCACTGCCAGTAATAGTCAGTATGGATTAGGACACTAAATACTAATGGAATTTATACTCACCAAAGTGTCAAAATGGGCATCTTTATAGTGGATTCCCTACTTGTCCAAAAGTCAGAGCACAATCCTATACATAAGAACTGTCTCATCTGCTGTAACTGTATGAAACAACTTCCAGATGTAGCGGTGATGATATGACAGGTACAACCAGGAAGATCTGAACTGATCGTGATGGTTTCTTCCTAGATCCTTTCCAGCATTTACTGTAATTATTCCACTTTCATGCCCCAAGACAATTACACTTACAGGGAGATATATATGGCATACTTTTGGCTAGAAGCAGAGGACCTGAAAATTCAGGAGGCAGAAGCTGCAACAAGTAATGTAACAAGAACTATCACTTGTTACTGCAGGGTTCCTATGTTGCAAGGATAAATTATCAAACTCCTACTACAAAACATGTATATCTCGAGTATAATTTTTAAATGCAGGGAGCATTTCCCCAGGGCTTTTCTCCAGCTGCAGCAGCATTGGCAAATGTGCCAAGTACTCTGCCACTGATTTAGTGGGCTGGAAGCCACACTCCATCATTGTACCTTACCTGCCACTACCATCAGGTTTTTGCTGTCCCTTGGCATCCTGCTTACAGCAGAAAATTATTCACTCGCTTGTATGGTACACAAAACCCACACTATTTTTAGCCACCTGCATCTATCACAGCAAGTGTACATCAAGGCTTCAGAGATAAAGAAAAGAGAGGAGGAAAAAGAAACCTGCGTGGAGGGTTTCCTTTCTCACACTCCTCTGCCCGCCCCCCCTGCTCCCGCATGGTGCCACAGGTTAGCGCAAGCAGTGACAGAGAAAGGCGCAGGCTGCTCCTTGAGCTGTCACTCCAGCTTTGTCTTTTCCTGGAGAGCACCGCGCTGAATGGACAGATGATGATCACAGTGGTATGAACGCAATTTTTCTTGTCTTCGATGCCTCAGCTCAATGGGGTTTTGCAGACACAGTCACGGCCCGTATTTTTCACAATGACTCAGAAGCATTTTAAATTATTTTCCTCATGAAAGTGAGCCTTTTGTTGGCAGTTGGAAATTTCTGCCACAGACATTTTAGATTTTTAGAGTCTAACTATCTGACAGGAAGAGATCTAATTTGCCATGTGATGAAAAGTGCATTCCATGCTCTTTCTAACAGCGCTCTGCAAATATCATCTCAAACTATGCTGTCTCTGAAAAAAAAGCTGCACAACTCATTTCTTGCCCACCTCCCAAAATGTGAGAGGTAATAACAGCAGCCAGATGATGTACAAGTCCAGGAAGTTTTTATGCTCTGGTTCGAAGAAAGGGTTAACACAGCAGGACATAAAAGCTGTCCTCAGACAGTTACAGTCAATATTGAAATACCTAATCCAATGTAGTCAAGTCACCCTCTTAGTTTGAGGAAGATTAGCAGATCCAAAAGTGCCATTAGATCATCTAAAATCTGACCTACTGGACAAGCTGTGCACGGGAACTTTCCAGAACAATTTTCTTTCTTTTAAAAATAGCTAACAAAACTTGCAGTTTTCCCTCCAGTCCAGGAAAAGTCATGAAACATGAATTGGCACTCCTGAAAATTCAAATCCTCTGCCTCCATACAGAAGGTAGGAGCTTTGTTCAACTTCCACTGGAGGTTTTCTAGACCGTAGGACAGCCAGTATAGGATAGTACATGAATATCCCATGGAAAAATGCCAGTGGTGTCTAGTTCCCCATCAATATTGTCTGTGCACAGTTGCCTAGAAGCAGATGGCAGATTAAATGGAAAATTCAGAAGAAAAACCCCAAAATATTGTTTGCCATATTGGGGTGACATATTGCTTTATGCTATTACACTATAAGGTTAAGTTGTGCAGAATACATTCATCTTTCATTTTCAAGTTATATAATTAATTATTATTTCTGTTGGGGAAAATTTTCTGAGCTTTGCAAAAGCAATAAATCAGAACTATCTCTTTGCAAAGAAACTGGAGACGTCATATTGGTATTTTCCTTTATCATTGTCTTTACTATTTCTTTCAAAGGGTGTTGAAAATTTATTTCAGAGACCTGACATTGCACTTAGTAAAACGTAATATAACTGACTACTACAGGACTGGAAAGCATAGACGTAAATCACAACCCAGTCTTATCTTTCTAGTACCTACATCAAATCTGTTAACAATTGAGAAGGCATTAAAATGCTAATGAGTGTCAAGGATGATCTATGTTTCACACTCCAACTTCTATTTTTACGAAAGCAAAACATACATGAAAATCCCAACAGTTTTCTCCTGCTGAAAGAAATATGAAAGTCTGTTTAGCTTTTGAAATTATGACATTGTTAGACTTGTCTGCAAGATAAATTGTTACATTACTGCCAGCATGATTATAAAAAAGCTTTAGGGCCAAAGATATACCAGAAAAGTGTTAACTAATTCCCTTTAATTTGCTTCCAGATACCAAACAACAAGAAAGAGCAGTGAGTTTGACTACCCAAGCTGTGTCAAACTTTCAGGAAAACACAAACTTCAGAGAGATGCCATTCCCTCGATCTTCTGGAAAGCAAACTTCTTCAGAAGTGTCCTGAGTGAAAACCTCTCAAAGTAAGCCCTGTGAAATTAATTACTTCTGAAAATGCTTTCACTGTGCAGAAGATCTGGCCCAATACAAATGTTGCAGCTCAAATGCCCTTCCTAGATGGCGTCTTGAGAGTTAAAAAGTGAAAAAGATCCTTCAAAGTTACTAGAATTCTTTTAAAAGGGGTCTTAGTGCTTTCCCAATCCTCATCAAGGAACTTTATGGATTTTCTCTAGTACACAAGTGATAATAAACTCTGATCAGGCTTTGGTGGAAGCGCCACATTTTTAAATGTGCTCAGGTGCGACTGTGTGTGTATCTGGCACTAAATTTGGGAACTCACTGGTCCCTGAGAAGCAGCACATGCATCATACTAATGTAATCCTGCCATCTCCTGTATACCCTTAATCAGCAAGCAGCTGTGTTTCACTTGCTTCCAGAAATATCACAGTCTTGAATATCTCAAACAACATGGAAAAACCCACACTTTTATGGAGGTTAAAATGAAGAGGGTGAGGGGAACACGTTACAGTCAGCTCTCTGTGCTGTTCCCTTTATTGTTGCCTAATGTTATTTATTGCAGTACCATGTTCCTTTTGAAGCATAATTAAAAAAGATAAATAACCATACAGTCTTCCACAAAGATAAATTGATAGCTTGAACCTTTTCCTGTTGGATTGCCTTTTTCTAACACATAAGAGTGAATAAACCTTTGATATCTTTTTTTCTCATTCTTCACAGGAAAAATATCCCTTTAATCTACTTCGGGGTTCCCTGAGTTCCCTGAAGTAATCCAGCACTTTGCTCTGGGTCACAGTAAAGTAATCTATTATCCTACTACCATTTTTACCCTTCATTGCATGTGTTAGGCAGCGCTCTATTCCACCCCAGGTAGGCAGCTGGGCACTTCCATGTCTTGGGCGCCCATCCTCTTTGACGCTCCACAAGGAACCAAGACTCAGGGGTGCAGCTCCTGTGTAAAACACCCCTTTGGAAAGCCACTCCTGCACTATCCAAGCTGGTAGGGATGTGGCTGTTGTCGTCCATGTAGCTCTGTACTGCAGCTTCAGGCTGCTCTTATCTCCAGGGCCTTATTTCTATTATGTCATCTTTCCCAGAGTAGATGATGGCAGAACAATTTTATTCCGAGTTTTGCAAACGACTCTTGCGCTTTTCCAGTAGCAAGTAGGCATGCTGCTGAGTAATTTTATAGCATCATAGACTCATAGAATAGTTTAGGTTGGAAGGGACCTTGAAGATCATCTAGTTCCAACCCCCCTGCCACAGGCAGGCATAGTAGCATTTCATTTATTATGCAGTATTTGTATCACAGAAGTACCAATAGAAGACCACAACTGGACACTTCAGACATAAGACACACCAGATTTTAGCTGGAAAACAAGGAACAAGACTGTCAGCTGTCCCACATGGTGTTGACAAGTAAGACAGGTGAGTGAAGAGAAAACTGATCAGTAGGAGTCAAAAATGCCAGTTACTACTAGTCAAGTGCATATATAAATAGTAAAAATGTTTCCACTTTCCCACTGTCTCTTCCACTTTTGTAAACAAAGCAGAATTCACAATGCAGCAAGACACACAACAACGAGCTTTCAAGAGAGATTTGGCTGAAGGCAGCAGATGATCACGAAGCTCTTACATTGCAAAACATTTTGTTACTATGCTTTTAGCTCACTCAATATACATGTTCAGAATTATGTCTGGAAGAGACAACCTGGATTAGTGACTTTGTTTTAAGAACACATAATCTCTTGGTAAATATTTGCACTGCGCAAGTTAGCTTTGCTGGCAAAATTGTCTTGACAGTTTATCAGGCTGAGCACAGAACTGACTTGCTGATTCTTTCGGGATGTTGCTAAAAATGATACAAACTAATGATGCTTGTACTTGCATATAAAGCAAAATTAATTAATGGGGCAACTAGACTGGCAGAATTTTAGTAAACTGCATTATTTCCTAGGTTTGAAACTGCAGACTGAAACTCTTTGAATTCACCTCTGTCAATTTTAAAACGTGTCTATCCATTGTAAGGGCGATACACGGGAATTAGCATCTCTAACATATGAATACCTGATTGTGCATCTACAACAGCATGCACAACCAGACAATGTGAGAAGAGCAGCAAAATCTAATTTCATAAAATCATAGAATGGTTTGGGTTGGAAGGGAGCTTCAAAGATGATCTAGTCTAACCTCCTTCCATGGGCAGGAACATTTTTTACTAGATCAGGTTGTTCAAAGCTCAATTTATGGTATTCAAACACAGCACTTTGGCTCAGCAATGTCTAGCTCATGAAAAAATCTTACAATAAAAAGGAGTATTAACTTACACTGAGAAACAATTTAAGGGCAGTAATATTTTTTGGTCAAGAGATCACAATGCACTGTTTGCCCATGAGATTAATTGAAACAATCGCTTCAGCTGCTTTCAGTTCTTAAGTATCGGTTCCTTTTAATCTCTGTATTGTCTCCCTCTTTTGCTTCTTAAGGTATAGATAGGTACCTGACTTGTATAAAGCTGAGTGATTTATTGACTTACAAGGTTTTTTTAAGCTATGATGCCTCCTCTGAGGCTACTCAGACTCTTCAAGTGGCATTTATAGTGGAAAACTGCTATGTTTGCATCAGATGAGTTTTTTGCTTCCTTCAGTTTAGTCAGCACTGACATTATGAGCCTGTAAAAAAACCCCGATAAAATATTTGACATATTAAGTGCTTTCAGGGTTTTGGAAAAGGCAGTCTGTTATACTAGAATGAAAAACAAGAAGTGCCACATAAATACTTGCAGATAAACAAATTTGAGATACAACTTTCATTGGTATGTTGTCCCATGTTTTCTCAAGTATTACCCCTAACGACGCAGCAGTGATTTTAACATCTTCTATCACTAACAGTAACACCAGACGGAGAAGAAAATATTGATTTCAGCTTTTAAGGCAGTTGCTTTTACAGTTTTGAAGTTTTTTCCTTCTTTAGTTGAATTAGCCCATAGTTTTATCAACTTAGCTTACAGACTGGATACAGTTGTGTGAAGTCTCTGCACTGCTGTCGTTTATTTGCAGCTCCATCACTTAATATAGTTTTGCGGAAAGAGGATATCTTAAAAAGAGCAAGTTCCTCCTATCCAATAGGGAAATTCTTTTGTTCCAAGATTTTGTAGCAGTGAAATTGGCATCTGAAGTAAAGATGCCCCTGAACAGAAACTAATAGAAAACACCTTCACTATGTTGTTTTATCAGGATGGCACACAAGAGGGAATGTTGGGAAAAAGAGAGGAAAAAGCTTTTCCCTATATTCAGTTTGGCTGACAATGGCAAAATTGACTTAACTTTCAGAGACTGTGCCTGAATTTCTCTGCCGAGGTTATCTCAAGGATACTGTGTAATAGTGTCATTTCTCCTCGGTGTGCCAAGGTGAACCACACAAACGCCTCCAATAGCTTTCAGCTATTCTCATGTGAGACAGATTGTGGAGCTTCTGTTTGGCTTTAGAGATGTTCGCGTGCCAGTCACTGGGCCACGGGATGACAAATTACCTCTCTGCCAATATGAGAGCTGGGACAGTTCTCTCCACAGCCTCCACCAGATGGGCCTAATTAAACTATTAGCCAATGAGTGAGGTCTGATGGCTCCATTAGGAATCCTCCTGTGCTTAAATAAACAGCTCAAAATAAATAGTTTTCTCAATTAGAGTGTTGTTCACGTCCTTTTCTCGGATATTCATTAGCAGAGTGTCTCCTTTGTCTCCTTTTTCCTAATGGGACTGGGCCTTCTCGACATTATGCAAGAGTTTCAAAAGGCTGCAACGACATTAACCAGTTTGCTTTGAGGAGTTAAACCCTCTCCCACACTTCTTCCAAAGTATCCATTTTATTGGACTTAATGACAAAGATTTATTTTCCCTTATGATGTGCAGTTTTATCCTGGCTGTCTGGTTTGTTACCCTGATGGGCTGAAGCCTGTTAGTGCCACGTGTACCACCCTTGTAGTCTACACCACCTCCAGATCTCCTCAAACTGTAATCCTGTCTCCCACGCTGGCAGAGAGGGATGCTCTCTTCTCATTTTTGTAATTACTGCCTAGAGCTAACTTCTCCCACCTTACTAACTATCCTCAGGGTTTACCTTTACCCCTTTCCCTTCTCCACTTTCTCCCGGAGATGAATTTTTTTCTCCTTGATTCAGTTGTGACCTGTATGTGTCCTATCTAGAAAACTTCATCTACCACAACAGTCTGTCTTTTGTGCACCTCAGCTTTTTGATGAGGAAAATCCAGTTGGAACTTGAGGTTTTAAATAACCTCTTCCTGTCTCTTCTCCCTTTTCAAAGATTTCCCTGTGAAAGGCCCTTCCTACTCATTTCTTGAGTTCTCCTTGACTCTTAAGTTTCCCAAGGACATCTTCATAATCCAGAACTTTCTCTTCCCTGCCCAATCAACGTAAGGAAGATGAGCTCTGCAGTGAACGCTAGTCGTGATTAAATACTTTTTTTCTGACTCATTCTCAGAGGAGAATTGCTGCTTTGGGGGTGGGTGTTGGTCCCACAGGGAAAAAAATTGGGTACTTTACCCATTAATAGCACTCCTTGGCAGCAGTGTTTGACTCACTGTTTGAAATGAGCAACCAGGATTTTACATAAACCAAGGAGGAGATGGATTCTTCAGTATACCTCATGTCAAACATGGTATTATCCGTGTAACTAATTAGAACTGTTTGAGCTCAAAAATAGTAAGATGCTAGCACCACAGCTTCACGTATTTAATTATAACTCATTTGGTATTGATTCCCCATTTGCTCTGATAGATCCATTTTAAGATACTCTTTGCCTACTAGCTCCAGAAAGAAATTGGCATTTAAGTTTTCTAAGTTATAAAACATGTTGACTTGTGAACCCAAAATTGTGTCTATTTAGTCACTGAAAGGAAATGGAAAATGAAATAATTAACTCTGTGTGAGAAAACAGGACACTTTGGAGGCAGATCCTCTGACAATCTGCACCAGCCAAGGATCTGTCCCTCGGTGGCTTTATGCAAGACTCACAGCTACTAAAAATCTTCACTATTCAAATTAAATTAATTCAATGCCATGTCACCATCAGGGGACACATTTTTAATTTAAGCAGAATACTATTTGCCTGTTAAATCCTGCATCAGAGGTGAGGCATACACAAAGTATTTTGCCATTTTGAATCAACTCCTGAGACCTTTATTGAGACTGCCCTTCAAATAAGACCTTTTTTTTTTTAATCTTCCCATCGGACTGGAGTGAAATTGGAGTAAGTACCTCACCTTGTTCATTCTGACACAGCTTTTAGCAGGTGAGTTCAGAAAGTGACTAAAATCACAGATATGTGGAGGTAGAGCTATCAGTAGAATGAAAGATTTCAATAACTTTGTGTCTAGATCATCTTTTGAGCTCCTGTAGGGAGACTGCAGGGTGGGAGTATTTCGGAGAGCAGCGCTTTCTGCGCATCCTGGTTCCTCCTGGTACTTCACCACCAGTCAAGTTAGGGATGCGTCTCGCCTCCATCACAAGCGAGGACCTCAGAGAAGAAAGGCTAACATGGGAAGAGGTGTGAACATCTTTGGATGTCTGCAGAGGATTAAAGAAGCAGGATTTTAAAAAGGTGTGCAAGAGGCAGCCTTTTTTTTCCTTTCTTTCTTTTTATTGTTATCTTGTTCTAGTTTAAGGGCTAATGGTGCTTCCACCAGATGAGCCATCAAGTGGAGAGAACGAGGAGCCAGTTCAGAAACAGAATACAAAAGCAGCAGGTACCTGATGAAACTACATGACTTTATGCAAAAAAAGCCCCTCAAATAAAGTTAAGAAAATGTCTATATAACAGAAAGAAATACCCATGTTCTTCAAGACAGAGAGCTTTCTCAGTCAAAATCTAGTCCATTTGCATTTAAAAGCTAGCCTTGTTTCCCTTATAAAGTGGATGTGATTAAGTATCTTAATTCACAGAAATGACCTAAGAACATATTACTTCTGGTCCTTTCAACTGCAGCCAACCAGAAACATGTTTTCTCAGGCTGCCCCACCAATTTATCTTAACCCTGATGTTGGCAGGAAACTTTTTATCAGTTGTCTTTTTCCATACCCAAGCTCCTCTCTCTTGCTGAGCACTCTAACCCCCTTATTGCCTTGCGTCTACCCAGCCTTCTCTGTGTCAGGACTGGCAATAGCATTCAGTGGATAATGCTCCCAGAGAAAATTCAATCAGAAAGAAGGGCATTTTATACTGCCTGAGAGGAAGGTCAGATTAATGGAAAGAGCCAGGAAATTCCCATCTGCTGCAGCACGACTGCTGTAACACTTCTATTCATGTCACTCCAGTTTGTACTGGGATATACAGAATTATGCTGGAAAAGCTTCACAGATCTCATCAATGACGACACAGGCACTTACTAGAATGACTTATTTTGTTTTTCCATTGTTCAGCCCCAAGAACTAAGACTATCTTCAGGGCTGAGACTCCATGTTGTTTGGGGTTGGCTGGTCGTTGGGTTTTTTTGGTCTTAGTCCTTAAAAAAACCCAACTTTAAAGCCTAACATTAGTAAAAGAGCCCAGAACATGCCTGTGTTCGGCGCGTCATGTTTAATTGCATCTCTGAGCTAACATGGGCACATTGTTTAAAATTCAATTGTTGGAATTGTCATATTGTAAAATTCCATTGAAGTCCCACTTCTCTGCCTGAAGTGCCATAATGTTAGCCAAGTGGGGAAAAGGGTTCTTCTGAGATTGATTTTTCAGACACCGTAGTTCTGTTCAATTGAATTCACTCAAGTAGTGGTTAACATAAACACTGTGGAGAGTATGACATGTCAAATTAGCAGCTTTGCAAATCTCCTGTTAATTGTCAGCCTAATTAAAAAATTGCTAATTATAATGTTTATAACTTCAAATAACTGCTCAGCTATAAAGCACTGGCTGTCAGGTGTAAACAGGGGGACTGAAGGAAAAAAAAATCAATCGACATCTGTTAATTTATCAGAGGCAGTACACTAAATTGAAAAATGGATTGCCTAATGCACTGTAAATCTGCATTACGATAAAAGACCAATTCATTTCAACACCTGCTTAATAAATGATAATGGCCATCTTTAGTGGCTAGCCCTAGGGTTTCTTCTGCCAATCAGACTTAGAATCCTGCTTTTACCAACATCAGACAAGAAATTGATTGCACCGTACATAGTATCTCCTCCCGTCTTTATGGTGATAAAAATGAATAGTCTTTACAGAGAATTTCTGTAAAAAAATCTCCTGGATTTTCTCATGCCATAAAGAGGAAATCTGTCTCATCCTTCTAAGGTTCCTCTATTTTAGACAGACTTAAATGCACTGATGAACTAGAAAAAAAAATTAACTGCCAAGTCCAATCATTCCCATCTATTGAATTTCTTCCTTTAAATAAGAGCTATAGAGCTGAAAGTCAAGACTTTATTTTGGTACTTTTTCCTTAAACACTTACTTTGATCAGACAGATTATGATCTTCTGTAGTTTACAGGACAGTGAATATTACTAACAGCAGTGTTTTCAATCTGCCATCTTCCAAAACACCATTTAGTTCAAAGAACTGCAAAGTTTTAGACAGTGGCTGCTTAGTCCCTCAAAGGCAGGTGAAGTTAAAGGTTCTATTTTGGTAGATTCATATTTTTTCAGGGAACTGCAGACTACTTCTAATGGCCAACAACAACTCAGGTTTTTGGGGCAAGAGGGTGCATATAAGTAGCTGGTTGCCACTTCCTCTCTGAAAAAGTGGATTGCTCTCGACTTGGGCAGAAGACAAAGGAGGAGGTTGGAAGTCTCAGGAACGGACTCAGATTTTCCAGTGTTTGAGAAATAAATCTTCTGAGAAAACTGTTGTTTCCTAATCTCTAATGACAGCAATGTGTATTGCTGCCTCTTGACTAATCAACAACAAACTTTCCTGTGCATTTCCATAAAGACACACTTTGAATCTTTCTTGTGTCTTTCTTGAACTCAGTAACACCCTCTAAAATGGTGTCCTCGGCAGAACAGCAGCAATTGCCATCTCTCCCCAAGACATGTGTCATGATATTATGCTAATGGTTCTCATTTCATGGTGACATTTCCAGCATGCAACGCTGCTTCCCCTTCTTGTTTAAGCACATTTTGAGGGATCAGGCAGCTTCTGGATTATATAAAATTCATCAATACGCCTCTTATGCGTTTCTGAGACTGCATATTCCATACCATATTATGAAGTTACAGCTAAATTAATATTTAAGACTGTATTTAAATTGCTGGTTGTGAAGAAAGGGTCAAGTATGGCTTAAGATGAAATTCTTAACCCAGGTAACAGACAGCCCTACCAGAGGGGATGAGATACTGGACCTGATGGTCACCAACGCAAGTAAACTAATTGGTGATGTCCAGACTGGAGGCAGCCTGGGCTGCAGTGATCAGGCACTGGTGGAGTTCGCAGTCCTGAGGGATATGGGTCAAGTGAAAAGTAAAGACAGGACCCTGAACTTTAGGAAAGCAAACTTCCAGGTCTTCAAGGAGTTAGCCAATAGGACCCCCTGGGAAACTGCCCTCAGGGACAAGGGAGCAGAACAGAGCAGGCAGATCTTTAAGGAGGCTTTCCTCAGAGCACAAGAGCTTTCAATCCCCTGGTGTAAGAAATCAGGGAAGGAAGGCAAGAGAGCGGCATGGCCGAGTCGAGACCTGCTGGTCAAACTAAAAGGCAAGAAATGCATGCACAGGCGGTGGAAGCAGGGACAGGTATCCTGGGAACAGCATAGGGATGCTGCACAGTTTTGTAGGGATGGGGTCAGGAAGGTCAAGGCGCAGCTGGAGCTGAACTTGGCAAGGGATGCAAAGAATAGTAAGAAGGGCTTCTACAGGTATGTCCACCAGAAAGGGGAGTTCAAAAAAAGCATGCCCTCCCTGATGATCAAGACTGGCAAACTGGTAACAATGGACCAGGAGAAGGCTGATGTACTCAACAACTTTTTTGCCTCAGTCTTCACTGGCAATCTCTCTTCCCACACCTCTCAAGTGGATGGACTGCCAGACAGGGGCAGGAGGAGCAAGGCCCCTCCCACTGTAAGAGAAGATCAGGTTTGTGACCACCTGAGGAACCTGAACATGCAGAAGTCTATGGCACCTGACAAGATGAATCCCAGAGTCCTGAGGGAATTGGCTGATGTAGTTGCCAAGCCACTCTCCATGATATTTGAAAAGTCACAGCAGTCAGGTGAAGTCCCCGGTGACTGGAAAAAGGGAAATGTTACACCTCTTTTTAAAAAGGGCAGAAAAGAGGACCCTGAGAACTACCAACCTGTCAGCCTCACCTCCGTACCTGGGAAGATCATGGAAGAGATCCTCCTAGAAGCTATGCTAAGGCACATGGAGGACAGGAAGGTGATTCAACAGAGCCAGCATGGCTTCACCAAGGGCAAGTCCTGCCTGACCCACCTAGCGGCCTTCTATGATGGAATGACTATATCAGTGGACAAAGGAAGAGCTATGCATGTCATCTCTTTGGACTTCTCTAAGGCCTTTGACGCAGTCCCCTACAACATCCTTCTCTCTAAATTGGAGAGGTATGGATTTGACGGGTGGACTGTCCGG
This sequence comes from Himantopus leucocephalus, assembly GCA_003993805.1. Lineage (NCBI taxonomy): Eukaryota > Metazoa > Chordata > Aves > Charadriiformes > Recurvirostridae > Himantopus > Himantopus leucocephalus. The sequence goes on from RSEF01000002.1 coordinate 12,290,802, forward strand.
TGGATGAGGAATTGATTGGATGGTCATACCCAGAGGGTAGTGGTCAGTGGCTCAACATCCAGACGGAGATCAGTGACAAGTGCTGTCCCTCAGGGGTCTGTAATGGGACCAGTACTATTCAATATCTTCATCAATGACACAGACAGCAAGATCGAGTGCACCCTCAGCAAGTTTGCAGATGACACCAAGCT
>RSEF01000002.1:12300916-12327835 GCA_003993805.1 Himantopus leucocephalus
CCCCCCCCCCCCCCCAATTTGAAAGCATAAGTGGACTAAAAGTAACAATAAGCTATGATTTATCAGTAATAGCCAATAAATCCAGTTCCCAGCTTTCTAATACTGCAGTACAGGAAACGCTATGCTATTGAATAGAAAAGGTTAAAAAATGTTTAATTAGATGCACATGGGCTCTGTGGACTAACAATGTGTGTGCCCATAACCCCCAGTCAAACACAGTTTGTTAGAAATGTGCATATTTTGAGTGAACAGTGTCCCATTTATTTTAACAGGACTATGCATGTATGGATGCATGTATGCTGCCCATCTGCTGGTCATAGTCAACTGTCTGCATCTGATCTGATCCAAACTTTTTGACAGTAACAAAATGCTCATTCCAGTCCAACAGATTTTTGAAAATAATGTCAAGGTAAGGGGGACCTGTAACCAGTAATGGAAATCCGCAGAGCAGCCAGGTTACAAGGATAATTGGATACAGGGCCACGTACAGGGGACCAGGTCCCCCGGCACTGCGAGCTGCAGACTCTGAGCTGCTCTTGCTCCATGGGAAAGTGACTTCTGTGGGCCTTGCCAGCTGGATGGATTGTACAACTCTGGAGTTGATATAAAAAGAGAAATAGATGTATTATTTTTTCTCATGCACTATGTTGTGGTATTAAATAACAGGAATCACGAGAGCAGTAAATTTAGAAGTAAAAAGAATTTTGCATACGAGTATATGCAAACCTAGTACATGGTAGGATAATAGTAATTAATAGTGAAATGTAAAAGAGCAAAGTAAAAAAAAAGTTTAAATTTCTTAATAGAAAAACTAGAAAGTCAGAGCCTCTTTTTAAAAATTACGGGTAACCGCAGCACTGACATAAGTCACTGCAATCTACTGACTCCACTGGAGTTATTTTTGCTCTGTGATCCCATCAGTTCCTCACTTATAACCTCATGGCCCCAAAGAACCATGTGAAAGCAGCAGCTGTTTTCACTGCCTGTGAAACCCAGCGAAGCTTGGGTCTAGCACTGCGGCTGATGGATGGAGCTGCTTCGGTCCGGGGTGTCCCGCAGCTCCCAACGGATGCTGGTGCATGGGAAGACCCCCTCACCCTCCACCTGGGTTTCTGTGGCGGCATCTGGGGCACAGATACCCTCCCCGGCAGGGCCATGGTGGAAGATTCCACAGAGCGGGTATCTCAGCATGAACCCGAACAGCCTCCACATGCTGGTTTCAGCTCGCAGGCAAAAGGAGAAGGGTCCAGAATTTGTACTCTATTACTTATTTCTGTTTGTGCTGCACATGCAGAATTTGAGGTGTGCTGAACAAACACTCTGCTGGTAAATAAAGAATTGAACAATTCATTATAGATGTTATTCTTATCATTATAACTTTTCAGCAGTAATTTATAGGAAAAGTCTGGATCTAGCAAACAATTGCACGCTACCTACTTTTCAGTCAACCCATTAGCAAGACTACGTATGTATTAAATTGCACACGTTCAAAAGGATTGGACAAATTCATGCCCACCAGTGGCTACTGAACACAGCTGTTCAGGTTTAACTTCTGGATCCGGCATTCCCATAACTTCCTCGCTTTAAACCTCCAGGAGAGGAATCATAGAATCATAGAGTTGTTGAGGTTGGAAGGGACCTTTAAGATCATCAATTCCAACCATTAACCTAACCTGACAAAAACCACTTCTAAACCATGTCCCCAGGTACCACGTCTACCCTTTTTTTAAACACCTCCGGGGATGGCGAAAGATTTTCTTTGCGGCTTGTCCTGTGCTTAGCCCCTTCCTAAGTATCTGCTGCCGATTGCTGCTGGAGGCAGGAGGCCGGCCGGCTCCCAGCTCTGAGCTAACGCAGCAAGTCTTACTCAGGGCTGCGGGACCTCACGCTCCACTCCTGAAATCAATGGCCAAATTCTCGTTTCAGCCAAGGGATGAGCAAAGAAATTACTTTCATTGAGATTTCACAGTTAAAGGTGTTTGGCGATGCTGACATCTCCAATTTCCACCAATTTGAACAACACAGACCCACAATTACATTTGTATAAGAAAGTTTTGATATTGACAGCTCAGATTTTTTTTTGTCTAAATTAAATGAGATCAATTTGTTTCTTGTATCATTATCTCTCATCAATTATGAATATTTATTGCAAGATGTCAGGCAGTAATGATCACTGGGTAATACAGAAACTACAGACAGGTAGGCATATGGTCTCGATAATCCAAGATCTGTATCCACATAAAAATGTCCTTGCTTGAATTCAGCCTCAAGGCTTATACATTCCCTTGAACTAAAATATCCACTCTGTTATTTACTGCATTACTTAAAAAAACCGCTTTCCTATATTTAGAGAGCCTCATAAATGGCATACTTTGTTGTGCAATGTACTAGCTTGTGTGCCGAATCATACATCACTACGCTTTACCAGATGTCAGAATTTAAAGCAGATCTCGGCTCTTTCTTCGTTGGGAGACAGAAGGAAAACTGGCAGCTCATGCCACTGCAAGCTGAACTACTACTTTTTCTGATCCATTTCATTGTGACTGCAGCAACCTGTTGGTTATAAAACCGCAGTATAATTATCTAGGCTGAGATCTTTTGGGTTTTGATCCTCCCTCCCAAGATTTTTTTTATTATTATTTCCAAAATAGAAGCTTCACAGTCACCTGTTCTTTAAGGAGGTTACAGCAAGTCCAGAAGCTCAGACCTCAAAAGGTCTCATACAAACCCATCTGGGGTCAGTGGGAGTTAAGATAAACACTGTATCTAAAAATTAAGTATGCAATGACAATTCATCTCTATCGTGACACCAGATTCTTCGTGGAACCACAGAGGTCTGAAGGAAGGACAAGGAGAAGCAAAGGACTGACTGCTAAAGGAACAGATCTCATCAAATCTCTAAAGGGATGAGCATAAATACACACTTAAAATACTGTTCTCTAACCTTAGGTATTTGCGACTTAGGAGTTGTGTGCTCTGCATAGGCACAAGTGCATCAGGCCACAGATGGTTCACACAGTGCTGCTGAAACTGAAGCACATGGCCCATCAGACTACAGGGAATTCATCCGTGAGCCGCCTACCTGGAGTAAGTTGCAATGTTAGTATACAACTTTGTGCATCCTTCAAGATCATAACATGTAAGCTGTAGGCTAACGGGCGCCTCTATGGTATTAAATGACATGCATCTCCTTGAAATCATGATATATCTTTTTTATTTTTTTCAGAATGGCTCACTTACCAAGCTGAGTGACTGGATGAAGAAAAGTCATTTGGGGGTCAATCAAATTCTCTGTTTCTTCTCAGAAACAAAGAAAAACAAAATTGAAAATACAATATGTGCATGTGTAAAATAAAACAACTCCTTCAGAAGTGACAGCAAACACTAGGGACTTAATTTCAAAACTGAACTCAAGTAATTTTTAAAACAGAATGTCGTACTGTGGGGTAAAACTAAAATGATTGATTTCAATGACTGTCAAATAAATGCAAATACCTTCTACAATGCCACTAATCAGGTCTAATGCACTCTTACTGCTCCAGAGACTCTGCTTTTTCACCTGTTTTATAAAATTATCTACTCACTTTCTAGTTCATCCAAAATTTTGCCGTCTCCCAACATGGGAAACATCACTTCTACTTCTTATGTTACCTAATATAACATACGCATACTACCTTAAACCATCTCTTAGGTCAGCCACTGATGACTGCTACGTAAGGACTGGTCTTATTCTAAAACAAAGCTGCCCTGGTGGAAATTTTGCCACTCATTCTTTTTGACATCTGCCCATGGCTTTCTGTGTTTCCTAGCAAATGACAGAATAAGAAAAGCAGTTTCATTGGCTTCCTGACCATTCAAACGTGCTCAGTCTCACAGCCTAGAGGACCTGAACTGAATTCAGCGCTGTGTGAGAAGCACAGAGGGCCTTGTAGTTTTCCACTTACTAGGGTATGACCTACTGAAACAACTCATCTCCCCCACTTTCTGTTAATTATAAGGCTTCCATTTGCTACTACAGTATTTTGCTCAGGGACAAAGAAGAGATATCCTTAGCTCAGCATGCAATGGGGAATTTGTTTGACTTTGGCAAATGTAAAAGATTGGGAATTATTTGCTCTTGGTTTAGGAAAAAAATTAGCAAAGCCTAAGATATGCCATGTCCATCTGGGTTCAGACTGAATCTAAGGCATACCCTGACACAGTGTTTAGGGGTCAAGAATCTAAAATACCTAAAAGCTGTTCATGCTCTTTGCCTGTTTTATTAGTGGATTTTACTACTGCTGATGTGCTGCTTTTTCTTTTTTGTTGAGGCTGGTGTGGCTCACAAAAGGGGGGCAATGAAGGGATGAAGAAGACGCCATCAGCAGAAAGGCTTCCTATGTCCTGCAGACATTCCAGGCTACAAGAAGGGACAAGGCACAGCCCGCACAGAGCTTGTGACCTGAGAGGGGAACCAGTCACAAAACCCTGGCAAGAGTCTAAGACAAACACACTAAATACTAAGAGTTTGCCAAATGCTGTAATGATGGATCCAGCAGAAGAAGTGCATTTTAACACGAACTAGTTTGAGGTACACATGTTAAATTGGTGTCTTTCAAACATTATTAAGAAACGGCTGAGAAAGACAGTGGCTTAAGTAGCAGGATATGAAGGAAATCTGTGCTTTTTTGTGTGAAGCTGAACGAGTTTTTTAACCTTCCTGAAGAGTTTTGAAAGCTTTTTACTCTTTCAGGAAAGATATGAAAGTATAGCCTATGCCTTAACCAAAAGCTGAAAAGCAAATAAAAAGAATCCCAATTCCTTCTCTTCTCAATCATGACTTTCCAAGGCTCTGTATGAGAAATATTAAAGTAACAGTTTCTTAACTACCAGAATAATTGCAGTATTCTTAAAAACGGTATTAGGCAAATTAAAAAAAAATGCAATGGAATTTCTGTGTACGTACATGTGTATATGTTTATGTACTCCTTTGAATTGCTCCAATAAGCGGCCTTGTGCTAATAACAGCAGATAAAGATAGGGAGAATGTTATTCTATTTTATAATCACCACCCAGCATTCCTTGTGCCACTAATCATCCCCTCAGGCAGGCACCTGGCTATCAAAATTGAACAGGAGCTAAACCAGCAAGTAGCTAAAGCAGAACCACACAGGATAGAGCCAGATCAGGATAGTCTCAAATATTTAAGAACTGCTCCGAGAGTTAGATGGGAATTATGACAGGATTGTATAAAGCCCATTGTTAGCATCTCCTGAGTGTTTAATAGTTGATCTGAAGCTAGAGAAGTATACAAGATAGGGTGGGGTTTTTTTTTCATGTTCCAGTTCATTTTTACTTTAGTCATGGTGCAAATGGAAGTTTCAAACCAGGGTGTTAGCTGACGTTGCTTAACAAATTTTCTAGGAACATTCCAGTGACTTAGGGCTTTATTTTCTGTTATGTTTTTTTACCCATTTATCTTTTCCTAATTTCTTTTCTGATATTCTGTTCTAGTACTGCTTAACCAGCCATTAGCTTTTATTAGTAAAGCTAAAATGAATGACACTAATGTGAACAGCATAAAACCTACATTGACCTACTTTTATTAAACGAAGGAGAACAGGCCTTATAGGTCTGTTAGGTTGTCCAATTTACTCTTCCACTTAAAATTACTGGTATTTCCTTACCATTATCTATATATACAGGTTATGCTTAACTCTGTTTGAAAGCAACACAAATGTAATACACAGTATGTTCTTATTCACCCCCTGTTCTGAATTACCAGCAATTCAAGAAATAGCCAAAATTGATGGTTCCAAAAATTGGAAAAGGAAAGAAAAAATGGAACAAGGCAGCAGATCATCAGCTTGACACAATTAAATGCTCCCTATGAAGCCAGTATGACCCAATGGCATTTTTTAAGAGAATGAATTATCCTCAGGCATTTTTCTGCTCAGGTAATTTTGCATGTTTCTCCTCTTCCTCGCTCTGTCCAATTTTAAAGGTCCAATGCTGACTGAACTGCTGAGCACTCCTCTCTAGCATTGGTTTTAGCAGAACAGAAATGCCCTTTGCACCTCATTAAGGTTTGCCAAGCATCGCAGAATTAGGCCAAATAATTAATCGCTGTCAGACAAGATCAAATGTCAGAGAAGTAGCCTTTGGAAGTTCATCTGCAGGTTACACAGTCAGCTTCCTCAAAGCCTAAAAATAAACCTTACTGCCATTTAGTAACATTGCTATTACTTTTACAATAGTAACCAGGAGGTCCCAAATCTGATCAGGACACTACGTTGTTCCAGGCACAATTTAGTGGTCTCTAAAGGGCTCACAGTGCAAAGAGATTACAAATAATAGTGATGAATGTATTCTGTCTGTCCTCATGGACTCTATGCAGAGGGCAAGCGAGTGGGTTGCCACTGTCACAAAAACAGCAGCAGCAGAGCCAAAAATCAAATTCAGGGTTCCTGAATTTAACAAGATCATCCTTCTAATGACCTTTGCAAGCAAACAAGACACACGTGCAACTGCCCAACTAGTTCTCCCATATTTCTCAAGGTGATATTTAAGAGCAAAGTGACAGAGACCTCTTCTGAAAAATCTGCCCTAAAAAAAAATCCAGTCTGGGGTACCAAGAAAAATCTGCACTCACCACCTCCAGCTCTATGCGTAGGAAAAAAAAAAAGTCAAGCTAGTATTCACACATGATTATTTTTTAATAGTTCTGGCCTTGAAGCAGCAGCTCACATTCCCAATATTATAGGGAAGGAGGGAAGCAGAAACATATCAATCACTCAACAAAGAGGCTTGTCAAGGAATGGGCATTTTTCTTTTGTAGCGTTTTCTTCTCAGCAGCTGCCCACATACAGCCTATCAGGAGATATCTCAGGTGTCCATCAGAATATTTTTCTGCACTCTCTCCACTGTTAGTGCTTGAGCTTAATTTATTTGTCAAGTGCTCATTTGAGAGTATGACTGGATGGGGGGGTGGGGGGGTGGGAGAGGGAGAAACGTGCTTGTTTCATCATGATACTACCTCCTCTCCCTGCTTTCTGTCAGCCTGCAAATATTTACATCAGACCTGCTGTATTCCTGCATCTTTTTGGATTTTTTGTAATTAATTCAGTCTCAATATTCTCCTAATTTCCATACTTTTCAAATGTCATTTCATCTCTTTTGATCTGCTTCCATTTCTTTTCTCTCTTCTCCCTCTCTGCCTTCATGCTCTTTCTGAATTTTGAAATGGATTTTATTGGTTGATAGAGGCATTTGAATTGCTTTCAGAGGCTGGGCCTTGGAAACACAGGATAGCAGCTTGCTTAATCACATTTCTCACCTAGAACCTGTATAATAAGGGTGATACATAGGCTGTGAGGCTGCGAAGCTACTAGTGAAGATGAGCTAATGGACCTTGGCCAGCCTTAATTAGAGTTTCTAAGCCAAACCTTTGCCTCCTCTGGCCATGAGTGTGTCAGCCTATCAGTTTTATAACAGCTGTCAACCTCCTCTGACTAGTTTATCTTCATCTTTCCTATTTTGTGTGTTGACACGGCACCAAAAGAGTTATTCCTCTGCAGCAAAGGGGTCCTTTGCTCTGCAGGCAGAACAAAAAGTGCTTCTTCTACAGGGAACCAGACCCTACCGCAGGAGAGACCGTGTGAGGCATGAACCTCTGCACCCCTGACTCCCTGCACCTTCAGGAGGTGGCAGTCTGGCACTTAAAAATAGATATACATATATATGTGCATGTGTATATATATATTTCCCACAAAAAAAAAATCCCACAAAGCCCCCCAAACCATCACCTCAATAAATCCATTACAGATGTGTTGGCACCCAACATACATTGCCTGCTTGCCAAAGTGGGTAGAGTGAAAGAACTTCTTTTCCTATTTCAAACTAGTTTAGGAAGGCTTATCAATTGTATATGTGTTTCCCGGTGGAAAGCTTCCAACCAGCTGTGCGACATGTAAATCAAAACGTGCCTTCTTAATAACAAAGGCTTGTTTCGATCAGGATGGCCTGATAAATTGCTTTCTGCCTGAGGATAAAGAAGACTGGGCTTTAGGTATGTAAAATTGGTAAATATTTCTCTTCTGCTTTTGTTCTTTCCCAGCCAAAAGCATCTTAAGAGAGCCATCTGTTTCCTTGCCACAGAAAGAAAAAAATTGGGGTTACAAAGCTCCCTGTGCTTATTCATCCGATTTTGCCTTGAGTTAAATGTTGGAGAACCATCCCCATTTGGGAAGGTTTTAGTTCTGCCACTGGCTACGATAAAGGCTGCTGTTTCTATCCACCGCTTGGCTTGTTTGTCTCCAGGTTTTTTATTTCAGCTAGAATTGCAAAAGAAATTACACTATTCTAGGGCAAAATGAATGGGATTTCCTCATTTTTGTTTATCATCTTCATCTATTTCTCTCCATTAAAGGAGAGAGAAAAGTCCCAGTCATCCTCCCCTGGCCCCCAGAGAAAGTGGCAATTGTACCATTAAGCCCCGAGTGCTTTACATATGCAAACACAAACACAGCGCTTACAGGAAAGATCTTCCCTATCCATATGTTCATCTCCTTCCCTTTACCTAAACCAGACGATTACCTCAGCAGCTCAGCTGTGTTATTGAGACATTTCAGCGTGAAATTTGTTTTTCCTCACTGAACTTTAAGCGGAATTTCAAGTGCCAAGTCTCCAAAGCCAAGTGGGGCTATTAAGAGATAATTACTAATTATGCTAATTTGAGAAGTTGTGCTATTTCTTTCCCTGGTCATTTTATCTGCAGCTCTCCTGAGAGAACAGTCCCCATTCAATGTTAATAACCTTTCCAGGCTAAGCATTCAATGGAGGACAGTGTGTCCTAAACCCAGGAATATTTTACAGTTAATCTAGATATGTGGCTGTAAATTAGAAAGAGAAGCAAGTCGCACTAATGCTAATGACTTACGTTATTAATTTTTTGCAGTGGCAGAAATATCTGATCCCTCTCCTTTCATATATTGATACCGCCTTTTGCTGATGGTTTTATTTTAAATGAGAGTCCTCAGTGATTTGAAATATTCAGTACACCAATAATATTTCTCAGCGATCATTTTCCAATCCTACCTATTGCAAGCTCCAATAATAATAGATTAAACCAAAGAACAGATTTGATTAGCATTTTCTAAATGTCTCATTTATTTTTTGCCTTATTTATGTAAAGGTATGAGACATATCTTTGTCAAGTTCTATACTCTGCTTTTTTTTTTATTTTCTTTTTCAAGACAGTGGTTATTGGCTTGGTATTAGTCTGTGGACTACGCTGACAGAGAAAGAGGCTTTATTATTTTTTTAAATAAAATAGTGACTTTAGGTCTTATTTGATGTATAATCCTATCCCTGTTCTGTGGTAAAACATACCTATTTTACATCTTTTAGATTTATAATTTGTTTGTGGAGCAGCAGTACCCAGAGCCTGCTTGGCTTGGCTTACCTTCCAAACGCAGAAGCGCCGAGACAGCCCTCCTGCCGCACTACTTCTTGGTAAAATCTTATTTCTCTGGTCCTTGGAATGGATCTCCCAGGTAAGAACACGACGGCCGCAGACAGTGCGCTCTCCATTAGGAGACCGTGGTTACTCTGATGTGACCGTGAAGGCCAGCTCCTGCAAGAGCCGGGCAGGTAGGTGTCCCACCGAATGAACAGCCTGCACGCCTAAGAGCAGCTCCTGGGAATACAGGCTGCGGGGTCACCCCCCTGTTTGTCGGTGTAGCATCAACACCATAAATACTCAACGGAGGACAGCGATGTCTGAAAGCAGATGAAGAACACGGTCAGCCCCTGCAGCCAGGGAGGGCAGGGCCCGGCGCGCACACGCAGAGCTGACACAAAGGGGAAGGGCGGCCGCGTCTCTGGAGTAAATACACTCCCGTCCTCATCGGAGGTCATCATCTAGCTTGAGAGCTCGCTAAACTGCGTACCAGCAGGGTTTTTAATGAGTGGAGTCCCACTGAACTCCTTGCTTCACAGCCACCAGGCGCCGACCCAGCTATCTCCGGGCCCACGTCCCCCCGGGTGCATCGCCGCCCTCAGCCGTGGTAGCCACGGTTCCCATGGCTCGCCAGCTTGCTCGGCCATCTCCTCCACCCCAGCTGTGGTGGGGTGAAGCCTCCTCTCCAAAATCCTCACTGCCACCTGACAGCATCAACTGCAGCCTCCTCCAAAGGCCAGATGCTGCCCCTGCTGCACATTAGGACTCCCACCAGGGAATTTTTAGCAGAGTTTACCTCCATGAACACCAGCTGCAGGTCCTGCAACAGACAAGTAATGTAGGTACGCTGCTGGATTTGGCCTCACACTGACCACTGAAGACAGCAGGGCGTAAACAGCTTCAGGTGCTTATGTGGCAGTGCTGTGGCACTGCAGCTCAAGAGGAGAGCGCAGAGAACAGGAAACATTCAAAGTTTTTTAATAGTAATTGGGCCTATATTCTGTATTTTATTTTTTTTTTGCAGTTCACAGTATCTAGATGCAAAGTAACTAAGCAAAGATTCCCCTCCACGCAACTAAAATAAAAATGAGGACTGAGTGACAAGAAAACAAAGGATAGCAGTTCGTACTTTGATTTTTCACTATTTTTAAACCATATACAGGCCTAAAAACAGTGGGTGCATTTTTTTTTAAAGGCAAAGAATGTAAATATTCAAAACCATGGGTAGCACCTATTTCTGGAAAACGTAATACACAGCCCTCAGACTCCAGTTCAGTACTCCCTACATAGGAGTGGGAGGACTGCGCTCACATGAGACATGAATTAGGACCTAAAAATATGTCCTAGCAATAAAGGAGAAGATAATTTTAACTTTCAGCATTGCCAGTTTCAGGATAGAGCTTCCTTCAGTGGAAATCCATTCTGCAAGTGTGTGAACCTGCCCCCAAACCCCAGGTAAACATCAGGTAAAACACGTCTTCCTTGCTGATGGGGCTGGGAGGACCAACGGGCAACTGCACTCCCACCATACCACCGGAAGACGTGAAAGAACCACATCTGTGTGAATCCCTAGCTGGTAAAACATCACTCACAGCTTCATATGAGCACATCCAGCAGAACTAGCTGCTATTTGGACCATCCTGTGACCCCAGCATTTTGGCAGCTCACTAGCACATGCCAAACTGAAGTCCCCTGACCTGCACCTGGAAAGACACACATGGAGTTCGTGGACTTCTTCATAGAACAGACTTTCTGGTCATGCTTAATGAAAGCATGTGCAGAAGGCAATGTAGGCTAGTGTCTTGCATGCGAGTCTCATGTCAACTCTCCCTCTGGTGGACAGATTGGCGTAGGTGGGGTCTTGCATCTCCCCAAAGCCCCATCAACTCTTGAAACATCGCATCTTCTAAAGAAACGCTCTGTTGCCCCAAAATTCAGCCTACCCAAGTTGCATCGGAGACAGCCGCTCCTTGATGATACACTTGATGTCCAAAGACAGCAGCTAAGGGGACCAGGCAGAGGCTGAGAAGAGACCAATGTATCTGGGCAACAGGAGGCTGTAAGTGAATATACATCGCCAAGAGATCTCTTAAAAAACAAACAGAAAAAAAGAGGTAGTCAGGAGAGAAAGATGCCATATCTCCTGAAAGGCCTGCTGGAATATTTAAAATTAGTTCTTCCTGCAGAAAGAAATGAGCACTAGAGACTATTTCAAAATGCTTCATGGGCTCCGTTGGTCACAGCCACACTTGTTCTGCGCACTCTGGGAAAACGGCAGACCGGAATCACAGCCCCAGAAATGCACTTCCCATTGCTAATTATAGCTGAAATAAAGGTTTCTGCACGTTATTTCTTATTCATGTTTGAAATTATTTTTTAATCTAGTACCTACAAAGATTACACAGACTTCTGAAAGAAATAAAAAAATCAGTTTTAAAAAAAATATCTGACATCAGCTGTTTCTTTCCTCTTATATTTCCACAATGAAAATATTTATGTTATTTTAAAGGATCATTCCAAAACGTGCAGTAGCCCTACTGAGAAGCGTTTGGAGCTCTCACAGATTTTGAAAGGCTCAGATTGCATGAATAACAGAAATGTGTATTTGCAAGAGACCCCAGCAGCTGGCTGGCACCGTCACGCCTCTAACTGATGTAGGAAATTAAGTACGGGACAGGCTGAATACCCGCCTTTGGCCCAGTTCAGGCCAAAGAGAACAGGGTCCTTTGAACGGACATGTCCACGTGGGTACCAGCTGCAGTAGAAAGGAGAAACAAGCAATTTCTGCATAAACTATATGACACTTGGAGACATCCGGTTGCTTTTGGAGAAATAAATCCTCTCGGTGCTGCTACCCGGTGCCTGAGATAGTGACTAGGGCAGTAGGTGGGATGAGCAAAGAAATTGTTTTTTTCCCCCCACTTTTTTATCTGTCCTGACAAATGTACAACATCTAGGAAAAATTTCTCTTTCACTATCCCTTCACACTGTGTGTCAGCACGAGGGGAGAGAAAATTTGCCATCCCACGGTTTCCAGCTGGACATAGGTAATGACAAACGGGTACTTGATCCCCTGTCAATCCCTCAAAATCTCAGTCCCAACTACATCAAAAAACATGCACAGCAAGTGCAGCAGAAAAAAATGCTCCCTGCAGAAGCTCTGAGACAACAGGCTTTGCGTGGAAATCTTCACAAAGAGTTGAGGGAAGCTCAGACCTGAACTTCTGAAGGAGGACAGTCCTTTCACTGCCACCAGTAGCTGGTAGAGCTGCAGGTCCCATAATGTCATTTTCTGACAAACATGGATTTTGGCATTCTACGATTGGATGAAAATGTTGCATTCATTTGTTTTTCATAACTATACAAGTACATGTATGTTTCTATCCCACATCTTTGCAAAGAAAATTTTTAAAAGATAAACTAATAAAAACTCTGCAAAACAAACAATTCATCTATTATTTCTTTTCCCAGCCACAGTTTCTTTAAGTTGATTCTTGAAAAAAAATGGACATCTGAGGTCCCAAATTCTACAAAAGAACAGGAGTTGTGGACCCTTTGACTTTCACTCTTTCCCCGCAGCCTATCTGCATGGATTTATTTTCAGGCTAAGAGCCCAGATAACACAGCGTGTAATATTTCACCCTTAAAAACCCCAGTTACAATAAAGTACAAACAATAATCATGATGGGTACAAGATGCAAAGAGATGAATTACAAGGCAGATGTTCAACCTTGTCTTTTCAGGCGAGATTATAAATGGTCTGACCCTAAAAGAAAAATTCAGAGCCTGAAACTGAAGGTTTGCTAATTAATCAGTTATAACAGCATAGAAGATTACAAAACATGATTAAAACACACTGAAAACAAGACAGACAAAGGAGGATGGAGAAGGGAGTATGGACGCAGCACTGTCAACAGAGGAACATCTCTGCACAAGCTTGTGAAAATGATGCAGCTCAAAAAGATTGTGCTTAAGCATTAAAAACCAACTACAGCATCAAAAAGACAATGTTATGAACCAAGTAAATTCCTGGAAATTTGGCCCAATATTTATTAAAAACACTGGGGCTTGATCCAAGCTCCTTATGAAGCCTAGGACAAAACTTCCATCGAGTTCAGCCCTTTATATAAATATGCAAGTACGTTAATATACGCGTTGCTGGAGCACATATTGGCACATTAATATGCATAGTACTAGAGTGTCTGTGTTTAAGTATATAAATAGAAATTGAATATAAACATATGCATTCATAGCTTTGAAGTTCCATTAGTAACAAAACAGCGTAGAGAAATTATTAGCATTTTTACATGATGATTTCTGTTTAAGTCAGATACTTAACTGCTACTGATACTTACAAAGCATTCAACAGATGGGGAGTCTAGACTGATAACTTCTGTGGTATGCAAGTGTATTTTTAAACCTCCTTTAATGTTAAATTCTGATGCTGTGCTGTAGGGATGAAATAAAGTGCTTTCTTGAGTGTGCAATTTTAACTTCCTTGTTTTCTTTTTTGAAACTCTAATTTGGCAGTGACCCACTACTGATAGTACTAGCTAGCATCACCTTAACCCCTACAAAAATTACCACTGAGGTCAATCTGCGCTGAAGACAATGTGACCAAGCCTTGTGAGGATGACCTGTGGGATGAAGGTCCCTAAGCAGTAGGGTCTGGTGCTCCTGAAAAAGAACGATTTCCATGTAACAGCGCAGGATTGGGCTCCTATTCTCTGCATCTTGATTCTGCTCTCAATCTTTCAACCTTTTCTAGTGGAAAAAAAAAAAAAGGGCAATTGTGCTTTTGTTCGCAGATTCACAACAAACAATGTTGATGCATGCATGTTTTCTATATTACCTACTCAACAAAAATTAATCTAACCTTAACGTACATAGTGGATGAAAGTGAACATTATACAAGTCGAAAAAAATAGTTTCTTTCTTGAGTTCTTTTTACTGTTTTGGAAAATGAATGCAATAAAGTGATATCCCTTTAGAAATACTGCTGCTTGCTATTTATGCAATTTTAAACTATATTACTTAGGTAGCATTTATTTGTGTGGTTCATTGCTTGCCCTAAGAGACCTTCATTCATTCAAAGTATGAACTTTTTCTAGATTTAAAATAGTAAAAGCAAACTAATGTAAAAACATAATGAAATCACCTTCAAATCTGCTTACGTTCTCACTTTTCATACAAACCCCCATCATAAAAATAATCCCTCAAAGTTCTCTGAGATTATTCCAGCAAATCCCATGCCCAGCAAATCCTAAAACATACTCCACCTGATAGTGAAACTATCACAGTAATTGTCTGGGCTTTTATCTAATGAATATGCATTACAGCAGTCAAAACAAAATTCTAACTTAATCTACATTACTGGGGAAAGTTTCTGAAACAAGCTGTTGCAGGGAAATTTACGTAATATGTTGTCAACATTCAGCAGAGACAAGCTGTCTGCTAGAAAGGGCTGCTGGAAACCAGTTTCCTACATTTGGTCAGGGAGCCGTATCGTTGCTACCCCTAAGCCATGCTTTTGGCCACAGATGCACTGAGAGCATCGCATCTCCTCATGCCTTTAGCGTGCCTGCCCACCTGTACTTCATCTCTGGGCAAAGCCTGTGCTGATGATCGCTGAAAAGTCTCTTTTTGCCATGTGGGTTTCAGTGAGTCATCATCACCACTTTTACAATGTGCAAACTCACTGATACCTGCTGGAGCACGGGGAAATGACAGATGGAAATTCAGTGGATTATGTGTACGAGGTCTGCACACGACTGCACCTGCAGACAGGTATGTGCCCGACACCAGCATTTGCAACAATATACTACGGGACAAACCAACAAAAGGAAAATTATTCGAACACAAGATTAACAAACCACCCTTTTCATCCAACTGGATGCACACATTGCTTTTGCTATAAGGGCCATTAAAACACTGGTCTCAGCCCCTTACCTTTACTTTTTGCTGTCTCCCACTTCTGTCTAAACGGCACAGAAACCAACTTTACACGCCAGCATCAGAAAAACATTTCTTCAGCTCAGGAAGTGGTAGGAAGATCAGTTTAGACGTGCTAAGACAGAATGAGACTAGAGCCCTAAGAAATGTGTGTTGGCAAGTAAGTGCATTATGAACTTTCCTAAATGTAGAAAATTTTTTTAGGAAAAGAATAGCAACTTCTTATCCAGTTCCTGATTCCACAAAAAAAAAAAAAAATTAAGCACCTGCATATTTGTATGCAGATCTCGTTACTTATTATTTACTGCTTTTCTGAGCAGCAGTGGAATGACTGAACAAGTGATTTTGCTGAACCAAGGCCATACGTTACCCCAAAGACCTTTGATGATATATTGGTCCCATCCAGCCACCAGGCTCATACATACTTTCATTTTTATAATTTGTATGAATAACAGCTGCTTCAATAGCTAAGGCTACACAGGAGGGGATTAAGATATTGGCAAGAAGAGGAGGAGAGAGATGGGTGTTTTGGTAAAGAAACAAAACAAATGCAAAAAGTGCAAATATGTGATAAACACATGGATCTTCAGGGTTACATACACTACATTTTATTTTAAGAGTGGCTTTTTGGAGCCTTTGCAGTTATCTTTTTAACCATTAACAAGAGATTGAGACAGCTTCTATAGCGTTTAATTCACACTCCCGTTAAAACAGCACTCTACAAGACCCAAACCAGTGTGTCATTTCTTGCTTCTTGCTTTCATTTAATTTTGGAGACTCTTGATGAGGGCTTGGGAGTTTTTTTTCAGGCAAAATTAAAGTAATAGTGTATAGGGAAGAGATATTTTTTAATTGTTTTTAACTTTCAGAATTACATTCCTAGATTCAGAAACCAAGGCTTGGTTCTTTTTTTTTTTTCACCTTAGAATTACCTGCCACATTGTAGTCAAAGAATTATCTTATGGTTGAAGAGTACAGTCAATTTACGGTGGTTTTAGCTAAAGTGGAATAGCGTCCTGGTCTCCCAAGAAGCACGTGCGTATACAATATTGATGAACTACAGGCAAGGCACAAATGTAGGCACCGTTACTAAGATTTTTTAACAGAAATAAAAGTTAGGAAATTTAGGTAATATTTAATCTTACTGAAATTAAGCAATTCATCTAAAAGAAGCAATCTCTTCTTTTTTTTTTTTATTTAAAAAAAAGAAAACTGGTAACAGTTTCAATCAATTCCATAAGCAAATTCTCATAGCATCTGAAGGAAGTAATGCATGTGACAAAACCAGAGTTATTCTACAGATTTCTCAGCAATGTGCTGGTAATATTGAAGAAAGACTTGCCTTTTAAGTGTAAACTTGGATACACAGAAACCTCGCCCTCAGCATGCGTCACAAGCCATTCTGGGAGAAACCAAAAGCCCTCCAGGAACTGAAGAGCAAATGTGATTTAACACCAAGGAAGCATCTGATCGCATGCATTTGTTTACATACAAAATAGATAAATAAACAAAAAGCCCCCTTCCTTCAAACACCACCAGGCAGAACTGCTTTGCAAACGGATGGAGCAGGCTGCCTTGCAGGCGGGGATTCTACCTGCTCCTGCCTGCGAGCACCGACTGCCAGCCTGCAGCGTGGCACACGGTCCGCCTCGACGTGAGCAGCGCTCCCGCGGACCTGCCATGTCACACCAGTATTTCCCAACGACAGACCCAAGTGATGTGATGTAACTACAGATGTGACGCAGCTGCAGAAAAAAAGACAGACACGAACTAGAAACAGGTTCATTGGATACTTGAAACTGGAGCGACAGACTCCTGAATTCCTACCTCGTGCTAATTCTGCAACAGATTTATGAGCTGCTCTGACTCAGTTTCCCTCTCTGTAAACTGGAGGAATGTGACCTCTCTGTCTGTGAGAGTTAACAACAACTTTTCCTAAATACTTTGAATATGTACCTGGTATGATTACACTGATGCATTTTTATTTACTCAGGGCAATAAGAGTCCTTGCTGGCTAAGATGAGTTGGAATTATCTGAAAAGAAGGATGATCTTAGTCACTGGCAGGGAAAAATAGTCCAATGTGCCTTACATCATAAAAGTATAAATTTAACAAGGAATTCACCGGTAGCCTTCAGGAAAATCTGCCAAAACTTCTTTGTCTATGGTTTCTTACCCCATTTAAGCAGAATGTATCACCTGCTTAAAAATGTGCCTGGGCTAACCAATCTATAAAGCAGTGTTCTGTTAAACTACTTCTATTACAAACCACATTTCTAAACTGCAAAGTCCTATTTCATTTCTGTCTATTCAAACCCGGTGTACATTTTTTTAAATCCCCACCTTTTTTGATACCTAATAACCATCTTCTGGTAACTGGTACTGTTAATATCATAATGCCCGTTTTAACCTTACAGTTTACACCTTGTGTTATAAGACGCAAAGACTCCGAAATTCCTTTTTTTTTTTTAAAAAAAAAAAAAAAAGAATGAAGAGCTAAAGTCTCATTTAAAAAGTATTATTGGCAGGGTACAAGTTAACCTAGAAAGACTAGCTTTTGACTTGTTCTGGCAGAACTGTACATTCCCTCTTCTTCCTGCATATGAAATCTAAAGGATTCGCACAGCGTAACTTTTTTCTTTTTTTAAAAAAAAAAAATCTTCAATTGACTTGTGCTCATGGATTTCAGCTGAAGGCACAAAAAGTGCTCCTTGTGGGCACAGCACCAAGTAAAGCAAACCTCTTTCATACCGCTGGAAAAACTGGTCATTACAAACATGAATTGAAAACGAGTCAAGTATCTTGATTTTAGAGACAACAGATTTTACAGACACACATCAGATGCTTTAGCATAAATAAATGATAAACACAGATCAATCAATAATCTTTGCAGCAGTTGCAGCTGGCGGAGACCTGCTGTCAGTGATATTACAGAACATTCCTTTTTTGTACGGTTTCTTTTAAACTCTTAAATCCACAAGCAGCAAGAGCTGAGCTCCAATTTAATTACTGTCTGCGCTGCTCAACAATGGAGGCAACGCAGACCACTGCGGCTCTGCCCCTCGCCTCCCAAAAATCACCATTCATACCGACACGTAAATAGCAGTTCGTGATTGGCATGAGGGAGGGAAATTACAACCTGGAAATCAGCTAATGAAAGTTAATTTCAGTTAAATGTTGTTCAAGAATGCAGAGGCATTTTGCCTGGCGGTTTGTGGCAGGGCTGCTGGCATGGATGTAAAACGGAGCACGAGCTCAGCGTTGGCTTCTGCTCCCAAGTTATGTCAGTTCTTCCGTAAGATTCAGTTGGAGAAAGATCAACACACAAAGAAGCTTAAGACCAAATCCACCTTTTTGGTAAAGGTTTGGGGTTTCCTGACATCAGTATTACAGGCTCCTGCATAAGCATCTGTCTTCACCATTCTGAATTACTTAACTACTCAAAAAACATACCTACAAAAATAGAATATAGAAATATCCTAAAAAAATAAATTTATTTATTTCTCACTCTAAAAAAAAATCTTATAATCCTTGTACAGTTGTGCCTTTGTGATTTGTCATCAGACTATCAGTATTAGAGAGGAAGATCATACACAAATCCTATGAAACTGTTTATATATATATTTAAAATTACAAATTCATACAGCATGGATGGATGGATGTGTATAAACACATAAGTGATAGAAATGCATTTTATCTTTACATCTCTGAACAAAATACTTAAATGTAATATAAAAATCCCTCATAAATATTTTTGGAATCTACAGGCTTTAAGCCCCTTTGTCTAACATAACTTGGAATTTATTATAGTCATTCATTTAACACTGCTAGACAGCTGAAGCAAAATTTTATATTTAATATGAAAATGTATATATGTGTATATTAAGGCACAGACACACGTGTATATAGCAGCACAGTTCTGCCACCCAGACTCATGCTGAGAAGTTTCAACTTCAGTTTTACTGTGAGTAGGGGCAGCCTTATACAATGGTAATCCATTAATACAGTTGGCTTGATAGCCATCATTTTACATTTGTTAAACCCCACTATTTAAGGAATAAATAGCCATTTCACAGCCTCTGAGAAGTGGTAAGAAGCAGGCAATTGCATAAAATTAGTTGTGTGTAAATCTCTTTCTACGGAGATGGAGATAAATTCTACTTATTTCTTCCCACACTTCCCAGCAGCTCTGACTCTTCATGCTGATGTTTCATTAGCAGATCGAGAAAGGTGACTCTGCTAATAATTTTGAGCACCATTTCTCTAATGAGGAACAAAGATGATGTAAAAATGGGGGAAAAAAATATTGCACAGTAGCATGAAGTATTTTGCCGAGATCTACTTAATGCTTACTCCTCAGTCCCGTAACGCACATAAAACGCCACCAGCACGGACTGCGGGTTTCAGAAGCAGCACTCACAAGTGGCACAACTCCAAAATCAGACGCAGTAGTGGTACAGCATTGGGACCAAACCCTAACCCAGCAGGAACACTTTCACGAAGACAGACTGTGGTTTCAGGGGTAATCCCCTACTACACAATATTCACCTGATGACGACGCACTAGCAGTCATGCCAGTAACTGTGTTTTTTTTCTGCTTAACAAACCGTCCTGTGTTTGTAAAGTTTGTTTTCACCCCCTTTTAACCCACCCTTTTGTTTCTTTTTCCAAGGGAATAAGAAACCGAGGGTGTATTAATTTTTATTGTTATCCTCCTAACCTCACTACAGCATCAAAGTAAGAGACTGGGAACCAGTCTCAATTTCGCTCTATTTTTACATACATCATGCAGGGCGTTGAGTAGGAACAGAGAGGAAGGCGACTTAAAAAGCCGTCAGGAATATTCCAAGGAAATGCGGCGCCTGCCTTCCTCGCAGCTGTGTTCCCGGTTTTGGGAGGCAGGCGGGCGGATGGCTGCGCCTTGCCACCGCCACGAAGCCGAGCAGAAAGGCACCTCCTGAACCGCCGTGCTACAGCTTCAGCTGTGGAAACGGAGGAGAGTGCAAAAAGCCTCACAGTGAACGGGAGAGATTAAACCACCTACAAATCACCTTTCCTCTTAATCCAAGTAAGTCAGGAGTCAGATAATTTCCTGAAAAAGAGGATTCGTATCTCACATTAAAAAAACCCAAATCCTTCTTAATGTATGCTACCTAAAGCCAAAACCTACATTCACTGAAGAGAGCAGCAAACTTCTTCGCGTTAATCACAGCTGAGCTAATCAAATACCTCAACTCCCTACACATATGTAGGCTTTGTTTTTCCATACCTTGAATGAATTCCCCAGGCCAGTCTCAGCAGAAAAAGTCCTTCCACTCCTATTAAACATGCTGAAATTCTGTTTCCTTAAAGGCCTCTGTCTTTGTAAATTAAAAAAAGAAATCAGGAATAAATCAGAGTAGCCTGTTTACCTTCTTTATAATCTTTCCTTCTTTAATATAATTTTACTCCCTTCTTTCTTATATTTATCTCCAAAGTAAACAACCTCAATCTTATCAATTTTCTTCTACTGAAATTTTATACATCCCTAATCCCTTTTGCCATATGTCTCTGAACCTTCACTATTTCTAGTACACATTTGGGAGCTGGATCAGCCAGAATGAAACAGAATCTACTCAGTGAAAACACACCTTTCATTCATTAACGACACCGTACCATCTTCAATATTAGCCATCCCGCTCTTCGCACAGTCTGCCCTGCTCTGTGCTTCCCCTGTTATCACGCTTTACTTAACAGAGATTTTCATTAAACCAGCCACAGCGATGTCCAGTCCTTAGTCGGGAGTAGGTATTGTTAACTCAGGGCCCAAAAATAAGTCTTCATATTTCAAACCCGTCATAAGAAGTAAATTCTAGACTGACTGAACGACAGTGATAACACCATCCATTTAATGCTTTCTCTTAAAGCATTAAAATTTGGTTATTTTATGACTCAGGGAGGGTTGCCTATTAGTATGGGTTGACAAGCTGCTTCCGCCAGTTAACAAAGCGATCTTTTTAATCTATTCTATATTACAATATGCTGTTAAAACTCCTCTGGGTTGGCTGCTTCGTTTCAAATTCATACAGCGGGGAACAAAGGTCAGCTGGAGCAAGAAGGTAAGCACTTCATTTTACTGCTGGAACTTACATAATTTGCAGGCAAATCGAGCTGTTTTACACAGAAAACGTCAAGTTCATCACAGATGCCTTGAGACTGATCTATCTACTGATGCATATCAGCCTTTTTTGTCTGGATAACTAATAGTTTACACAGAAAAAACAGTAAACTGCCTAAAAGGTTGTAGAGATAGTTAGCTGGAAACACAGGGATCAATTCGGGTTCGTTACTACTCGCAAAACCTACACAATATTGGACAGCAGTAATTCAAAAGTAGTACAATTAACAGAGATCAGACAGATATTCTAACGTTCGCTGGTTTAATGCGACTTGCTAACGTACAGGGAATTAAAAGAACCTACGAAAACAGTTTGCACAGACCTTTAGTAGCTCTGATATTTCACAAGGCAATTTCATCTGACCTTTAATTTTTAGAGCAGTGTTTTCCATTTGTAGGATATCACTTAAGAAAGGGCTGCCATTAAGTATTTTAAAAACTCCATTAATACCACTTAAACTGGAATTTGTAAGCAAAGCTCTCGCCTTATCGGAGAATTTCCCTACCCAGTTCACCAAGGACAAGCTACAAAATTTTAAGCAATATGAAGCAATTTCTAACAGTACGATACTTTGCCACTAGCTTTCTATGCCTCTGCATCGCCACTAAAGAAAGCAAAACATCTGCCTTAATTTCTGTGTTCAAAAAGGTAAAAATGGCTATACATGTCATTGCTCATGTAAGATATGGTCAATATTTACATTAGTGCTTTTTCCACTTACATAATTAGGACTTTGAGATTAAGTTGAAAGATTTTGTTCCTTCCCCAAGTAAAACGTGCCATTTTATTGTTCTCACACTAACGTGCTGTTGCTAGGAAGATACAACTCTGCTATAACCTAATCGTCAGCTATTTAGATATGGACTCATGAATCCCATATTTTTATTCTAAATTTAAGTTCAGTCATCGTAGCTAATGTCCTTGATGCTATCTCAAATTGCTGTCATTACACGGATCACTAGAAATTTGAGGTAATAGTAAAAAAGAAAAGAAAAAAGAGAGGTACCAAATTAGATGATGGATAAAGGTTTAATCAATTTAATTTTATCACCAAATCCAGTCCCTTCCTCTCAAGCTGTCAGGGGACGAGATAAGCGGAACACATCTTGAAGCACGATGCAATCCTGTTGTGGGGAAGGAGTTGTGTCCCTGAACCTCGCCAAGATGAAACACGCTCATTTATTACTTTGGCATTGCAGGATGATGAAGAACCAAGCTGGTTTCCTCCCTCCATCCTCAGCACTATCTTTCTATTTCATTAATTTTTCATGGAATTTCATTTCACAATCATTTTGCCTCTCTCACCCGCTTGCTGCCCTTATTTAGTTTATTCTGTCAACTTTTATTTCGCGTCCCGTTGTATCAGCAGCGACCTCGGCCATGGCTTTCTACCACATCAGGGATATCCGATTCCCTCCTGTTTCCAGTAATTAACTTTAATCGCCAGCTCTATAAAAAGGCATTACAAATGAGGTGGCTTATTTGTTGTCCTATACTGGAAAATAACTCAGAAGGGGCATAACTCCAATCACTCATTTCATACTTTCATTTGTAAGAAGTTGCCGGAGGCTGCTGAAGTGTGGCCTTTTTAGTATTTGCAGTAAACGGCAACTCTGCTTTTGTTTGGTCTACTTGTAACCATTTATCTCAGAAAACAAGCCTTCTAGTCAAAAATCTATACCACAGGCTACCAAATCTGCACGAACCGTGCTGAGGCCGCTGTGCTGAATTCTGCCAGTACTCTGCCGTTTTCCAGAGCCCTGGTGAAAACACATATAGTTCACAAATACAGTAACTTCCTATAAAGCCCTAAAAATTTGAAACAGATTTCTCTAAATCATTAGGCATAGTTTTCTAACCTCTGGTCCTTTTATACACACAGATTAAAAAAAAAGGCAAACCACAAACAAATACAGAAAGAGAAATAAAAAATACCTATTACTCCTTTTACACTAAATTAGTACGCAGATAATATGGCAAGCATCTATATTTATTTTCCGTTAGGTCTTTGAGAAATTAAGATATTTACTTCCCACTGAGACTTCAGATACTTATTTTCTAAATGACAATGAAAATATTCTTACCTACACTAATTTAACAAATGGCTATGAATAGCTACATTTTATCTTTTCAACACACTCTCTGCATGTAGTGTAAAACTGAATGAAATCACTGTGCAAGTATATGCTTGCAATGTGATATTCATTGCATGGACATTTAATGTTAATGTTAAGTCTTTAAGGTAGGCTCGTTATACTGAAAGGGTTGCTGGATTTCATAAACATAAAAATAAGATTCACGCAAATTAATCATTGGACAATGTTATTGTACACTGGAATCACACTCAGTATCCTACACTTCTCAGTGCTTGATTTGCATATATAGAAATTCTCTCTCTCTGTCTCTTGCAGCACATTTTTTATCATTTTTTTTAGCCTAAACGCAGAAAGAAATTCAGCTATTCAAAGAACATTGTTTGCTTCCCTTGCTTGAACTTGCTTTCTGCCCCCAGGAAACTCCTAAAACAGAGCATCCAGGTATAAAAGAAATGGAGCAAAGTGCTATACTCAGACACACTAATTTATAATTCACACTAACCAGGACAAAAATGTGACTGAAAACGTGGAAAGTAAATCAGAAGGGGAAAACCAACACTATTACATAAAGAATAATATTTGCTTCTACTGCTACACATTCCTACATATTCCATCAAGAGATGTCTCAACCTGGTTTTAAACACAGTTCCTATGTAACATGTAATAAAATATATTAAGTTGTATAATTTGTTGAACCCTCCTCCTTAAGGAGTGGGATTGTGACAGATAATTTCATTTCCTTACTCTGATTAATATTAAATTTAAATTTAAGATTAGAGTGAATTTCTTTGTCTACACGTGTCAAGAGGTATCTCTGTGTGTGTATGTGTAAACATATGTGCGTAGTTACACAGTTTAAAGCATCTGCTAAAAGCATTCTTGCTATAAACAACAAAATATGTCCTGGAGAATAGTTAAGGGCAAGTGTCTTTGGCGTAATTCTCCACAAAGATTTTTCACAATCTATTAAACAGATCAAACCTGTAAAATACTAGAGCCCATATTAATTCTCAGAAAGATACAGTAATTTATGAGCCTAATAAACATTTTCTTGACTAGTCTCCAGGATAGTCAGTTTGTTAAACAGCATCTTTGCATTAGGTACCATCAAAAAAAGACACAGAAATACATGATCAGTAAATAAACTAGCATAATAGTAAAATCCAACAGGTTTTATACTGGTGTGCCTTAAGTTACAGGCATTTTTTGCCAGCATAAATTTACAGGAATAGGTATTTTTATGAACATATACTGTGATTACATGGAAAAGAAAATCAAAATCGTATGAACACAAGCTTTGCTCCCTATAATTAGTATACTAACCAACTATGTTATTTGGAAAGTGGTTACAATAGCACGTTTGGAGGAATAAAAAAAAAAGAACTCTTCAGGTGCACATTCTTATAGACACTGGTCAGCCAAGCCCTTTCTAGAATGCCATCAACCTCCAGCTGTGTATTCTGCAAATAGCTGTTATCTACCAAGTTATTGTTTAGCAAGTTTTGGTGTTTTTTTTAAGACATTGAACTTCCACCTTGTTTTGACAAAACATAGAGCAACAAAGGATGCATCAGAAAAGTCTTATTGAAAGACTCTCACTTTTGTCTGCGTCTTAGAAACAAAATTAACACTTATAATTTATAACAAAGCACCTTTTCTCCACTGCATAGATTAAGGGATTACTCTTTTCTCTTGGCCAAGCACAGTGCAGCTAAGGCTTGGTTTGTAATTCCCTAGAAAAGTAGTTTTGCTAGAACAAGTACAGCATAAAGAAGTCTGCGGAGCACAACTTCAGTACAAGCAGATGTAAAGAGACTTGAGTATGGGAGCTTTGCTTAGTATTTTAAAATTTATTCTGTAACGTAGAGTAAAAGACAGCCTTTGTCACCAGGTGTTACAGCGTGCTAAAGATCCAGAGTAACAAGTCAAGGTTACACACCTACTCGAAGTCCTGATATATCTGCGCGTCTGTTGTTTTTACTCTGCGCAGGTCACTATTTGTTACTATGATTCTGAATATAGAGAGTTCAGAGATGAAAGTTAAAATAGTGACAATCAAATGATACAGTCTAGCATCTGCCCAGTTTTTACCAGTTACTATCCAAAACCTGCTTTGACACCTTTCTAAAAAGTTCTCAAATACCGTGCCTATTAGCTTTCACGAATCAATAATTAAAAGACACTTAGCTAATGGTGCCTCAAAATTAGGATTTGTAGAATCAGAAGAAGAAATCGCGTATCCACAGCATCAGCTTGAGTTGACAAGCTAGCTGACTAAAACTTGTGTTAGTTCCACATAACGATGGCAATTACAGGTTAGATGGTATTTACTGCTTAGATAAACACTTGGAGTTAGCATCTCTGCAACCAAACGCGTTGCAGCTGGGCATCTCTGCCACTCTGCTTCTCGTAGCAGTTCATTTTACTTTAAAGTGTTCACAGCCTGTTAATTTCGGCTTTTTCAAGCAAAACATCAAAAATCAGGCAGTAGTGTGTCATCCCCTCTACGGGAGAAAACAGGACAGCCTTGCGAAGAGCTTTTATCTAGGGCATATTCCCTGTTCCCAATGACATCCTGGAGCTTCACTTTTCATGCTTATGGCAATTAGCGCCTTCCTAAGGGAGGTTTGCTTAGGGAAGGGGAACAGCACCGAAAGAGCAAAACTCGGTGGACCTTATCTAAAAAAAAAAAAAAAACCAAGAAAGAAGAGGTAGTTTGGGGGGGCGCAACCCTCCGGCCGGGTGCTCCGCGCTGCCCCGGGCGGCTCCGCGCCGCGCTTTGCCCTGCCCGGGGCACGTCCAGCCCGCTGGCACCGGCGGGCACCGGGGCGGCAGTCTGGGGTTCGGTCGGCGGCGCCGGGGCCGGGCAAGGACAGTGCCGGGGCCGGGAGGGGACAGTACCGGGGCCGGCGGAGCCCCCGGGACAGCTCCGCCGCACCGCGCTATCCCCGGACGGGGCCGGGCGAACCCCCGCCCGGGGCGGGGGGGGGTTCAACCTCAGCCCAAAACAAAGAGAGGAGGAGAGCAAACACCGCCCAGCCGCGGGGGAGAGCGGCGGCCCCCCCTCCTCGTCCCCGGCCGGACCCCGCTGGTGGCGGATCGGCGCGGCGGGGGAAGGCACCGCCCGCCCCGCACCGGCCGTCGGGGCAGCGGCGGGGCCGGGGCGCGCCATGCGGAGACAATAAAAACAGGAGCAGCCGATGTGTCTGCCGGGGCGTGTGTGCGGGAGACAGGCAGAGAGAGAGGGGGGGAAGGAAAAAACAAAAAAAAAAAAA
>RSEF01000002.1:12336927-12367411 GCA_003993805.1 Himantopus leucocephalus
CCCCTGGGAAACTGCCCTCAGGGACAAGGGAGCAGAACAGAGCCCGCAGATCTTTAAGGAGGCTTTCCTCAGACCACAAGTGCAAGGTCTTGTAACTGAGTCAGGGCAACCCTCGGTATCAATACAGACTGGGGGATGAAGGGATTTAGAGACCCCTGCCANCGGTATCAATACAGACTGGGGGATGAAGGGATTTAGAGACCCCTGCCAAGAAGGACTTGGGGGTACTGGTGGACATGAACCAACAATGTGCACTCGCAGCTGAGAAGACCAACTGTATCCTGAGCTGCATCAAAAGAAGCATGGCTAGGAGGTTGAGGGAGGTTATTCTGTCCCTCTACTCCCCTCTGGCAAGCCCCCACCTGCAGTATTGCATCCAGCTCTGGAGGCCCCAACATAAAAAGGATATGGACCTGTTGGAACAGGTCCAGAGGAGGGCCACAAAGATGATCAGAGGGCTGGAGCACCTTTCCTATGAGGACAGGCTCAGAGAGTTGGGGTTGTTCATCCTGGAGAAGAGAAGGCTCCAGGGACACTTTATTGCATCCTTTCAGTACTTAAAGGGCACCTACAGGGAAGATGGTGACAAACTTTTTAGCAGGGCCTGTTGCAGTAAAACAAGGGATAATCGTTTTAAACTAAAAGAGAGAAGATTTAGACTAAATATAAGGAAGAAAATTTTTTATGTGGAGGGTGACGAACACTGGCTCAGGTTGCCCAGAGAGGTGGTAGATGCGCCATCCCTGGAAACATTCAAGGTCAGGTTGGACGGGGCTTGGAGCAACCTTACCTAGTTGAAGATGTCCCTGCTCACTGCAGGGAGGTTGGACTAGATGACCTTTAAGAGTCCGTTCCAACCCAAACTATTCCGTGACTCTATGATTCTTAAAAAATATCCATCAGCCCCAGTGAGAAACAGCAGCAGTTCCAGAATAAAAGAATAACCTTCTTGAATTATCTGGAATAAGGGGAAGGTATAATCCAATGCAGTCAATACTGTTACAGGTTTGTCCTCTACCTCCCACATCAATTTTCCCTTAATTTTATTTATTCTGTACTACAGCTGATTTTCCCTCATCCAAATCTTGATCTCAGATAGGCATCAGGAAAGTAGAGGTGCTGAAGCATCTGTCTGCAGAAAAGAGAGCTACTTAGAGGTGCTTGCGTGTAGGTCATTTACAACAACTGAGACACTGAAGGAGAATGATGTTTACCCCACCCAGGGTCCATAGGGAAGTCAGGAGAACTCAAGCAGTGTCAAAGACAGATGACAGATCCAAAACATGCATCAAGAGAAGCACGTGCATCAAGAAACACAGAGACAACAATAATTAGTCTGTGTCTACCTTACTCTAGAAGTCCCAAAGAACAGTCTGAGATCCGTGGATGGTTCAGCAAACCAAAATCTCAGTCCAAATTGAACAAACAGATGGAAGTCGAAAATATTATTTTAAGACCCCAGCTAAACCATTTGAAGTCCAGCATGTTCATCTCAGTGGTGAATGCTGAGCACTCTCTTCATGTAAGAAATAGATAAACTCATTGTACTTCATAACATTTCCCTTGTGACACGGTGGCTCTTCCAGTTACTGTGTTAATAGTAGCTATGGAGTCCTTCAGTTTGATGTTTGTGCCTCTGCCCCCTGTCCAAAACCTCTTCCCTCAGTTTTTCAAACTGAGTCCACATTCAGGCGTTAATTTCTATGTGTCATACTAGTAAAGATTGGTTTTACATCAGGATGACAATGACGGGCAGCCACTGAAGCCTTAAAACACAAGTGCTGTATCAAATAAAACCTTAGCCAAACTGACATGATTTATTTCAAAATAATGAACTTTTCTTTGCTGCCGGACAGTTTCTGAATAAAATTGGCAGATATGAACTCTGGCAAGCTTAGTGGTAGGGAACGATTTGGTAGAAATACAGTTTTAAATCCATTGTTTAATCACAAGGCTAGAGACCTAAGTCTAGATTCATCCCACCTAATTTTCACGCATAACTCAGGTGAAGACCTACATGAAGAGTGAAGACCTAAGTGAAGAGTCTTGTCACCCTGCACTCCTTGGCACACAACTGGAGAAAGACAGACCTCCAGATGGTAGCACCAAGTTTATTTTGGAAATGCCTTTCTCTTGTGAAATTGAATATTGAATGAATCTTCGGCAACATGGCATTTCTCAGCATTTCTTTCAGTCCTAAAACTAGCCAAAATTGGTAAAAGTAGACCTTGTCTTAAAAATAGGTAAAATTTGATGGCTGTGGCTTCTTTCTCCCTGGATTTTATGAGAAACCAAATCCAGTATAAAAATGAAAACGGACAAAGGAGAGGAAAGTTGAAATTACATAAGTGTAAAATACAAAATATTCGTCTGAATCCTGGGTTATAAAATATACATTTCCATTTATAGAATCACTTTAATAAACATCCTCTTCAAATGCTCAAGGTTCCTGTTACATCTTTATCAAAGGGGAAAACAGTTAAAGAAAATTCTACATCAGTGCTTGACTTAATTTTCTTCTTTTTTTTTTTTTCCAGCAAGAAGTATTAGGATCATATGTAAGATGCTTTATTTAGAATCTGAAAATTTATTTTATGTTTTTCTGTTGACAACCAGAAGCAGTGGGTGGAAAAAAAATAGCAGAACAAAGAGCTCCCTAGAGATATTTCATGTTTGCTGACTCACTACATCATCACTTATGACACTGAATTATTAGTTTCAGCAAATACTGAAATAGCACAAGAAAGCTTTCTTGCTCTTTTATCTTCACCATTGTTCTTGGATTTAAACAACTCACATAAAAACTTTTGGGTAAAACTACAAATATTGAAAAATCATAATTTAGAGTGGTGCTTATTGTACAGGATGCCTCCTTAATCATACTGAGATAGAAGGCTGGGAGTATAGTTTCCTTGGGCTCAGAGGACAATTTGGATAGAAAACATGCTTCCTGCTGATAGCCTGAGCCAGTCAGGACTTCAGGAAGTTTTAGCAGGATTCTTCTTCTCCCTTTCTTCATCTGCCTGAGTGATTCTGCTCCTGCAGAGAGATTGAAATTGGGGCCTGATTTGTATCAGGATGAGCTCTGCTGATGTCTGAGAAGCCCACACACCATACAGCACATTTTTCAATTGTGTCGTATTTTTGAGTTAACTATTTTCAGACTCCTTTTAAAGATATAAATATTAGTGGCTATCAAAATTCAGGTAGCTATGTGCAATATTATCTGCGTGGGGTCTCAAAACAGGGCTGAGCCGCTCACCCTGCCTCCATCGCCCACACTTTACGGTACCACTGACATACAGACGACCTCTCCTCACCAACCCCTGTGCTCCACTACTGGAATGGGCTTATTTGATTCCTTTGCCCTTGACCTTAGCTGTAAATTTTTAAAGTGACACTGCGTTGTTCTGTATTACAGGAATGGTGAAAGGTAAACGTCGGGATTGTATTATGACTTTCATGACCTTCTGACTGGGAGTAGAAGTGTAATACTTCATCAAAAAAATTCTACCAAAACAACAACTCCAGACTCAGCTGGATGTAGGAAGCTGATAGTTTAATATCATCCACTTTGATGCAATAATAAATAAAATTAGAATACTTTATATTAATGTAGGTACTGAACATTTCTGAAATGAGGTTTGTTACGTATTAGTTAATGTTCCAACTGTGAAATAATTAACACCAAACCAAAGCATGCTTGGCTTTTTTCAGAATTAATTCTCAAAAGTAGCTATGTTAATTCTTGTTTTTAGGCTTGGCTACCTGACTTTCCTCCCCCTGAAGACAAAGACAGAATTCTCAGTTACCAACATTTTACTGGGATTAGATCGTTTTTCTACAAGCTGTGGCTTTCATATGCATTGCTGTCATTTCTTTAAAATGCTGTGTGTGACGGCAAGAGAAAAGGAGAAGGCGAAACACAAATGAAGTGAATGGATCAGTACGTTAACCAGTGTCACAAACTGAAAGGAAGGGATAGAGAATGATCACGAATATATACATTACAATTTAAAATAATAATAATTACAATGGATTTATTTTAAATTCATGTTACAATTTACCGTGCTCATCTCAGATACTTCCTTCTCTTTCATTTCTTCCCATACCCATTGACAGATTTAAACACCTTACTTGTTAGTAATAAGCATTGATTCAGCATCCCTCATGAAATGATGCCTGATTTTACTCCATCACAGATAATTTCAGAAACATTTTGCTGCCTGCTTTTATCTGCACTCTACTTGTGGAGAGGATTTGAAAAGGTTTGCGTCGTTGCCTGCTCTGCAGTAATGTGAGGATTTTGTTATCCAGCTGAGCTACCATCGTTGGTTCACATAGCTTGGATTCCTTCCTTCTGCAGCCAAAAATCTCACAAAACCTCTCCCTGAAACACAAAGGTACAGCAGAGAAAGGGCAAATGAATCACCAAACCTTTCCAGAGGCTATTTATATTCCTCCTGGAACATGGCAATTAGTGCTTCTCTCAGCCCCATCTGATCACCTTGTTGTCCTCTGCTTGTGCACCCACTTAAACAGTTTTTAGACAGAGATCTTCAGCTGCTTCTGATATCAGATCCAGTCCTGTTTCCAGCCAAAGACAACAGACCTGTACTACTGACTTAAACACAAACAGAATTAAGTATCGCATCTCTTTGGTTCCAGCGAAATACCTGCATCTCAGTCAGGTTCACACGTATACACACGCATTCAGAGCACAGCATCCCAAGTTCAGGGCATACTACCTACCCCACAGCTGTGGGATATTACCTTGCTTCCACGTGCCAGCAGTGACTGCTGACATACCAGCTTGCATTTGTGGGAGACACCCTCAGATTCACGGACACACTTGCACCCTTTGATAGTTTCTCTTTCATTACTGCAGGGAAATAGAAAAGCTAGTGCAATACAGACAACACTGACATTCATCTGATACAATTTCCCCTTCTCGTTTGCTGCATCTCTGTCTCTCCTCAAGCCTCTGCACTAAAACACCCACCCAATAATTGCAGAGATTAATGCCAAATAGTCAACAGAAGGGTGTGGGTATCGAGATCCTTGTGGCTATCCATGAGGCAATCACGGTGACTTGCATTTACCAAGTATTGTGCTTGCTCCAGGGCAAGGACAGTCTCTCTGAGATCCTCATGTATGGTGTTTCTCACGGGGGTGTCAGGATCCCTGCCCGGGGCTTCCAGCTCCTGGGGGGACATGCTCAGAGCCCTCAGCTCAGGTCCTGCTGATTGTTGCCCCCTCAAAAGGGACATCGTTCCCAAGCAGGTGCATCAGTCCTGGCAGAGTCCCTGGCAGGGGCAGCAGTACCTAATGGGTATCAGTCCCTGCCAGGGGTATCAGTGCCTCTAAAGGCTATCAATCCATAT
Organism: Himantopus leucocephalus; assembly: GCA_003993805.1. NCBI lineage: Eukaryota > Metazoa > Chordata > Aves > Charadriiformes > Recurvirostridae > Himantopus > Himantopus leucocephalus. The sequence continues at coordinate 12,342,312 of RSEF01000002.1, forward strand.
AAAGGACATCAGTGCCTATAAGGGGCACCACTTATAGGGTCATCAGTCCCTACAAGGGGATCAGCCTTCAGCAGGGCTATCAGGCCTTGACAGAAGGAACTGTCCCAATAAGGTGCATCAGTCCCTATAAAGCGTATGAGTCCATATAAGGGGTATGAATCCCCATCAGGTTTTTTTGTCCCTGGCAGGGGTATCAGTCCTTACAAGAGGTTTCAGTCCCTTTGAGGGGTATCAGTCCCTTTGAGGGGTATCAGTCCCTGTGAGGGGTATCAGTCTGTCTGAGGACAGTCACGAGTGATCCATGCAAATTGCAGCTTGAGTGCAATCAATAGATGTGACAAGCAGCCGGCGCCGGCAACCGGGGACATAATGAAGGTGTGACTGTGTAAACGGCTAACAGATAACAATGCTATAGGAAATTATAGGGCAGTGCTGTATTGAATAAGTGCAGTGCAAAATGAGCTGCGGCTCGCAGGTCATGCTTCCCCGCTGCTGAAGTGTCTCCTGCTCTTGTCCTTTGTAATTGTAAGTGGCAGCAGTGGCGGCTGAATGCGATGAGGGCATGTATCCAACCCTCATTTGTTCTGCATTACAATGCAGCCCTCGCCGCCAGCAGCTGATCCGGAGTGTCAGTGCCCACCTCCCAAGTGGACCAAGAAACCAGCAAAAACTCCATTTACTTAAGAATTAGGAAGGCTGTCATTAAAACAAGGCTGTCCTTGAAACCGCGCTGAATATCTGAGCTGGTCCTGTAAGAAATACGGTGAAACCTCTATCTTTTGTTTTTAAAAAAGCATGTTTTCCACCCAGAGAAACACAGCAGCCTAAAGCCTTTTCTTTCGGAAAGCAAAAGATCATATGCAGAAAGTACAAAACCCTCTAATTTTATTATGTTAGGTTTAAAGAAATATTTATAATATAAGAAATATTTATAATATAAGAAATATTCTTTTGAAAAAAAGCTTGTAACAAGAAGCTTTTGACTACATACAGTTTTAACACAGCAACTTCTCCAGATGCTACTATTCTTCTTACCCACTCATTAATATTCAAGTGGAGAAAGAATGGCTAAAAAGTGTTCATTGATTTTTAATTTCATTTCCAAGTCCAGTGATATGAAGTCCTTCTCTGCAATTTTGTTCTGACATTTGGATCAAACTCAGTGGTTGTTTTCTGAAACCCCAGGTCTTCAAGACTCGTGGGTCTGATTCCCATTTAAAGGTTTACAGATTAAGTTTAACATTTGAACGTAATCAAAGACAAGGAGGTAACAAAGTGCTCTGCAGAGTTCACTGATATTTCACCGTCACTGATCGATACTTTCTGCTATTTATGATCACTCCATACATCCCTTCCCCCCTCTTCATAATACCAGGCAATTTTATTTATGGTTTTCCTCACCTTAGCCCTGAGAATGTCCGTTTTTCTGGTTAAAGTAAAGCCTACACTAAACAAAACACTTGCTCAATTTCTTTACTAATGCGCTGTAAACGTAGATCAGTATTTATTCTGTAACCTTGTTTTCAACCATTTAATGTGGCTGCCTGCTTTCAACGTTATAAAGAACCAATTCGATTCTTGCAAATGCTTCTACCTACAAATGGAAATGAATCCAAGGCAAAAAATTTCAAGCTCTTGATTTTTGTTTTTCTTTTCAATACTGTGAACAAACCCTGCCTTTTTCCTTCTGGTTTCTTTAGGCCAGACAGCTTTCAACTGAATCGGGGTGGGTGTACTTCCCAAGCTCTGAGGAGCCCACAGCAGCATTTGCATCCTCTGGTATCGTGCACAATGCCACAAAAGCTCAGTTTTGGCAGGTGCCCACATTTTCTGAGACCAGAAGGTGCCCCAGAAGTCAAGCCTACAAGCAACGGTGTGTTTGGTATCTGTAGAATCCTCTGCTTTTATTTTTCTGTTGTTGCCTCCGTTATGTAGTAGAAATCATCAAGGAAACAAATCTGTGGGTTGCCCGTTTTCTGCAGAGGGGAATCACGGTGCTGAGAAAGACCGCGCAGCCATCTGTGAAACCTTTGGCCATCCCCGCAGCATCTCACCACTGGATGGGAAGGAGACGTTTCGGGAGCGCAGACTGGCTGCACTCCTCACACCAAGGGGCACACGGGACCGGGGACTGGGCCTCCACCGGGAACAAAATCGACGGCCTGCTGAAGTTAATCCTCGACTTGATTATCTCTCCTGCACATCACTGTGCTTCCCGGTTAGCCCGGGATGGCTAACTGTGCTGCAGAAGTGTGTAAGGAAAGATGCTATCATCCCCTATCTGTCTAAGCCAGAAACAGGCAATACCAGAAAAGCCTGTCTTGTCCAATTTCCAGTTCAGCTTTGCAGACTCAAGAAGTGCAGATAGTTTGGACATGCTTTAGATAAGGAGCTGAATATCTGGGCGTTTTCCTGAGCGCTGAACGCCACGCTTCATACAGTTTACTAAATTGTGTCAATAAATTTTTACCTTGCCTGGTAATAGACTTTTTTTTTTGCTTCACTGTTTCTTCTCCCTACCTCCCAGCAACACTGCTGGTAAATGCACAAATATATTTGTACAACCACCAGTGTACACACTGTAGTAGCATTAGTACTAAAATGTGCATATTTGCTCAGTGCACTCGGGTTCTTCAGAAATAAATGTGGGAAGCCAAGAGCAAGCTGCTCACATGCTTACAAAGCTCTGTGCCCGCAGTGAGAGTTCACTTTTAAATGTATGATGAAAAAACAGACCTTCCCTTCCTGTCTTTGTAGAAAAATCCCATGTACGTGTGTAGTACAAATGCACTCAGATGCAAAGATGAAAGTGGGTATTTTGTTTCTTTCACATACAGCCACAAAAGGAACCCAGCATCTTTGCAGAGCTGTAATTGCCAGGTGCCTGCTTTAGAGGCAGGAGGATAGATAGCTGGTTTGGCATTGGGCTAATCTTTTGGAAAGGTAGGAAGGAGAAAAAGAGGACTGGTTACAAATTGCTTTGCTTCATAAACCTCTCTCCCATACTGTCTGAAAATAAATGTTCATGCTCACTGTTACCTCTTTCTACACAANTTTTTTTTTTTTTTTTTTTTTTCCAGGGATGTTCAGCAAATTTTCAGCTTGTTTTCCCCTTGCTTGCCTTTCTGGCTGCTTTCTCCCTTACTTATTTTTCCTGGCTGCTTCTAATGTGCCTCTGCTGACAGATACCTTCCTTCTCCTCTTGTTTATCAAACGAAAATGAATTCCTTAGGCATAACTACATTTGCACCCAAACTCATTTGTGAGAAATTTACTGGTGATTGTCCCTATTTGAAGCATGAATCTGTGAAACACGAATCCTTTCCTTAGGACGAGGAGGCCAGCCAGTGTAATATTGCTCTTCTACCCTATGAGTCGTATGTCAGCGTTTAATTTCTGAGCCAAATACTTACTATTCAAAATTCACCGTCTGCTAACATGTTTCACAATCCTCTTTTAAAATTCACAGTCAGGGACTAACTGACCAAGACTGGGGGTGAGGGACCTCATAATTAAAGTGGTTTAGCTGTCCCATCTTAAAGGCCAAACACATCACTGACAGCATACTGAAGGCACGGGAGGTTTGTTGCAAGGTAAAAACTCGGGGAGCTCAATCCCTTTGGGCAAGATGGGGGACCGAAGGATGCAGACAGCTGAAGTCCGGCAAGTATTTTTCAGTAAACATTGCAAAGGCCTTTTGTCTCTACCACATTTTGCAGCTAGATAATTATCTCCTTTGTTATCTTGCTGTAGAACCAGACTTTAGTATCAGCAAAGACAGCCTCAGTCACTGGCGGGTTTACAGAAAGAGAAGATGAAGGAAGAAGGGACAGGGACAGGGATGGGGATGGAGACACAGACAGGGAGGGACAGGGTTGGGGTAAGATGGGGGAATCAAACAGAGCTGAAAAGATGCCTAAATCCTGCTGCACAGACTCAGCGCAATAGTGCTTTACTCCACCAACACCCGCAATGCAACCGGTAAGGCAGCTTGCCAGTTGAGGTGTAATTTCTGTGTGAATAAGCATAATACAAATGCTTCTCAAAACCTGAAAGATCTTCCAAGTGGTTGTTTTTCCATCTTGTTCTTATACTTACTGCCCTGAAGGTGTCTTTGCTGTGTAACGATGAACTGCTCAGCATCTTCAGTGTCCCAGTACAGAAAAAATTCCCAAATGCTCTGGAGGAAAATCTTCCAAAGGTTTGGACTTCTGGGATTCAAGCACATCCTGGTTTTATCTGTGTTATGAAGATCACGATGGATGCTCAAGCTCACTGTCAAATTAGTGTCTTGTGAAATAGCTGTTTTCTCCCAGACACCTTCTTGACTGAAAAATGGCTTTTCTTTGCCCCAATCTGCACCAACGTGAGCTGACAGAATATTCAAAATAGTATATGCAGCAACATGCAGCAGAAGTGGGAAGCAAAGATTAGTATGGTGCATGATTTGTTTTGTATGGGTAGAAACTAGGGAATACGCTTAAAGTAATCACAAGGAGTCTTTTTTGTTGCTGTTTATTTCAACATTATACATTTTTATGTGCACAGCCTAGAAATATACCAAGAGGAATAATTTTATTAAATTGAATTACAAAAATACATGCTTTCTTCTCATATGCCAGTTCTTCTTTCTTGTCTAAAAGTCTGATTTCCCCCTTAGATAAAGAGTACTGCCTCATGCCATATCTGTCTCTTTTTATTATACTTTTTCAATCAAAATGTTCAGGGATGACAGACAGAAAACTCATGCTCTAGGACCGAAGCTAAATGTTAACTACCAACTGCTTACATCGTGAGGAGCTTAGAAGCTGCAACTGCTGACCTTGCCACCAGCTCCTCCATAGTGCCAAAGAGGAGCATTTACCATGCTGATGCATTTTATTTCCATGTCAGATTATGTACTCGCTTTATACAAACCACAAGTTGACACAAAATGTCTATGAGTCAGTCTTTTTCCTTCATGTATTACCCATGTAAGATCTGTAACAAAATCCTCTGTTTTTTGCACAGAGCAAAGCCTTGTGAAATTAATCACACTGCAAATTGGAAGGAAGAATTACACCATTTCTCTTTAGAAAAATTAAAACTTTTGACATTTAAATAGTATATTTACCAAAGCACTTTGAGTAATACTGTCATCTATTTTCTGTCTATTAAAAAACATGTGATAGTGTAAAAACTGTTTTTATCTCCATCTCTGCAAAAGCATGGCCAACATTGATTCTATTTAACATTTTATCAACTGAACTAGAGAAGAGATATTACCTCTTTGAGCACCAGCCAAAGGTCTTGTAGCTAATGCCGACCTCTGTCAAATATAACACATTGTATAGGAAGGATTGACAATTATTGTTCTGCTGTATTTTGCAAGACACCAAGGGTCAGAGCAATGGAATTGTTACGTTGCAGCAGAACAATAATTCAAAGCTTGTTTTCCTGTGCTGGGTAAAGCTACTAGGGTCAAAAATCATTGTTGTGTTAGAGTATAGACAAAATGTTAAGGAATTTGTAAATAGGCTTGCAGTTTTCCCAGTTGTTTTTTTTTTTTTTTGTTTCCACCAATTTCCTTTGTGGTTGACAGGTATTCCAAATCAGCCCACTGTCCTCCTATGACAGCATGATTTTTCTTGTTATAAAATGATAAATCAACCTTTTAATCTCAAAGATTCAGGTTGCATTGAAGCTCTATCTAGCCTGCTGGAGAGGCGAGGGTCCAAGTAGAAAGGGAAAAACTTTCTCATTCATCTGGAGCATGTATACAATAGCGAAATAAGATTTACAAATTCATGAAAGGCATTTTGATTTCTTGTGTTTAATTTTTAAGGCTATTTAAAATAAAAAGTATTCCAAGATATCTGTCCGCAAAGACCATGATTGCATCTCCCTGTGGTGCATGGCCTTCTTTATACTGCTAATTTATATTAAGAGTATTCTGCTTAGTTGAAAGAGCGTCAACTTCTATTTTTGGCATTGAAAGTATTGAGTTTGATACCTTCTTATCATTTGATATGGATGCATCTATGGTTCATTGCAAATATACTATAAAAAGAAAAGTATAACTAAATAGGTCTATATAATCAACTGAAATGACAACCCCATTCCCATTGATGTTGAAGTCAATAAAGGTTTATTGCAAAACGTCAATATGAACAGGATTAGATATAATATAGAATATAGTTATAGTTCATATATATACAAATATATATTCATAATACAGAAGCAAAATATGAAGCATATCAATGAGCTTGTCTAGGTCATCTCTTTCACCTACCGTAGGATCATTTTCTGTGGCATATTTGCAGTACTTTGGCTCAATCAGCCTGTGTGTCAGCAACATCACTCCACTGCAAAACTAGCAGATATTGTATTGAACTATCTAAACAGGAGTACCATCTACTGGGCTCAGAAAGCAATCTTTCTGACCTACTTAGCACTGCTAAGTCCTCAGGTAGTGTGTGTGGGTTTGTGCTCTGCACGTTCAGAAAAAAATGTGGTCCAAGGAGGAAAAAAGTCTACAGTAAAGCTACTGAAGTGAAGAGAGATATAGGGAACACCTGAAAACACTGGATGGTTTTTATGAGGGAAGACATACGATGGGGCTATAGGCTACGTTAGGAATGGACTCAAGAACTGGTGCCGGGTTTCAGTGCTATTCAGGATAAGAAGAGACATCAGTGAGTAAATCAGAAAGCATTAAGAATTGGGCTAGATGTCAAAAATTTAGAATTGGAACAGATCATTGCTATTTTCCTGCTGTGAGTATTTATGCACCTGTAATGAATAAAACTCACGTGGCAAGTTGGAGTCAGGAACTAGTTCTGTTGCGACAGAGTCCATGACAAATCAGGACCCACTTTTACTAGGCATTGTAGTTACCTTCTGAAAAAAGAGCACACAGTAAAAATGGTCTGATCTCTACAGTCATGAATGAAATCACACAGATACGTGGGCTGGCTGAGAGGAGCAAGTCAACAATGGGTGTTTTATTTCTTTGTAAATCAGGTGCTGCGGCATGCGGTCCTCTGCAACTGCTCCAAGGAAGGGAAGAATCCACTGGATGAGAAAGGAGTTGGCAGTGTTCAGGAGCAGACCCTATGAATGAAAATAAACTATTATTTTATGTGGTTAAAAAGGGAAGCAATTAACATAACTTAATGAAAGAAAAAAATCTACCCCAAACCCTAATCTTAAAACAGGATGATTTTTCATGAAATTCCCAGGCCTTAAAATTCCAGCATCAGGTCTTAGGTCTCTCATTATTCAGTCACCCTTCTTGTATAAACAGTAATGTTGCAAAGAGCTGACAAATGTTATGGTTCAGGGTAAAAGCATTGCTTACCTCCAGCAGGTGACAGTATGGAAGGAAGGCATGGTAAAAACTGACCATGTAGATTATACCTCATTCTGATTACCTCTGGGCTCCCCAGATTGAAGTCAGATGCTGCCTAGAAGGGTCTATTACTTATGTGTAGGAAGCACCCAATCTGTGGAGAGAGAGTGGGTTAGAGTCTTGAAAGCTGCCGCTGTATGATTTGTCATGGATATTATGCTCATACAAACACTTCTGTAATGCCTTTAAAATAAAACAAAAATAAATATGACATGGAAGATGAAAATGGTTACAGACCAGCAGAGGGACAGCCAAGATGCTGATGTGCAAGTCTGCTCTACTTTTCAAGCTGCATCTACTATCCTGCAAACACGTACAAGACTTTGAATCTCACTTACAAAGGCATTTGTTGCTACACTTTTCCTGCCCAAGGAATATATATGAAATCACTTTAATCAAATGATTTTCTGTCCAAATTAATCACTGAAATATGTGTACAAAAACATTACAGCAAACCAGTTCAAATAGAGTAACAACTGTACCAAAACTTCATCTTTCCTCTGAAGCAAACAAAACAATAAGCCAAAGTTGAGGAAGATTGAGATGAGGCATTAGTATGCATAGGTCTTGGCTGACTGCTCGTGGTCTTTCTGTGCCAGTTATGACACTAGTAGTGTGGCTCAGCTAAATAGCTTTGGTCAATTCCTAAAGCCATCTTCTGTTATGTGGAGAAAAATGGTCTCTCAAAGCTCCCTCTGACTGTCACTGGAGATATAAATTCAAGTTAGATGATTCAGGAAGAAATGTATGAAAGAAAACTCTAACAGAACTCGTTTCTGTGATGAGAGCAATGAAATTGTAGGTGGGCCAGAAATGAAGCGTTGAAGTTACTCGTGAGCCTTGGGTGGGTTTCACTCTTAGCAACAAATCCTGGTCCTGCGGTTGTTGCAAGAGCAACAACGCTGTGCTGAGGTGTAGGCAAACTCCCGCTTGCTGTAAGGCTCAGGGTATCCTGCAGAGGAGCATAAACACTAGCCTTGACCCAGCACCTAGCCAAATGTCCTTCAATTCCTCGATTCTAAAGATGCAGTTTGGGTTTAATTCTAGTATGCACTAGCACTGTTAAAGGACAGTCAGCATCCAGAGCTGACAGAGGTAAGAACCCAAAGTCTAGTGATGACCTAAACAGGACTATCTAAAGTGACTACCTAAAATCCTAAAAATCATCCAGCTCTATATTGCTGTGAGCAGTTTTGAGAGCCAAGAGAAATATCTGAAGCTTTCTTCTGTTATCTGATGATGGTAGGGGTCTGCCCTTGAGGTCCAGAGGCTATCAGTAACTTTGCTTCAGTAAGAGACCATGTGGGAGATGAAGGGGACGCGCAGAAAAGCAAAGTTATGTCAATGCTTTAGTTTGTCATTGACGTGACATAAAATAAAGAAGGCAAAGTGAAGCCTAGAAGCCTGAAAAAACTATTTTATTGCTTTTAGCTTTCTTTTTCATTAAAATAATTGTTGAAAAAGCAGTACCTACGAAGCCTACCAGGCTTCTGAAATGGATTTAATTGTTGCATCTCTGACAGTACAAAAAAAAGTGGGTTCTAAATTTTTGCAGAAAAAATACTCTCTTTTTCATATGCAAGTTCAAAATCATGATCACTTTGTGATATCAATGCATTTTAATTAACATTAATTTTATTTTTCATCAGACATGCTAATAGAGATGGAGGAGATTATTCTTTTTTTTCTTTTTTACAGCTTACCATTTAGAAGATATAACATGGGTGTTTATTGATAAACTAATAGAATGCATGATGAAATGGTTCTAGCGTTAGGCTGTTAAACATTGACCAACAAATTAATGTTATAAAATATGTACAAACTACAATGTGATTCGTGTTTATTGAACCATGTATGTCCTTGCCAGATAAGCTGTCAGTAAATATTTTATCAGATACACATATTTAAATTAATGCAATTAAAGTGAAAAACAGTTCATCAAAGCATTGTTACATCTGGGTAGAAAACAAAAACCATAGTAATTACCATTATTAGATATAGTGTACAGTATATGACATTATACCAAATGGAATTCAAATCAGAAAAAAAAAATTATCTGTGGAGGTTCCTTATGCAAGTGAATAAGAATAAAAGCCTCATCAATTAAAGCTATTTTGGCACAATTCCTGCTACGTACTTGTTTTATATCTTTCACTTTTTCCCCCTATAGATCTCTTAGCTTGTCTGTCTATAAGCTCTTTGGGGAGAAACCTTTTATTTTGGGACCTGAATGCAACTGAAAAACTTACAGTCAATAAAAATCACGTTGTTTATTGTACGACCAAATATTTGAGTACCTCACCTGGTCATTCCCAGCATTTCTTTCTTCCCATTAAATGTCAGGAGTCTCAACCCAAGAACAGATTTTCCTCCAAAGCAGCATCCCAGTTAACCAGTGTTGCACATTGTAGTTGTGTGCAGAAAACGTGCAGCAAACACAGCTGGGGTAGCACACGCACAGGAATGGGACCTCATTCTTCTGGCCTCTCATTCCATTACAAATTTAAAAGAAAAATGTCCCTTTTGCTTTACTCCAATGATGCAGTGGAAACAAACCTATGTCCTTCCCTGTCAGCCTGCTGCTCTCTAAAACGGCCAGGGTGAACTGTGATCTTCCACCGAGGCCAGCCTCATCATATACAGCAATTCCCGCGTGAAGGTGGAAAGCAGGAAAACATGTTCTCTTCCACTACTCCCACCTCGACTGCTTGGAGACAAATGCAGCTTTCTAGGTGCCACTCCGGGCTGGATGGGCTTTCGGCCCACACCATGGCAATTCTTCTGACTGTCTGCTTGGCCCAAGTGAGGAAGTCCCAATTTGCAGAGGAGTTAAATGAAATATGAATCCAGGGAGAGATTGTAATTTATGCTTTTGGAGCCACAATGAGATGCCTTAGCTGCTCTGTGCTATGCCCTATTCAAAAGATACTTACTGAATAAATCTGAATAATGAATGAACGAGAAGAGACTGTTATCTGGTCTGTACGTACAAAGAGGCTAAGTTTGTCAAATTAATTATTCACTGTGAATTATTCACTTAGCTCCAACAACCTCTCCATAATCCATCTTCTTCCGTCCATCCCAAGTGCTATGAACATGGTCTGTACCTAGCTTATATTTTAGCCTCGTTCTTTGAGTTATGTGTGATGTAGACTACAAACACGGAGAACAGACTCACGATAGCACAGGGGAAATAAAAAGATTATTCTATTTAAAATGAACTTAATACCTGGAAAACAAACAAGCAAACAAACCCCAAGTACAAATAGCTATAAAAAAGTAGAGAGCACATTGAACATATCTAAGGTCCCAGTCTTGCAAACATGGACATGCACTTTACAAGTAGCAACCTTGACAAGATCAATGGGAGGAGGCATGGTGCCAGAGTTAAAAGTGAATTTATAAAAGGAGGATCCAAAAGAGTTCATGGATTGAAACATGAAAGCACTTATAGGGTTGCGGCTGTTGAAATAGAGCGTTAAGAAAGTGGAATCTTTTATAATTAAAGATGTACTTTCACTGTGTTCTTTCTTATTTCTTATGCTCATTAGGACATTTAACATTTTTGTATTACTAATTCTCAACAGGTTAACTAATTTAAAATATTCAGATTTTGCTACTGCTAGTAATGCTGAGCAATACCTTAAACTCACTATTGCAGAGAATAGGAAAAAGGATGACACAGTCAAATTGTAATGCAAAGCCCTAATGTAAAATATAAAATATGAGGAATGTGTCCTATAAGAACTGAGGTAAAATCATAGCTCAGAAACCCTTCTGCGGTTCACCTAGTTTGGAGAATATATGAATCCCAGAAAATGAAATGTTTTTAAGACTAAGGGCGCAATGTAAGCTTTATTTTTATCAAGTGAGTTTAAAGAGATATTTAAAGCTAATACTTCACTTTCTTTATGGCATATTTTGTTTTATGCTAAGCAGAATCCAAAAAGACCCTATTAATGAAGATGGTTTAATGCCTGTGCATTATTATAATGCACTCCTTTGTTCTACACTTTCTCTGTGTGTCATAGACTAAGTCATTAATCAATGGGTGCTGAAAAATAATTGTCTAGTTCTTAACAATCTTCTATTGTTGAAACATTTGGAATTTTAAGATAAAGATGTACTGGCTGCTCTGAAAAAAAATGTGGTTTAAGATTACCCTTCATGGAAGTGTGGGCTTATTGTTAGAAATGCAAAGCAGATGACCTGGTTTTAATGTGTTTTAGTGCACTGTTGTTCAATTGCCTATTCAAATTGTGCTCGAAAAGTAGACTTCATTAATGTCACAAAATAATGATTTTGTGTGTTATTTTATTGTACTGGCACATTAATTAAATGGAGAAGCATCATAGAATTACACAGGATTTAAAAATAGAAGTACAAAATCTTTTTGGTAATAATAATAATGATAACTCTTAGGCCATTTAATACAATTTAAGAATTATATTCTTTTTGTACTTCTACCCTTGATGCCAGATATACATAAAAGGCACATACTGATTACAAATCACCTGGGAATACGTGTCTGTAACAATCCATTTCAGTGACTCACCAAGGAGATCTGTCTGACAACCTTCATATAGACTGGGGAAATTCTGTGGAAAATCTTATAAAGCTGAAGGTTCCCCAATAACATAGAATAGTTCTTTTTCTTCTGAGAAGAATACTGCAGAACTGGACATCAGCTAGCTTCTACCAGCTGCTTCAGCTCTACCAGCACACTGCGTTGGTAGTTAAGGCCACAGAAGTTGCTTGGAAGAACATTCCGTCTGAATGCCCTCTAGTCCACCTTGGGCTCTTTTAAATAACCTCAGAATCTAAATAAAAGCAAGAACAGCTCTTTTATCACAGGTCTTCCCAGAAAGCCCAGGTACAGATAAGGTTGCTCAGGATGCTGGAGGTGGACACACAAATCTGAGTCAAGCCTATGAGATATGAAGCAAAAAAAGCCCCACAAAAATTCCAACACCCTAAACTTGCTGGATGAAATGCATGAAAAAAATTACTATATCCAACAAAGAACATTAGCAACAAGAGAAGCTAGACCATAGAGCTCTTCCATCAAACTCCAGTCAGTGGAAAGAGTCTCAGTAACTTAAAGAGAATGGGCCAAGCCTCTTTCACATCATCAACAGCTCATCATGGGAGTTTTGTGCAAGGTGGTGTTCCTTATGTATACAGCATCATTTATCCATCATTTATCAGCAGTCCTGGCTAACCAGGGAGGTCCCACTTGACTGAAGGTTGACAAATGTGACGCCCATCCACAAGAAGGGCCAGAAGGAGGATGCGGGGAACTACAGGCCTGTCAGTCTGACCTCGATGCCTGGGAAGGTTATGGAACAGCTCATCCTGAGTGCCATTACATGGCACGTGGAGGACAACCAGGTTATCATGCCCAGTCAGCATGGGTTCATGAAAGGCAGGTCCTGCTTGACAAGCCTGATCTCCTTCTATGACAAGATGACCCCTTTAGTGGATGAAGTAAAGGCCGTGTATTTTGTTATCTGGACTTTAGTAAAGTCCTTTGATGCCGTTTCCCACAGCATTCTCCTGGAGAAAATGGCTTGGATGGGCGTACTCTTCACTGGGTAAAAAAATGGCTGGAAGGCCGCCCCAAAGAGTGGTGGTGAATACAGTTAAATCCAGTTAAATCTGGTTGGACTCGATGATTTAAAGGTCCCTTCCAACCTAGACGATTCTATGATTCTATAACATCATGTAATACTGGCTAATCTTGGGGGAAAAGAAGTGTGGTAAAAGTGGTTCCCCAAGAGGGAAGCCTAGGATGAGAATAGAGGGCTTGAGCGTACAAGCCCAGGACAATCACAGAGGTCCTCAGAGCACAAGTGGTCCGTTCTTGATCGGTGCAGGAGCTGGGTAGATGTGGGTTTAGGGCACAACAGAGAAAACAAAGAACAAGCAAATAAAATATCACATTTATGGCAAGAAGGCAAAGGAACTAACAGAAACATACAAAAGACAGTAACAGCTTCCTTAAGGATGGAATTAAAAGAGGAAGGATGGGAGGGATTACTCCAACACTGCCTGCCCTGGTTAACCTCACAGGTTATGCGTAGTGATATCTCCTTCACTGCTTTTTGATTTGCCACTCACCACTGCAAATAAATTTTAAAGGCCAGTGTGTGTGTGTGTTTTCTGCCCCAACCTTCCCACACACCAAGGTGGTTGGTAGTGCAGCACCGAGTCAGAGTAAACCGGGATGCAACCGTTCTGTGCCACTGTTGAGCAGCCAGTCCGCATATGACTGCTACAGAGATGTCTTGTGTAATTCAAAGTAATGAAGGTCTTATGGTTCTGGCCTAATGTGTCGTACCCAGCTCATATACCAATTTATTAACAGGGAACTTAAGAGCTACAGGCATGATTTTAGTTATTGTTAACTACTTTCCTCAATATGACAATCACTGTGGGAGAGTATTGAGTTAGAAATGGCATGTGAGAAGAAACAAGAGGAAACAAAGTAGGTGGAGGAAAGACACAGAATATTAACGGTATTTTTTAAAATAATCTCAGCTTGCTGGTAGTTATTTCAGAGGGTGGGTTGATTATTTAATCTTATCAGATTTTCGTTTGCGTTTTGATTTCCTTTTTTTATTCAATTAGAATTTTGAAGTGATATATTAGCCCTTTTCAAGTAAGTGATGAACTCTCACTGACCTCAATATCAATAGAAACAGAAATAGTAGCACTCAATTGTACCACTTATTTTATTAATACTGACCACAACTTTAGTAAAATCCTAAAGCCAGTGGCTGTACAGGTTATTGCAAATATGCCCAGAATTTAGAGAAAAATGAACTTACATACACATGAAAAAAAGAGCAGAGGGGTTTGATAACATTTTCAAATATTTACTGGTTTTCTTCTTCCTACTGGCTATTTATTTTTCCATGATTAAACAGTGAGCTTGTTGGGACAAGCAGAGTGCTTATTTCAGTGCCTGGAAATCATATAACACGTTGGGCAGGTTATTGCAAATAAATACTAAAGCCCATTATGGGAAGATGAGTCCTGCCATTGCATTTTGTCTTTCTGTTGTAGCTGCTTGAGGAATGTGTGTGCTTTATTTTCATTTTGTGCGTGTGCTTATATAAATGCTGGAGAACCTTAACGTAAATATACGTCCACACCTAGGGCCAAACGTGCAATAAAACTGATACTCTCGTTTTCTAGTATGATGGCTACAATGAAGTAAATTCTGTGCCTACTAAATAAGGCGGAAGGCAGGGAGCTGCCAACTTAAACGTACTCCTCTTTAGCACCTCGAACTCTCAAGAAAAGGTCTTTCGCTGTGTCATAAATCATTGAGAGATGAAGAATAATTGTCTAGTTCTTAATTGTCTTCTATTGTTGAAACATTTGGAATTTTAAGATAAAGATGTACAGTTTGTATGGGAAAAAATGTTGTTTAAGATTATCCTTTCTGAAAATGTGAGCTTATTGTTATAAATGCAAAGCAGATGACCTAATGTTAATGTATTTTAGTGCTATTTTAGTGCTGCCTATTCAAATTGTGATAGAAAATAGACTTCATTAATGTCACAAAGTAATGATTTGGGGCATTATTTTATTAAAATTAAACATTAATTAAATTTAGAAATACTTCGGATCTATAAAACATTTGAAAACAGGATTCTACCATATTATTGTAATAATAGAAGGAAACAGTTTGAAAGCTGTTGAAAGCTCATTCTTTCTTTATGCTTTTTCCTAGATGTGTGCCATAAATAAAAAGAATACACTGCAAGTGATTACAACCCAGCTAGGAACACACAGTTCTGGGTAACTCAGTTTTAGTATTCTTGCAGGACAAAGAGAATAGCTTAGCAGAGTTCAGTTTTATTTTTTCCTTCTACTTTGTAGCATGACAGAACTTGAAACACAAAATTGCAACGCAGGCTATGAGGCCAGAGATAACTCTCTGCTTCCAAACTAGCCCAGCCTAGTTATGAAAAAATAATACGTTATACAGAAGTAAGATCTTGTATTTCAAGAAAACCTTAATGGTTTACTGTGAAAATGTAGAGAAATGGCACCCTGGCTTGCAAAATAAATGACCTCGATAACAGAACCCCTGAAAGCACCTTTCATGATGAAGCAAAGCTTAGGTAAATGAACTAGTTTTTTTCTTCTCTCCCCCCAACCCCTGAGCTGTATTCATATACAGTCTTTATACAGAGACAACTATCAGTTCACAATTCAAATATAATTCAGATCACACATATTGTGGGAATTTAAGAGAAGAGCTGGCACAGTACAGCAAAGCATCCATGGAAGAATTAATTATTCCTACATGTAGCTTTGGTATGAAGAACAAGTAGTTAAAACAAAACTGATACATGATGGAGGGGATCCTGGTAAGAGGAAAAAATTGTCTGCAAAACCTGTAACCAGGCATGCGTAATTCTTGACCTGCTCCTATTGCAGAGAGGGGAAAAGCCCCTACAGCTCTAATATAATAAAAACTGCAACTATGAGAATGTAGAGCTCATTAATCAATCTGCACTAGCCCTTAGGGCCAGTGGTGGGGAACAGGAAAGGAAAGTTCACTACTGAGAAAGAAATTACTAACTCTCAGTCTTACTTATCTCCAATATAATTAAAAGAGCTGCAAATCTGGGGAATCTACCTCCATTTCTCATCCCTTCTTATAATTTGCCTTTATAAGAAAGGCCCGGTCAGCCCACGACTTTGGACAATCCTGGTCACCACCAGCTGTATACTCTGGTAAGTTAGTTCAACACTTCACAGTGTTAAGAGTTTAAAACATTTTCCATAGACACAGAAATAATAATTTTTCAGCCTGCACATAAGGAAGCCTGAAGGTCTGGATGTGAGCTACCTGAAATCATATCGCTAGTCTCCATCTTTTGTAGAAAAGAACCATAACATGAGATTATGCCAACTCTGAGAATGTATGTATGCACCCATATTGTCTTGTAAGGAATATGACCTAGCGGGATACAGATGCATATTCTGGAGGAATACAACTTTAGACTTGGCTTTTTTTAGTTGGTTTTTTTTTTTTTTTGGTCCCAGAAAAAGTCATTTAACCAGGGTAGGCATAATTTTCCCATTCTTTTAATTTAAACAGGATTTGTCCAAATTTTGTTATCTTGGTTAAAAGTCAAATCAGAAATATTGCAATTATATGTGGCTATTTTCTAAACTATCCTGGGGGAAGAAACAGTGACGCTTCTCCAATAGCCCTCTAAAACCTGTAAAGCAGTGGCACAACCACAACAGGTAAGGTTAAGATAATTTTAGACTTAAGCTTTCAAGAAAATAATTTTCTTTCATGTTGCCAATGAAAAAGCCAAATGATATAGGACCTTCCTCCTTTTATGTGCTGCATAAACAGGGAAACAAAAGTGAAAAATATGTATACGTAAACCCCAGCCTATGTCCAAACAGTTACTGTCTGCTCAAAATAACAATATTATATGATCATTAAAAAAATGACAAAACAACCAAAAATAATTTTCAGTCTACAAGCTACATGTACCTGTGATTATATACTCTAATGCTTCATTAATATCCAAATAAATTTGTTACCAAAGAGAATTTATTACCATATTTATAATTTTACACTTTGTGACTAGCCAATAACATTTGAGTAATCTGTTTAAATGTAACCACCTTCCCTGTTGCAAACACCACTGCTGACCTTAATGTCATGCAATATTATCTGCTCAGCAAATTGCACCAGGAGTCTCATTGTATTTTTTAGCACATAAGCTTATCAGGAAAAGTCAGGAAGAGAAAAATTCACAGTTGTTCGGAAAAGAAATTGAAGTCATAAAACAAAGATAATATTATTAACAAGCCTAAGTTCGAATACAGTTATATTAGCAGCAGGAACCAGAGCTGCTTGTTAGTCCTTTAAACAGTGTCTTATTAAAAGAAGTCCCAAATGCTGGTAAGTCAGCCAAGCTTTTCTCCTTGCTCTTTATTCCCACTCTTATTTCACCACAGATCCCAGCTTCAGGAACATGAGAACTTGGACAAATTCAATTTCTTGGTATTGTGAGCATCATTCACAGCTCAGAAGCATAAAACTATCATACAACGGGACAAACTATAAAGCTGATGTACTTATACTAAACCAAAAACTTGCTTTTTCCTCTACCAGGAGTACATGTCTCAGCCCTACCCTGCACAAACATGCTGATACGGAGTGCTAGCAAGGTTGGTAAATGAGGCAAGAAAGTGGAAATGTGTTTGTCACATGTATGTTTCTAGCATTTTCTCATCCTGAGCTAAAGAAATCAAAATATTCTTATGGATAGCCTATATAGAGCGTATATGAGAAAGAGGAAGTCTGTCATGCAAAGAAGTTTTATGATAGTATGTAAAGCTTTGACTCTTACCAAAATGTGAAGAGCCAACAAGTCAACCCATCCACCTGGGTCTTGAGTTGATCCTGAAGGGGACAATGGCAAAACAGGACCTTGTTGCACCACTGTGGGATGTAATCCCATAACAGGGATAAATTGATCTGTGTCTGTTAGCAGCTGGTACTCACATTGCAATAGGCCTTGTCAGATACGTCTTACTGGGAAGGGTAAGTCCACTGGAAAAAATGGCAAAGATGGATCAAACTGTGGATTGAGCACATGGGGATTAGAGGAAGGGAGGCCATATTCCAGAAGTTCACAACTACAGGACTTGGAAATGCAACACAGTATTTGACTTTTGCAGCTCGTGTCAGACCATACCTAGCCTCAATTTAGTTCACGTAATGACTTTGCACAGGTGACAACAGAGAGTTCAGGGCAGATTTGGAGCTGCTGTATGGCACAGAGCTTCCAGAGGAACCTTCTGCCAAGAAGGAGGAGGAGAAGATGATCTGCCTGCATGATTTGTCACATGGATTCAACCGTAATGCTCCTTAGTCCCAGGTGGAAAGTGTCCCACCACCACTTCAGCCCGGAAAAAGACTTCTGGGTTTCCCAGCTGTCAGATGCTTTGCTACAACCAGCAGACATCTTCCTCAGGAGAAAGTAGAGCTTTTGGAAAGCTTGGCTGGCAGAGGGAGCTGGCCCACAGCAATGAGGCAGGGTTTATATATAGAGCATCTTTTCTGAAGTACTCTTTGTTATTTTATACCTTCTAGATGTAACTAGCTTTTGACATTGGTAAAGTGCCTGTCAGGGAATAGCTATATAGCTTTAGGATACTGTAGCCTTAAGAGTATTATTTCCTTGATTGGGTGCAACCCGCTGAAAGGAGAACGGAAAATTAGGGCTGAAGGAGTGTCAGTCCATGTGAACTCACTTATGGATGGAAGCAAAATAATATTGCTGAATCAGCACAATGTGCCTTTCCATCCCACGCTGCTATCTCCGGCAGCTCCCTCATTAAGGTACACATTTTAAACCTAGAAGTCTGAGTTTTCAGCGCTTAAATAGATAGCCAGCCTCCTCCTCAGATTTAATCATTTGGTGAGTCTGTAAACACAGTTTACAGACAATACAAATTCCATAGAAAAATTAATGATTTCCGGCAGTTACAATTCTTTAACATGTGAAATAAACGCATAAACACACACACACAGCAGGATATCTTTGTCAGCGACATGGACAGTGGGATCAAGTGCACCCTCAGCAAGTTTGCTGATGACACCAACATGTGTGGTGTGGTGAACACACTGGAGGGAGGGGATGCCATCCAGAGACCCTGACAGGCTTGAGAGGTGGGCCCGTGCAAACGTCGTGAAGCTCAATAAGGCCAAGTGCAAGGTCTTGCACATGAGTCAGGGCAACTCCAAGAACAAATACAGGCTGGGTGGAGAATGGCTTGAGAGCAGCTCTGAGGAGAAGGACTTGGGGGTGTTGCTGGATGTGAAGCTCAACATGAACCAGCAGTGTGTGATCACAGACCAGAAGGTCAACCATATCCTGGGCTGCATCAGAAGTGTGGCCAACAGGTCAAGGGAGGTGATTCTGCCCCTCTACTCTGCTCTTGTGAGACCCCATCTGGAGTAACAGATCCAGCTCTGGAGCCCCCAACATAAAAAAGGACATGAACCTGTTGGAGGGTGTCCAGAGGAGGGCCACAAAGATGATCAGAGGGCTGGAGCACCTCTCCTATGAAGAAAGGCTGAGAGAGTTGGGGTAGTTCAGCCTGGAGAAGAGAAGACTCTGAGGAGACCTTATAATGGCTTTCCAGTACCTAAAGAGGGCCTATGGGAAAGATGGGGAGTCTATCAGTGATAAAGTAATGTAAAGGAGTGTAGTGATAAGACAAGGGGTAACCGTTTTAAACTGTAAGAGGGGAGATTTAGATTAGATATTAGAAAGAAATTCTTTACTGTGAGGATGGTAAGGCACTGGAACAGGTTTCCCAGAGAATTAGTGGAAGCTCCAACCCTGGAGGTGTTCAAGGCCAGGCTGGATGGGGCTTTGAGCAACCTGGTCTGGTGGGAGGTGTCCCTGCCAATGCAGGGGGGTTGGAGCTAGATGATGTTTAAGGTATATTTCAACACAAACCATTCTATGATATAACTATTTGTAAATATGGACTTTTTAATAGGTGACCTTTGTAATCCCACATAGAAGGTGTTCCCTGGATATTAAATTCATACTGCACCTAATTTCACCCAGAGTCTCAATTCCATAGTTCAATATTTTTCATTTATTTCAGGTTTTCATGGTTTGTTTGTACAATGCTAGAAAGCCATTTAAGTTATTCTTCATGCTACAGTTCTCATTTTGGTATTCATGAAAAACTTCTTTTCCAAACAAACAACAAAACTCCAAAATCCTAATCTGCTTTTTGCCCCTCCAGGGTGTGAAGAGTAAGAACTCTAAAAAGAAGCAGAACCATTTGCAACTCAGAAAAGCCCACATCTGTGGAAGCATATAAACTGAAGGGAGAAAATATCTTTCATTAAGTCAGAGCAGATCTATTTTGTATTCTAGCCATTTACATAGAACAGGATTATACTTCAGCACTAAATAAGTGGTAAAGTAATACTTGGTAAAGTATACATTATCTTCTTAAATATAATCTTGTAATCAGATGTAGCAGCATCTTAAACAAATGCATTCCTCAATAGGTGATGTTATACCATGCAAAGTAGGGGAATCATTTCACAGGAATTTGATACACTGTTAGTGCTTTTATCTTGTTCCTAAGACACAGCATTGTTTGGGCATTAAAAGAATATTAAGTCCAAAGTGGCAAAATGCAGTTTGTAGCCTGTTTCAGTGTTGTTTGTTATGTTCTTCATATTTTGGTTTACAAAACCTTGTGACAGATTTGAAAAAAAAAGAAAGAATGAACAAAATCCCAATGACAGAGCAGAGTTTATACTTCTTCTTATTAAGCTACTACACATTTCCTTCTATTACAGGGAACAAATTTTTCCAGGGTTAAGGCTGAGCATGAAGAAAGCAAGGCAGACCATGGGTAACCAGTCATATGCAAGGAAATAATATTTTGCAAATAAAACCTGGGGGACACTGTTGAGGCACAGTTTTCTAGGATATGAAATCCCTTTGTAATTCACTAAAGTATATGAGAAATGCATCATGTCATCGAAACTGCTGTCTGAGTCCTCAGCACCGTGGACACATTTTCAGAGAAGAATTATGTACATTAAGTGTCTTCAGTAAATTTGTCATCAAACATTGAACAACTGGCTCACAGCAGTGATACTTTGGCTGTATCTGCTCATTTGTGTTTTCATGCCAAATGTTCTTTATCCAGCTGACACCTTACACAAGACTATCTCTTCTCATTAAGCACAAAGCAAACTTACTACATTGACATATTGTGTACATTTTGTGCTAGTGCAGAAGGATATATCTCAACAGATTAAATAAGAAAAGTTGAACATTTGAAGCTTTTTAAAAGAAAATCTTGGAGCACTGTATGAAAAATACCAAGCTCATCTCAGGAACATCTAGAAACCTTGGCTTGTTATGTATGGCACACAGTGGCCACGGCTTTGTGGTTTAAAGTATACAGCTGAGGACGTATCAAAGTACCTTAAATACAGTTACCTGTGGAAACCTCAGCTGTTGTGTATAAGAAACAGAAATGCAAACAAAACAAATAAACCCACCAAACACCACAAAACTGCAAAACTACAGCAATCCATTCTCCATATCCACATGTAACTCACAAAGTGCTCATTAAATCCCTCCATCCCATTTGCCCCACAGCCTGGAGTACACTGATTGCTCCTTTGCAAGTCATTCCAAGACTAAGAAAAAGACTGGTTTCTGCAGTTTATATTCTTTTTTTTTTTTTTTTCCCTGAATAAAATACACACAGTTCTTTCCCATATAGTGGTCTCAGAGAACAGTTGCCATTTTTGTATTTTCTCTGCTTACACAAAAAAATATGAGCAAGGTAGGTGCATGTCGATGTTTGCTGTGGGTTCCTTGTACAAAGCCTCAAATACTCACCATGGCATACATGGAGTAGCACCAGAAATCTCTTCTAAATTTGCAAGGTAATTATAGTCAATGAGGTGATGTCAACCATCTCACTGGTAATGGTCATCACATCAACAAGCTGCAGAGTACCCAGGTTTTTGGATCTACTGTGATGACGATGGATGTCCTGAGGCAGAGCAATGACACTGATAGACAGCTATGGACAGCTATAAGAACTGAGGGAAGAGCAAGGGAGAAAGCACGGATCTTGAAAAATATATGGAGTACATTAATATGTATGAAAAACTACTTTCAAATCATAGTAGTGTTATTCTGTGTTAGATTCTGCGAGTTACTTTATATTTTAAAAATCTGAATATTATCATAGCAAGACAGAAATTTGTTAACCAATATGGTTAGTTTATTTCACGATTTTTAAATTACTGACACACCTCTCCCCCCGCCCCCAGTATAGAAGATGCTTGTGCTTTTCAATGTTGATTCATGTACATTCTTATTTTGAATAGGGCTTTCTTCAAATAAAGACAGGTAAATACAGTTACAGGTAAATACAAAACCCACAAGTGAGAAGGCAAGACAGGCTTTCTGTAGAGAAATATTGTAATTAATACCTCTATTTTGCTAACACAATCTGGTTTAATTTTAAACATACAGTTCTCCCATCAATGTCAGTGGGATTACTCTCATGCCTAAAGATATGCAGATGCTTAAGTGTTTGCAGGATTGGCTATTTAGTTAGTAGTTAGCAG
Source organism: Himantopus leucocephalus (assembly GCA_003993805.1). Lineage (NCBI taxonomy): Eukaryota > Metazoa > Chordata > Aves > Charadriiformes > Recurvirostridae > Himantopus > Himantopus leucocephalus. Next base: position 12,364,886 of record RSEF01000002.1, read on the forward strand.
TTAATTGATTCCACCAACTAATTAATAAAGGAGGCAACATTGCATTTCCTATTTCAAAATCCAGTCATGAAGGTTGCTCTGTTAAAGGATTAATGGGATTTATCCTGGCAATTCCGTATGCTTATCCTTGTTCCAGAGCAATGGTTTCTTCCCAAAAGGAGCTACATCTTAGAGGTAAGGATAATTTTAGAATCACAAAATCTGGGAATGGAGAGGTGTGTACATGGAGAAGACAGAAAGTCTTACTTTTGTTTTTTTCTAGTCTAGAGAGAATCAGTTTTAATTTAATGAAGAAGCCATTTCTGTAGAAGAAGTGTCAATGAGAAGATAAACAGGAGATTTTGGCATGTAAATAAAGATTTGTAAAGAATTGCAACCATTGTCAGGACTACCCTCACTGACTTCAGAGGAGCTCTATGCACAGAGCATCTGCAGCTCGGGCTAATTGTCTAATTCTTTATCAAACAGCACTAACCTGTTTCCCTGTCAATATCTTCTGGCTGCAAATTCTACAGCTTATAGCTGTGTTCATTTCTCATCCACTTTAAATTTGCAGAGGATTAATTTAATTGACTGTTTTGTTAGCCTTATGATACAGGAAAGGATAAAAAGTAATCCCTAGATGCCAAAAGATCATTGCGATAGAAAATGCACTTGCACTCAAATAAATATATATATTATAAACATATGAGTATATTAATGCTGTTAAAGAGACTTTTGTATCAAGAGCCCTGTTCACATAGCATTTAACTTCTCTCTGTCATTCGCCGTGGTTTGCCCACCTTTATTAGTCAATGGAGAAGGAGTGCAATGCTTACCTGAGATGTTCCAAACTGCAGAGCAGGTGACGGTGAGCAGAATCTGCTCTCCTGCTTTGAAGATATATGTGGAGGCTGACTTTACTTGCTGTGTAAAGTTCTCATTTGCAGATGTTCATATCTCAAAAACTAGAAGGGCTAATTATTTAAAAATTATGCAGCACTTTCATCAGTCAGTCAGTAGCTTAAGAAGTGCGATGTTTCAGAAATATGTTCATTTGTCTAGACTGCATCAAAGGCATAAAACCAATTTTTTAAAAGCCTGATGTGTGTGACAATTGTGTATTGTTCCTCAGATTCTCTTTTCAGATTGAAAATCGCTCAGTGGTTCAAAAGAAAGATTCAAAAAACAACTGAAGTATAAAGGGATAAATTAAGATTCTGTGTAAAGATTCCCAATGCAGTTAGGAGGTTTTGAAAAAGCATACATTTCAAATGACTTGCTAAACATTCTATCTGCCAAAAGTAATAAAATAATAATTTGTGCTGGTTAAATATCTTTCATCAAAGAATCACAGAATGTATTATAAAGCTGGCAGTAAACTTATTTTGACTAGGAAGAAATTAAGATACAAAGAGCTTTAGGCCCAAATAACTGTCACCGATATGATGCTTTCTGTGCCAGGATGGAAGAGGTGGACCATCTTTACATTGTCAGGAAATCATGGAATAATTTGGGTTGGAAGGGATCTTTAAAGGTCATCTGGTCCAACTCCCCCTGCAATGAGCAGGGGCATCTTCAACTAGATCAGGTTGCTCAGAGCCCCGTCCAGACTGACGTTGAATGTTTCCAGGGATGGTGCATCTACCACCTCTCTGGGTAACGTGTGCCAGTGCTTCACCACCTTCCACTGTATCCCCCAGCATGTATTGATACAGGGGGCTTCCCCAACCCAGGTGCAGGACCCTGCACTTGGCCCTGTTGAACCTCGTGAAGTTCACACGGGCCGACTTCTCAAGCCTGTCAAGGTCCCTCTGGATGGCATCCCATCCCTCAGGCACGTCAACCATACCACTCAGCTCCATGTCATCTGCAAACTTGCTGAGGGTGCGCTCAATCCCACTGTCCATGTCATTGATGAAGACGTGGAACATTACTGGTCCCAGTACAGACCCCTGAGGGACACCACTTGCCACTGATCTCCATTTGGACACTTGACCCTCTGGATGAAACCATCCAACCAATTCCTCATCCACTGAACAGTCCACCCATCAAATCCATACCTCTCCAATTTAAAGAGAAGGATGTTGTGGGCGGACTGTGTCAAAGGCCTTAGAGAAGTCCAGATAGGTGACATGTGTAGCTCTTCCCTTTTCCACTGATGTAGTCACTCCATCATAGAAGGCCACTAGACCGATCAGGCAGGACTTGCCCTTGGTGAAGCCATGCTGGCTGTGTTGAATCACCTCCGTGTCCTCCATGTGCCTTAGCATGGCTTCTAGGAGGATCTCTTCCATGATCTTCCCAGGCACAGAGGTGAGGCTGACAGGTCAGTAGTTCTCGGCACCCTTTCTGCCCTTTTTAAAAATGGGTTCAATGTTTCCCTTTTTCCAGTCACCGGGAACTTCACCTGACTGTCATGACTTTTCAAATATCGTGGAGAGTGGCTTTGGCAACTACATCAGCAACTACATTCCCTCAGGACTCTGGGATGCATCTTGTTGGGTCCCATAGACTTCTGCATGTTCAGGTTCCTCAGGTGGTCAC
>RSEF01000002.1:12367511-12384557 GCA_003993805.1 Himantopus leucocephalus
CTGGATTGCCTACAGCTCACCGTGCTCCTTTTCCAGCAGATCACGGGGTGTTTCAAGTCTCCCATCAGGACAAGAGCCTGTGACCACAATGCCTCCTGTAGCTGGATTAAGAAGGGTTCGTCAATAGGCTCCCCTGGATCAGGTGGCCTGTTGCAGACACCAACCACAAGGTTCCCTTTGTTGCCTCAGTCTCTCATTCTTAGCCATAAACTTTCCACCTGCTTGTGGTTATTCTTCAGACAGCTCTTCACACTGTATCCATTTGTTGATGTAGAGGGCAACGCCTCCACCTGTCCTTCCTCGCCTGTCCCTTCTGAATGGCCTCTAGCGATCGATAGCTGCTCTCCAGTCATGGGATTTGTCCCACCAATGGCAACTCGGTCGTAGCTTTCTAGCAGCATGGTGGCTTCCAACTCCTGCTGTTTGTTGCCCATGCTGCGTGTATTGGTGTAGAGGCACTTCATCTGGGCTGTTGGACACATCACCTTTCTAGAGGAAGACCTGTCATTTCCTTTGAGGTGTTTCACTGTTGTTTCCCTGTTGGATCCTATTACCTCAGGAGCCCCTGGCTCATCTCCATAAGACTTCAAGTGTGCTGCAGTGTAGCCAGCATGTCTCAGAGCAACAGGCTGCGGGCCCTTGCTAGCACCCCATCCCTCTAATCTAAATGACAGGCTTCCCCTTCTTTCTGATGCTTTGTGTTGGTTGACAGGATATTCTCCTCTTGCTTTAGATGATTTTTAGGTTGGTGTTCCCTGCTGCAAAGCAAAACATATTCCTCAAAGTCACAGCCTATCTACAGTCTGTTCTTTCCATTGAAACAAAAATATTTAAGCATTATCTAGACTCATAATCACAGCTAGAAAGAGTGCAAGGGAAAACCAAAGCACTCTGATCTGCAGCATCCTCAGCCTCCCTGGGACGGAGAAAGGCTTCTGGACCCTGCAGTCACAACAACAAGCCTTGCTCCACAGATGTGGAGTATAAGTCTGTAAGCACCTGATCCATAACATTTATAGAGCAAAGAGTGCGAGGCAGGTGGGTGCCAGTTAGGTAGTGGCATGTGTATATATATATATACACGAGGTGAGGTCATGTTGGCCTGTTCCTGCAGCAGGTCTGGGTCCCTCTGACCAGTGCCACTACCTTCTCCTTGGCCATACCCTGGGCAGTAGTCACAGACCTGCCAGCCATCTGCCCCTAAGCGCTGGGAAAAACAAAGGCAAAAGCGCGCTGCTGCTCACGTGCAAGATGCGCGGTGTGGCTGAGAGAACCTCCAAATAGGAGTTAAAAATCAAGGGTGTCACGTTTACACCCTGATGGCTTAACAAGGGCTCCACCTGCATGGAAAAGATCTCCCACCCCACTGAGGTAGGGCCATGCAGGCTCCAAGGCTGCTTTCTGTAACGAGGTGCAGCAACCAGAAGCCGTGAGATACAACGTAAGGCTCTGTGGATTGAGCTACTGTCATGTAAGAGAAAATGTATTCACCGCAAAATCTTCCAGAGGAGAGAAAAAGGAAAACTTTTGCTTTTATTTAAAAAATAGGTTTCTTCTGATGAATCTTTGCTGAAACAAATCCAAACCCCATTTTGCTTTAGCAAACATTCCTGGATGCACGTACCTGTACAAAATGAAAGAATCAGAAATCTTAGATATCACCAATTAGAAACGAGTCTGAACCAAATTGCTTTTCCAGGGGTTCATGTTCAGACTCTGAGCAGAAGACTGCAGTTGGCAGCTCTGTCCTGACAAACCTGAGCAAAACCCTCCGATCAGGCAACCTTTGCGCTGTAGATTCACGCGTTATCATCTCAAATTATGAAGTTGTGAACACTTGGTGGAACAAGCTAAAAGAAAATAATGTAGCACCGGACTAAAAGAGAATAATTTAACAGTGGATGCTGCAAGATTACCAGGTCCACTAACCTTTAGTACTCGTGCTAATCATCCCTATTCACTGAGAGTTCATTTTGCAAAGAATAAAATGGATCATATGCTAATTTTTTCTCAAGTACCAACTTTCACAAGTAGTGCAGGGTAAAAACTGTCTTCATAAGACTAAGTGTCCTTTAAACTGTTGCTTGTCGGAGCTCGGAAGCCCAGGTTGCCAGCAAACTAACTGTGCTAAAAAAGTGCTCTGGTCTTTTCTGCTTCTTTCATCTTGGAAATCTAAATTAGAACCCCCTGCAGGGCAGTTTGATTTCTGTGTGGCTCCTACTGGCCAAGTTCAAGTCCTATTGAAGTCTATCTACCACCACTACCAAAGTCCTGCCTATTTGTCTTTGGAGAAGCTCAGCTCCTAATGAAAGGGAGGTGGCTGGTTGAGGTGCTGTGTAGCAAGAGGAAAAGGCAATTGTTTTTCCAACGAACTTAAACACAAAATAAGGGCAGCTGAGAGGGCAGGAGGGAAGAGACACCAGGGAGGTGAAATGGCTGTCATGAGATCACACAAGGGGTCACAGCGGAATTAAGAAGCGAGCCCATGCTCTCGGCCTAAAGTGAAGCTCTACAAGGCTACATGTAGAGGCTTAATTGTCACCAGCAGAGTTTGGAAGGGGCAGTTTCTCACAAAGCGCTGTGCTATCGCAGCACAGTTTGATGGAGAGCGGAAAACAAGGCAAAGCATGCGTCTTCTTCCTCTCCAGACACTTTGTGCAGGTGCCAGAGTGCTCTGCAGTGGCCACAGTGCTGCCCATGTAATGTGTTTCTATATGTAAAGGTGTTTTTTAATACACCGTAAAATGCAGTCTTATAAATGCGTAATGCTTGGTCCGAAGAGTGTCTTAACACAAGAGGTGGGAGCTGTTCAGGAATCTGTGCCTTAAAGTATTTGTTCATGGGGAGAGGAGGAACAAGCAATCCTATAAAGTGAAATTTAATGTAAATACAACACTAAGCTTCAATTATCTACTGCTTGGACATCTAAAATTAGGAGCAAAACCTCATGTTTAGGAGCCTTAATATGATTTTTAGAGAAAAACATATTTACTGAAAGCTGTGAATATGAAGGCTGTCTAAAAATCAAGTCTTTGCTGCTGTCAAAATGTATCAGTGCCTTTCTTTAAACCATGAGCTTAGGAAATCTGAATTAAAAGCAGCAAAGGCAATACACACACACACACAAAATCCAAAACCCAAACCCCTGCCTGCAAATGGAATACCTTCATCTGATTTTTGTATCACCTAAGCATTCCAGATTAAGATGGTTTTACAACTTCACTGGCATAACAGTATCTTTTTTTCCTTTATTTGTGTCTATTCTAGTAAAAATTCACTTATTTGTGAATACTGGCCTAACGTCCTTCTTAAATAGTGAGAATCTTACAAACAAACTGAAACCTAATTGCAGGCATTACAAGAATAAAACAGAAATGCAACTAGCTTTCTAAATTTCCTATGAAAAATTAGCAAGACAAAATTTATTTACATTTTACTCCTAGGTTGTTTTTTCTTCTGTTTGATATTGTTATTTTTAGACCACTTTTTTGCAAGTCTTGAGAATACAGGACTTTTTTTTACCCAGTTGTCTAAAAACTCTGATGCATTACCCATGTGGGAATCCTGGCGGTACTTTGTAATGGAAGGGAAAACAAGAATTAGGAAGAGAAAAATCAATTTAGCCACCAAGCATAAGGTTCACAGCCAAATTAGTTTCAGTACTGATGGCAAGGTACTATGATTTGAAAAGGAAGCTTGACAAAGTAAGGAAGAGGTAATAGTTAGCAATGTTTTAAATCGTCTGGAAATAACCTGGGCCATGACACAGCACCACTGCATTGCATTAGCACTACAGGTATTCTATTTTTCTATCACAGCTTCACATTTCTTTCAAAAAAGAGGTAAACTGAATGTTTAAAGACCTGAGTGCAAGGGAAATATGTCACGCAGCAAGACATCTGCCAGCTTTGTGTTTCATAGCATTACCAGAGCAGAGGACATGATTCAAAATAGAGCAGAATGAGAAAAGAGACCAAAGAGAGAACATGACCACGGCAATGAGACATCATTTATTCATATTTTTACTGCCAGAAGTAAATAAAGTTATGCTTGTAATTATTGCAGCATATGTGGAACGAGAAGAAAAACTGCTGAAGCTTTATTGTCCAAATAGCACTTAAAGGTAGTTAATTTATACGCAAACACACTAAAGAAACAGTACCCATTATCACTGCTGTCCACTCTAACGCATTCAATCTTCAGCCAGATTTAATTTAACAAGAAGAGCCTCAATCTGCCACTGCTGCAGTCTCTCCCTTCCGCACTTCACAGCTTCTTTTATGTGTCTGGAGAGAGAAGGAGGCGCTGTAATTAGCTGCTGATATTAACAGGCTTTCTTTTGCTTTATGAAGTTGGAAATAAATGGTCACACTACTGAGCAGACTGCTGGATGCTCATCATATTTTGTTTTAAAGAGTTATTTAAACTGGGCATGAGAGCTGTTGTTTCTGTGCTGCTTCCTGAGAATCGCTTCCTGCCTTCATGTAATGAAAGTTTTTCATTCTGTATCAAAGCAAATTGGGGTCCCGGTTCTGTTTATGTTAACAGCATTGCTCCAGCCAAGGAGATTACAATCTCTAACATGAGAATATGAGGAGGAGCAGACAGCGCATCGGCACAGAGATGTGTACAGATATCTTCTTCAGCAATTTACAAATCTGAGTCTGAAACAGTGTTGGTTTCTTATTATTATTTTGTCTAGTACAAAATCAGATAAAGCTTCCTAGAAAGCAAGATATTCTCAGAAGTGTGTGGCAGCAATTTCATAAAAGTGTCATATTGTCACTGCTTTTCACAGTACTTGTAGGAACTTAATTTTCTCCAACCACTATCTCCAGGTTGGTTAAAATTGGCCAGAGGGCTAAAAAATTATCGGACGAGTCATGAATACAGGGGAAGATGGGCAGAGGAATGCGTTTAATGGTGGAGAGCTCACTTGAACGCTCAAAAGAGTGCAGAAGGCAGCACACTTGGCTGAGTTACAAAAGTCTCAGCTGCCAGAGGCTCATGCCACGGACAGACTTCTGTTAAATGGGCAGAACAGTCAAAGAAGAAGCTCCACCAAAGACAACGTTTCTACTTTAGCCATACAATATCAGCTTTTCCTGAAGCTTCATGAAACACCTGCTACTGCTCGCCTCTTAAAAGTTGCACCAGCACATTTTCCGTCAAGGATTTTTCTTCTTTCCTCTACATATTTTTTATTTAAAGAGAGAGAACTGATTTGAGCCACAGGAAACATTTCTATAACATTAAATGAAAAACAAATCTTCTTGCTTAACCATTGGCTATCTCATTTACATAATGGATGATTTTTGTGTTTCAGTGAAGATACTGGCAGAGATCAGGAGAGAGACATTAGCACTCATTCTCAAACATACATTCGCACTAATGTTTGCTTATACTAAGTACCTGGGGAAGATCCTTCAGAGATTTGTTGAACAATAAGCACTGTAACCTTTCAGGCGGAATCTCTGCAGCAGGAACCTTAGGGACAATATTAACTGACTTAATGGATTCTTGCATTTGCTATAACATACACGCTTTCCTAACCCACTTACACTCTTGCGCAAATTAGACTCAAACTCTCTTTTTAATGCTTAAGTTTTCTCCCTTGTTCATACTGCAGGTATTTTATCCTGCTATCTACTCATTTTAAGCCCTCGATAAGTAATACTTGATGGAACAACTTCCACTGCAAACCGTGCGGGAAGCTGTAAACTCTCTGGGCAGTGCTGCTTCCTTTTACTGCCGATCAGTGAAATCTCTCCATATCCCCGCTTGCCTGCGGTTCATGGGTGTGGGAGTGGCAGCAAAAACTTGAGTTTGCTACGAGCGTAGAATAACCCTATCTACAGAAATTTTTAATAGACTGAGTCTCTGTACATCCTTGCTTTTTCAATAAATGATAGACATCTTTTGAAACCCCAATTTTTATCCGTAGTTATACGGCACTACTCCAACTGATGATATCATCTACCCTTTCTTAAGCATATTTTCTGTGCTAGAATGAAGAGCATGATTAGTTTAAAATTGAAGATCCTTATTTTACATAATTATATGTAAAGGCAGGAAATGTATTTCTATCATTTATTGAAGCTTTTTACAAGAATTCATCCCTGAATTCTGAAGGAAAGTACATTTTATATGTATAGAAAATACCAGCAGTAGCAGTCAAGAATAGCTATGGTAACAAGTCTAAGAGATTTTGACTCATATCATAGTCAGTGAATAAAATCCCTTTATGTGAAATATCCCTGAAGACTTATTCTGAACAAAATTATACAACTGTTTTTCCCAGAGTGTGGTGGTGTATCACACAGCTGACAAGACCTGGGAAACTGGTACACTGCTGAGGGCTTTTTTCACAACTCATGCTTTGCAATGTGTATGCACGTAGGGTCTAAATTCACTGCATGGCTAACAGAAAGTGTTGCTTTATTTAAAGGAAATTCATTTTGTAAGTAATCTTCCTTTAGAAATTACAGGTGAAATCCTGAAAAGGAAGTGAAAACGGCCACAGAAAATGTCTTTGCATAGAAAGTTGCTTTTAAACTGGGATCAGAAACTAGAATAGCATGTTTATTTTACATGCAAGATGAAGAGTACAGATCCTCATTATTGCAATATCAGTGAATTTCAACAGGTTTGTTCTCATTCTTAAATCGTTGCTGTAATTCAGAATTGTAAGGAAAAAAAAGTTTTACTCGATATTATGGACAGTTTGCGCTCCAGTAGACAGACATGCTGTCTACTCTAGGGTTCAACAGGGACACAATACATTGTTGAAATATCTATGGAATTATTACTAAGTAAGCCAATGAGGAATTTTATAACAATAAGACCATGATAGTTTTTTATCATGCGTTTATTTACAAATAGTTTCATCTGAAGTTAAAAAATTGTTTTCTATGTTCAGATAATGTCTCAAAGAGTGAAAACCTGTGCTTTATTGGAGACTTAAATACTTCCATGTCTATAAACAGGTTAATTCTGATAACCTTCATTGGTAAGTCAAGCCTGAACTAATGGCAGCCTACATGTGTGGCTTTGCCTCTGTTCACTTGACATTCTCCCGACTTATTTCCTTGGGGATTTGCAACTTCAACCACCTGAGTGTCTGTAACAGGGTTGTCTTAAAAAAGAAATAAGCATCATCACGTACTGCACTTTCTATCAAATGTCAGAAAATGAGAACTTGCCAGGAACAAAAGTTCTAACCCAAGGCTTGCTTTTAGTAGGAGATGTAGCAACACTGTGACTGTTTTACTTAACCTGTATTTAGAAAGCTGTAATGCACTTTGGATGCTCCCATGATTTGTGCTGTGATACGAGTAGCCCAGGAGGCAAGTCGTCAGATACATTCTGAGTTTTAATCTTGCTTAACAGAGGATCTGTCATAGTATGTCACCTGCAAAATACATCTCTGTGTCCTGTTTCTGACAATGACTGGCAGGTGGTTCTCTTTTGAGGAAGAGAAGCCTTCATTTGCTCCTGGTTCCTAGTCTAACGGATACCACTCTCAAGTGATCCCATAAGGTCATACCAGCAATTAGTGGAGAAACAGAAACATTGTCCAACCAGATACCTTCAGACTACATCATCAACACTCTTGATTTCCACAGCTTTGTGACCCATCTAAACACCAAAAAGCAAGATGCGTTATCATCAAAAAGGCTCAAAAAATCCTCCTCAGGTAGATTTTATTCCACTTTAATTCCAATCTTCCATTGGAAAATTTTCCCACTGATCAGTGGAAATTCATTGCACTTTTCTAGTCAATGTTGTAGTAAGAGTAAAATCCGCTTACTTATGTTCACTGCACCAGACTGCAGCCCTCTTCCATCTCCTCTGGATATTCTGGCTGAACTTTTTTCTGCATCTTTCTGCTTACAGATTCTCCCAGAAAATCAAAGGACTTCTCTCTTTTACTTCCTTCTGACTGTAGCTGTGAGGAGGGAACTTAATGGGGAAGTTGCAGTCTAATTTTGGTCCTCAATAATATCATACCTCTTTGCATAGCTCTGTTTGGTGGCACCCACAGGATCTTCAGATGCTCCCAGGGAGTGCTGTGTAGCCAGGGATACAGTGTCCCTGCTGGCTCCTTCTGAGCCTCTATTCTGTCTTTTTCCTCATTTGTTGTTGTGCCTATTCATATCAGCCCCATCCCCTTTTCAAGTGCTCTTTGTTATGGATTCCCTCCAACTCCTTCTATATATTCTTCAATTCTTTGCTTAGAAGAATACCAGAAATGGGCAGACACAGCAGCACGTTCTCAGCCCTGCTCCCACCGGCCTGAGTCCTGGATGGGTACTGAGACAATATTACATTTCATCACTCTGCTTCCATCTCAGTTACAAAGGTGAATAATATACAAACTGCCTTTGAATTACAGGAGAAAGAGGGAAAAAAGAAGAAACTGTATAGAGAATTTTATGTGTTTTGATGTATCATCATCCAGGTACTTCTACACTTCTTTAAAACTCAACAACACATGATAGTTCTGGATTATGGTTGCTGATCCTCATTAAAACTTGTGGAGATCAGGATCCCTTAAAAAGATCTCTAGGAAATTCTGTCTTTGAAGCTACAGTTTATCACTTTGTCCCAACAGTTGCTGCCCTAGGCATTTGCTTGTTTTGCTTATGTACAGAGCCAGCCACCCACATCTCCAGACCTGCCGTGATGGGTTTTTTTTCCATGATGGACAGAGCCACACCGAGATAGATACATTCTACAAAGCCATAAAGGTCTGATAGGACAAGCTGAAAATACCTCCCAGTTCAACCATAGAAACTACAGTTATCTGATGTTTGAGCAGTTTACAAAGATGTGTGCCCTATGTGATCCTCCCGTTTCCTTTATCTCCCCAATACAAGAACATAAAGAATTAATTCTTAATTTCTACCTGCCAGTTCCATGTTACTTTCATCTAAGTAACGAGGAGTATTGCCAGAAAGCCAGAAAGCAACATTTAGTACGATGTGGGACAGGCTGACTGGCTTACGTGACAGAAAAGTAACCCATGACATATATTTCAGTTCCATCCTGCAGTCTTCTAATTACTGCATCCAATGCAAGGACAAGAAGACTGTGTGATTAGCAGAGAGCGGAGCAGCCCCTTTGGGCAGCAGTACACCTCGGATGTAAAAATGAAACTACACACTAAATTTACACATACACATTTCAGTGAGCTGAGCTGTATTTGTGTAATAGATGACAGTATTTGATGTTAGCTCCTCACATGCATCACACAGTTGAAATCATGTTCTATTTTTTTAGCATAACAGACGTACAGTATAAAGCCTCCTATTCAAAACATTGATCAAATTATAGCCATAAATAAAACTATGAGTTCAAAGCAAAGAGGAATTTGGCCCAGTGACGGATTTTGTCTGGGAGATAGATTTATCACATAGGATTTGATCATGCCAAATCCTTAACAGTAAAATAAGTAGTTCAGACTTATCACCCAGTATTAAAAAATAATCTGGATTTCACTATTCTTCCTGCGCATTTTCTTTGCCTCTATGGAGCTACACATTTGAGTTAAATGTCAGTGAAAATCACCAGTACAAATATAAAATGTGTCAGTGTGAATCATATCACTAAATATATGTAGTAATTGACACTGGCACAAGCTTCATCTCATTCATGTATGACCAAGTCTATTTTGGGCAGTCACTTCTTCCACCCAATTTCCTGAGAATTATGTAGGGATTTATTCCTTCTGGGATTCTTTGGCCAATTTCAGCCAAAGCTAATGGGCAGAAATTTCGAGGATATTCTATACCTACATATTTTATGGAAAAAGGTGACCACTACAGATCAAAGACCTTACTACTGTGCTCGCAAGGGAAAGGTAGCAATATGAGCCCTTTATTACACCGCAGAGTGTATTTGTGACCCTGAGTCACAGACCCACAGGAAATCAAATTTTTACTATGATGTTTGATGTGTTTGCACAATTCTTCAAAACTGATAAGGGTTACCTGTGCCACACGGTGGGCTCTTATATTGAAATTCCAGCATTGCCTTGCATTTTTTCCAAGTCTTTATTGATGGTTATTATAGATTCTTCATTTATAATTATCACATAGAGGAAAAAGTTAGATGCCTGTATTATAAAACTACTTTTATTCTTTAATAAATATCTGATTTTCTTGTTAAATGCCTATTCATACATTCAACTGAAAATTATATTATTAAATGCTTGTTTTTGAAATACCTTTTCATTAAAGCAACCAATCCAATATAATTTGTTCTTCTGCTTACAGACTTATTTCTGTATGTGCCTTTCCAACCCATCTTGAGTAGGGACAATATATGGTAAGTCAGGAAAGATAAAGGCCAGATTCTGATTTTAAAGAAACACATCCAAGATTGTCTGAGGAAAAGATTGGTTCAGATTGTCTTGCTTTTTAAGGTAACATTATGGACCCTCTGTATCGGATTGTTTATAAAATCCATTCCTATTAAGGAACAGTTCATTGGAGTCTGAGATAGCTACAATCAAATTAAGTGCATTTAACTGACCTTGCCAGTCGTCAAGATTACAGACTGGTTTGTGTTTGTTCTGACATACAAATGTCCAGCTTTTGAGTAGAAATGATTCTTATTTCCAGGCCATACAATTTTCCACTAGAGATGAAGTTCACCTAGTTGAAAAGGATGAATTAATACAGTGGTCAAAGAATATCATAACCTAGGGAATCACTTTCTTTGTTAATTCCACTTACAACCCCCCATGAGTTTTTTGTCTTTTTCAGAGCTGCACAACTCTAACGTCTTTTTAATGCAACTCTAAAATCTTTTTAATGCAACTCTAAACTCTTTTTAATGCGTGGTTTTCAGAATTCTGTAGTCAGCTCACTATTTGGAGATGGGATCATGTAGTTCTATTGCCAAAAATGTATGTTTTCTGATATAGGAAGAATGGAAGTATTAGCAATGATTCATTACAGAGAAGGAACTACAAAACATCTGACATCAGGTCCAGATCCCATGTTATGGTATAAAGTATGAAAGGAATCCAGTTACATTTCAACAGGTAAAACTTTTGTTGAAGGAACAGGCTGACAGAAGAGCAGTCAATGCATCTTTTCTACAAGTTAATACCTCAGTATTACAGGTCTGTGTCAGAGAGGAAGGAGCTAGCTGAGGGGCTCAATATATTGAGATTTTTAAGCAAAACCAGTTCTGGAGCCCAAGATAGCTCATACACAACAAAAGCACTATCCTGAGTCAAAGTCTACTGAAGGCCATTTACTTCCCCAAGCATTTGATTAGATAAAGGTCATATGTGCAGTGCTATTTACTGCTGGGCTACTGCTCATAACTTAAGGGAAATAGAAAGGGGAATTCCTGTAGGAGACACGGGAATTTATGCAGCTACTTAATTTGAGACTTGTAGCTCTCCCATATGTGCCTTGTGCAGAGAAGAAGTGGAGTCAGGGGTTCACCTCATCCCTGCTGCTGAACACTCAAAAGGCACATGAAGGGAGCGGGCTTTGTCAGGAGCTGATGGGGATTGAACTGTCACCTGAACCTAATGGGGACTGAACAGGCAAAAACTTGCTGCACATTACATAGGATCATGATCTGAGTCACACCTGGCAACAGACACGAATAACATTATCTGCATTTACCCACAAGCAGACACTTTTGCGGAAAGCCTTGTTCTTAAATCACAAAGTCTAAAGCATAATTTTCCACAGAAACAGATACAATAGTTCTGCAAGATCCCAGTGCTTTAATGTTTACTCAACGAAAGCTTTCTGACTTCAGTGTGGCTCCTTTGTACAAAAACACACTAGAAAACGTGAGTAACTGCAGAATGGGATGCCAAATTAGCAGAAGCTGGCTCTTTCAATGAAAAACAGAGCAACGATCTCAAGATGCTGTTGATAAGAAGGACTGTCATTGGCTGCATGATTGCATATGCGTGTATTTCCATATAACCTATATATTTATTTAGATTCTTTCCATTAATGTCAAGAAATTGCATAGCAATGCACAACCATGCCATCCTGTAGGACAAGTAGCAATATTTATGACTGGTGAAGAGAGGAAGTAGTGCATAATTAAGTGTCATAACTGCTTTTTAAAAAAAAGAAAAAAGAAAAGCCTATATTAATTTGTCAGCTGCGTTTGCTGCGTAAGCATAATGGTCCAAACCCAATAAGCACTACATATGTCATGTTCTGGGTCTCTGTAATGAAATTTTTCTACTGCATTTAGTTGTCCCACATCTTTATTGATGGCCATTGTGGATTCTCATGTTATAATCATACAAGACTGCATTAGGGAACTACCTTACTCTTTAAACAAAACCTCATTATCTAGCTTAACACCTATTCCCATTTCGGAGTGCAATATGATAATATTGAAAATGACAATATTGAACACTTCTGAAGTAAAGTCTTTTGTTTAAGTAAACTTTTCTCCATTTTATCACTAAATTATAAAACCAACTACCTTTTCCTCACAGTTGTTTATCTAGTGTAGGAATGAACTTTACCCAACAAGAACCTGATCTATTTAGTTTTATAGCCAAGAGAAGTCTTTCATAATCAAACGGCTCACCACCATGGAGACCATCCTCACTAGAGAGCTAGTACCTCAGATGCCTTCGTTATACAACAGCTGGGATTACTACATGAAACACAGAGCTACATTTAATAAAAACAGGAGAAAAATGGAAGCATAGAAAGTTAATGTAATTTATGTTTAGAGACTGGAAAGAAATTTATTTGACTTCTGTAATCCCTGTACTACGCTATAGCACTCTGTTTCTGGCATCCTCTAAAACAATTCTGGAAGAAAGGTTTTCTTTGAAGACTTAAGGGATGTAAATAGATTTTTCAGCTTAAAAACAAACCGACAAACAAATATACTAAGCAGCAAATCCATACACTAGATTCTCTTGTCTGCAACACTCCCAGCAGTTCTAGAGAGCAAAAAACCCCTATGGCATTACCGTTTCTTTACTTTACAACATGTTTTGATTTTGTTTTAAAACGGCATCTTGCTGTATTTTCTATACTGGCTACCACGAGCACCGTTTCCAGTGAAAGTTCTCCTTAAGAGTAATAAGAGACCTTGTCCCAGTTGGGCTTAGCCTTCCTCGGAGCAAACACTATTCTGGTGCCAGGTCTGTGGGGAGGAATCAAACATTTAACTGTCTGAAATAAGATGTACAATGGCCCTGCAACTGGACTTGCTTTTTTTTTTTTTTCCCAAGGAACAAAAAAAATTTATAAACTCCTCACAAGATGTACAAGCTAGCAGTTCCTTTGATTAAACAAGCCGTGTCCATTGGTGATTTGCTTAGGGAATCTGCATTCAAATATAAAAGAAGCAAATGGAACTACAAATTATTTACCCCTGTATTTACTTAGGAACTTTAATTTTACTGAGAGTACCATGCTATATAGAGATATTAATCTGAGGTATGATCTACATTTTTAGCAGAAGCGCATCCAGGGTTTTATTCAGTTAGTCCACTTCAAATTCAAATCTGCAGACAATACTTTACTTTGAGGGATATCACTATAGAGGCAAACCTCACTGCACCCTTGAAACGTCCCTTTTTCTCCTTTGGCAGATACTGAGTTTCCTTACCCAGATTTTTCCTACTTAAATTTGATGGAGCTCTTTGCTCAGTCATTTGTCCCGTGCAGCTCCCAGTATCACTTCAAGCATTTCACACGATTTCTCAGTACTTGTTCGCATAGACCCTTCTTGGCTTTAACTTTTATTCCTTGCTGGGTTCGTGCCTAAGCCTACGTCACTCCTATCATCCATCGAGTTGAAAGTCTCTGCTCTTCCGTCTTTAGCAGTGAAACGGGTATTTTATTCTTTTCAACAATGTCTTCCATATCATTTCATTCTCCAACTTTGTACCAATTTCACAACCCCGAGTGAAATTATTACTTTGTCATTTCATCAGCAGAACATTAAATGATGGGGAACTTTTCTCTTTTTGACAACCTTTACCTTAACCTTCAACGACTCTATTAGAAGGCAATGATCATTGCTACAGAATTTTTATCACATATATTCATACCTTATGCTGACTTCCAACTTTCCCTTTTCCCCTTAACTTGAGTTAAAGTGCTAAATATGAATTACTTTATGGCAGTCTGTAACTAAATGAGGGTAAATAGACAGTTCATGTTTTAAATCAGTACCTTGCCTGTGTAAAGGAATTTCATGTAGATTTCCATCAGAGATGTTTCTGTTCAGGAGATGAGATTTTAATGGAAATATTCTATACAGACTTTCATTAGATATTTTGAAATTGCCCAATGGGATTGACTAAAACTTAATATTGATACGAGCAACCTGGGCAAACATGGGCATGTATGTATGCAACCCTGCAGTCTTTTCATTATGGAGATTTTAATTAATTAAAAAAAAAGATAGCATAAGGAATGTGTATTTTAACAGAATTTTTCATATTTCTCCCTCTTCCCTTCTGTTTTATCTACTGAAAACTACACTGGCCTATGACTGCTATTCAAGCATAGCTAGTAACTAAGTTTTTTCTCCTCTGCCTCAGTCATTGCTAAACCTGTTGCACTGAAGAGAACACCTCCACCTTCTGATTCTTCAGCTATCCACATTAATCGGATATGTTTTATTTGTAAAGAAATAAATTTGTTTTGCCAATGCTATCACAACCACTTCTTGCTTGCACAAACACTTCTGCTCAATACAAAAATGAAAAACTTGCTAGGTTCCCCATTACACAACTTAGAGTGAAACTGTCCTCATTCAGAAATGCTTGGAAGGAGATCTGTATTTGTGGCCTTCAGATAGAAGATGAGGTGGACAACAGCCTTGATTTTCTCTGATCTTTAATAAAGTTTACAGTAGTTGTACTTACAGTATTTGAATCATGGGGAGAATGGGTATTTTTGCCTTCATTTCAAGCTTGGATTCAGGTTTTAAGAGGCTGGAACAAAATTAAAAAGGGAAAAGTTCATTCAAGGGAGACAGAGGCTGATAAAACAGGGTAATCAGAATATGTACAAACCTATGCAGGCTTTTCAAGGTGCCAAAAGAGAAATCAATTCTTTTATTTTCATTTTTAAAACCCATGCCTCTTTTAATTTTGGAGGTTACTTCAAGATGTGAAACTACTATCAAGGAATTCTTTCTTTCCAAAAGCAAAAATAAAAATAATAAATGAAATCACAAGCTTTTGCATTTCCAGGTGTTCTTCTTAGATGCTTTCCCTCCTATGTAGCAACCAAGTGTAACATTAAATATTTCATCATAGATTTAAAGTCACTGATAATTCCCAGTTTCTCAGTATTCCTCTGTTATGCCATCGTTCCTGAAAGAGGAGCATATGCTTAACTTCTGTTTTTTGCTGCCACCCCCTTCAGGAAGCCTCTTGGTGTTCTGGTGTCTCCTCGCTTTGCTCTCTCTGCCTTCTACCTCTGTGGTCCTGGGAAAGGAAGCCCCAGGCATGGGGATGATCCTCGCAGATATACGTGGGAGGAGGAGATGTCACCTGCTTTTGGTTCCAATGGGAGTCATATTCTCCCTTGCAGAGCCCTTGTACATTCCTTACAGACAGCTGAGCAAAACTAATTTTGCATTTCATAGGATCAGTCTTCCCTCCCATTTTGGAAGGAAATATGAACTGATATGATGAATAGAAAATGGGAAATTTTGCAGTCAGTATTCACCTGTAGATATTAACAGCTAGGGTTGTTAGGTTGGGGTTTTTTTAATGATTTCCAAAGCTTGGATTATTAGCCCATCATTACCTAGAGAAAGTAAAATCCTAAGTCTTTAAGTGAAATAATATAGTGGTACTGCATGCAATCTTCCTGTAGTAAACAAAACCTGACTGTGACAAAATCTGTTGTCAGAGCCTGAGATCCACAATTTTTACTTAAAAGAATCACTTAAGCCAACAGGTTTTTTTTTGTGTGAGTTTTGGGTTGGTTTTGTTTGTTTGGTTGGTTTGGGGTTTTTTTGTTTGTTTGTTTGGTTTTTTTTAACTTTAGTATAATCTTCAGAATAGCTAGGAAAATACAAAATCAAGAAAATTAAATTAATTTACTGAAATGTTAAAGCTTTATGACAAATTTAAAAATGCTTTCTATTCCATAATGAGAAAATAGAGTATCCCTTAGCTCTGAATTTTACTTGTAC
The DNA here is from genome assembly GCA_003993805.1 of Himantopus leucocephalus. Classification (NCBI taxonomy): domain Eukaryota; kingdom Metazoa; phylum Chordata; class Aves; order Charadriiformes; family Recurvirostridae; genus Himantopus; species Himantopus leucocephalus. The sequence goes on from RSEF01000002.1 coordinate 12,383,685, forward strand.
TTTAAATTTTTAAGGAAATGCTCAATTTTAAAAATGAAATAAATATTGCTGGAATCTCTGCTAGGTAGCAGCCACCTCCGTGATTAGGATTCTATTCACTGTTGCATTTTTGCAGGTATTGTAATTATAGCTTGCAAACTGAGAGCACAAGATAGTCATTATCTGCACATGTTTACAAGTTAAAAGAAATGCTGAAATATATTTTATTGCTTCATGCTGAAACTGTGAATGTTCTCACACATTTGGTATTCCACTATATTATAGTGATATTTGACTGATGGACCACTTGGTGGATAAGGAACTGGCTGGATGATCGCACTTAAAGAGTTGTGGTAAACGGTTCTATGTCTAAGTGGTGAGCAGTGACAAGTGGTGTTCCTCAGGGGTCAGTACTGGGACCGGTGCTGTTTAACATCTTTGTTGGCGACAGGCACAGTGGGATGGAGTGCAGCCTCAGCAAGTTTGCTGATGACACCAACATTTGTGGAGCAGTTGACATGCTGGAGGGGAGGGATGCCATCCAGAGGGACCTGGACAGGCTGGAGAGGTGGGCCTGTGCCAAACTTATGAAGTTGAACAAGGCCAAGTACAAGCTCCTGCACGTGGGTCAGGGCAATCCCATGAAGAAATACAGGCTGGGCAGAGAATGGATTGAGAGCAGCCCTGAGGAGAAGGACTCAGGGGTTTTGGTTGATGGGAAACTCAACATGAGCTGGCAATGTGCGCTCACAGCCCAGAAGGTCAACTGTATCCTGGGCTGCAACAAAAGCACCGTGGCCAGCAGGTCGAGGAAGGTGATTCTGACCCTCTACTCTGCTCTCATGAGTCCCCATCTGGAATATTGTGTCCAGCTCTGGAGCCCTCAACATAAGA
>RSEF01000002.1:12384657-12421573 GCA_003993805.1 Himantopus leucocephalus
GGGTGGTGAGGCACTGGCACAGGTTGCCCAGAGAAACTGTGGATGCCCCAACACAGAAAGTGTTCAAGGCCAGGCTGGATGGGGCCTTGACCAACCTGGTCTAGCAGGAGGTGTCCCTGCCCATGGCAGGGTGATTGGAACTAGATGATCTTTAAGATCCCCTCCAACCTAAACCATTCTATGATTCTATGATTTGGTGTTGCTGCACAGCCTCCTATCCAAACCTAATCTTGTGCCATTTCTTCAAAAATCAGATGATGCTTCTACATCTGTTGGTAACCAAAAGCCAGGCTATAGAGTGTTATAGATTTTTCTACATGCAGTTCTGTTTAGCTGCAGAGCAGGGGCAAATCCTAGCAGTTCTAGCTGGTGTTTTCAAATATGTGTAATTCGAAGCATGGTTCGGTTTAACACAGAGTAGTTGAAAGAAAAAAAATCTCTAGAAATGCCAATCAGTTGCCCATGTGCACTATTACTGTTTACTGACCAAAAATCCTAAAAACCCTCATATGTTTGAGCCTATGCATTGATTACAGCTGCCAGAATCCTACAAGAAGATACATTTTTTCTAACCTTTCAAAACAACAAAAAAATCACCATCAACAAAAAAGATTTTTCCCGATGTATCTTTTTTTCATTGATGTATTTGCAAAATAATATGTGAGAAGGGCAGTCTTCTCTAAAAGTAGCTCCTAATTCTCATACTTGTTGAATACCTGTCCTGTGAAAAATCCAGACAGGAACAGAGAGAAAATTAGGCGACTCCTTCCTTCCCACTCTGGGCCCCTGAAAAGTAAGGAAGTCTTGATCCTCCAAAACAAAACAACGGTGCAAAATGTTACAATCGGTAACGTCAAAACACACTTAGAGCTCTAATTTTAATGCAGTAAAGTGACAATTCCAAGGGCTACACTTCCATCTTTTTTCCCCACAGATGCTGAAACAGGAAGCTGCTAACACACTTTCTCAGCTGCAGAACCATCTATTTTCTGTAGAGATGTGTTTGTGTGTGTGGAAGTTTCTTTTTCAGAGGCATATAACCATTGGTCTACTTAAATCAACTGGAGGGACGATACATTCTGTGGCTCTGTTTATCTCAGCTGAACATTTACGCAAGGGCTGCATTCCACAATGAGCTGAGGCGTCAGGGGCAAATTCACCTCAGGGAGATTTGCTGTTTTCAGAAGTGGAGATTGAGTTGATCTAAGGTAAGTAAAACTTCATTGTAGTGTTTGGCTGATATAGTTAGAAACTGGCAAAATTTTAATATCTCTGAGGCTGTTACAAATGTGCAGTCAGTAGGCTGCAGCTGTTTTTGTGGACCTTTTGCGGAGACCTTTGCAGATAGCTTTTGGAAATGAAGGCACTTACCACCATTAGAAAAGCAGTCTTAATGCTTTGGGAAATACTTTCAACTAATGTTCCCGCTGACAAATTGACTATCCATTTCTTCTCAAAGACGTCTAAGATGTAAATGGTCTTTTTCAGAGTACAGAAGTTGTGCGTTGAAACCTGCTGTTCAACAATCCCAGCTGCATGCATGTTATTATCCCAGCACTGATTACAAGATCCCATTGACCACAAGCTGCCTGTCTGCCTGTCTAGATGGTGTGATTAGTGTATAATCAATCTTTAATCCAATCAGAAAACTCTCTGCCTGCAACTGATAAAGGTCTCGGCAGGGTACTGATGAGGCCAGAGCCTTGGTATCTCTAAGGGGACACCTGCAGCATGTGAGGTGCAGAAGCTAAGCAGGCTGATCTAAGAGAAAGGAATTAAGGTGGTCTGTAAAAAATCTGATAAACAGCGTTCAAACAGAACAAACTGGGTAGCTAAAGCGTGGGGCTCAACAGCCTCACAGCCCCTGGAGCTCTGCTGCTCTAACACATGGAGAGGATCACCTTTTAGATCAGGAAGACCATTCAAGACATAACTTTTAGTTTCCGGAGGTTAAAAGAAGTATCCAACACAATAATTTATCTGATAGTATTATTTCCACTTGTGCATGAATTCCTCTGTGCTGCTTCAACTTTGTACTTCATTGTCTGTATTTCTTCACAGGATTCTGGAATAAAATATGACTGTGACTTTCCAAATCATGGTGCCAAGAAATAATTGCCAGTTCTTTGCTTCTTCTTTTTTAATTTCTTGACCCAAATTTAATATTTTCTCTCTCTTTATCTCAGTATTCTTTCCTAATTCTACAGATGGGATACTTATAATTACAGCTCATATTAAAGCTGCTAAAAAATAGCACATTATTATGTGATAAACCCAACGTGCTTTATATTAATCCTCATTGCTCTGCTTCAGGGCAAACAGTTTCTCATAATTTCCTTTCTATGATATGACCTGTTCCTATTACATTAACATTCAAAATTAAGAGAAAATCCCGACTAACTACCTTATTGAAAGCTAAAGAACTTCCAACGTACCTCTTTTGTAACCATATAAATGTCTCTCAACTGTTTAAATGGAAAACATTATTTTTATCAACTGTATAATTATTTTAAACACAGTTTGTGAATTATCTTTACTTCTATAAATACAGATTATTTCCACACACCCCTGCATGTACTCTTCTTTGTAACTTCTGGGTGAGCTTCACTCCTACTTTCATGCTTTTCAGGCTATCTGGCACCCATCTGAGATACCTGCAGCAAAGCTTACATTTATCTGTGTTCACAATAAGCTTAAGATCAAAAGAAACAAAATTATTCTGTCTATGAAGTCTTTTTTTTCTAAATGACCATTTCAGATTTAATAATTTCTCTGATTTCAAAGTCTCTCTCTAATCAGTAAACAATGAACAGCATCACAGTGATATAATCTAATTGTCAGAGCTCTGATTTTCAAAAAAAAGACTTCAAAACTACTTTAAACTTGACAGTTTAGGCAAAACCTATTGTTACAATGTTAATACGACCATAGTGCCTACAAAAAGAACAATGATCAAGTATGTACAGGTATTTGAAAAATGTACTTCAAAGTCGATATGGACTACTGTAAACAGTCATATCATGCTCAAAGTATAGTGTTAAGATTCACCGTGAACTAAAACAGCTTATGCCCAATAGGACTGACTGTGCCTTTAAAGATATATGGGAAATATCCGCTCTTCATAGAACATGACCTTCATAACTCAATTTATGGGTCATTCCCTCACTTGTGGGATATTTTCAATATCATAATTGTAGAAAGAGAAAGAAAGGAAGGAAAAATGTTCAGTTATTCATTTTGCAGGGCCTTTTTATTAAAAGCAGAAATAACATTAGATGAAAATCATTTTGCTGATAATTTTAATGAAATATGAAGTGCTTTGAATATATTTTATTGCAGGCAATATAGAAAAAAGGCACTGGCTGCTTAATGTGTCATTTAATGAATGGATTCCACATTGCTTTACTTTGCTACATTTGGAAGTGAGGGCCATGCACAGATGATAGCGAGTGCTTTCAAAAGGGGGCTTCTTCCCGCATTTTTAAATTACACTTCACCTAATGGAAAGTACGAAGTGTAATGCAGCAGAAATGAGGCTGAACCAAAACACTGGAGCTAAATACCTTAACAAATCTCACTGAATTTCATCCTGTAAGCCCATCTCTAATATGGAAAAAAGTCTGATGCAGATAACATCCTAGCATGCTGAAGGTCAGGCTGCTACCAGAAGGATCCCACAAAACCAGAAATTTCATGTAATTTGCAAGAAGCAAACATTGCAGTTTCTGGGTGAGCCCAGCTGAAGGTGAGGAACTAGGATGGAAGTTCTGCTTCCTGCTCTGTGGACTTAAGGTGGAAGTAGGAAATGGGCTGTAGATTTTTCATTGGAAACATTTTAATTGGGCTTGTTCTGACACAGAAAAAACCCCACAACCTTTTAATCTCATTCCTACTGTCGTGGTTTCAGTTCAGACAGAGTTAACTTTCTTACTAGCAGCTGGTATTGTGCTATGTTTTGGATATAGGATGGCATTAGTGTGATAGTGCACTATCTTTTGGTTGCTTTTGGTCGTTGCTAAGCTCTCAAGGCTTTTTCTGCTCCTCACGCTGCCCCGCCAGCAAGCAGGCTGGGAGGGCACAAAAAGTTGGGAGGTGACACAGCTGGGACAGCTGACCCCAACTGACCAAAGGGCTATTCCATGCCATATGACATCCAGCTCAGTATATAAAGCTGGGGGAAGGAGAAGGAAGCTGGGGGGAGATGTTTGGAGTGATAGCATTTGTCTTCCCAAGTCACCATTATGCGTGATGGAGCCCTGTCTTCCTGGAGATGGCTGAACACCTGCCTGCTGATGGCAGAAGTGAATGAATTTTGTGTTTTGCTTTGCTTATGTGCATGGCTTTTGCTTTACTTATTAAACTGTCTTTATCTCAACCCATGAGTTTTTCCTCACTTTTACTCTTCTAATTCTCTCTCCCATGGCAACTGAGGGGAGTGAGTGAGCGGCTGCGTGGTCCTAGCTGCTGTCTGGGGTTAAACCATGACAACTGCTTTCTGTTGTAAGTACTAGTCAACCTAGCGTATACTGATCTAGTTGTGAATTAGTGGATACAAATATCAGATTCACATCCCCACCACTATAAGGCCCTAGAATTACCAGAATGTGGAATACTTATCTCAGAAGCTCATGAGATATGAAATAGTAAAAGCAATCAATGTTCTTTCTTGGTAATGATGCTCAGGCAGTTTCCCAAGAAATACACCAAACCTGATTCATAACTTTCAGATAGCTTTAAAGGACATATCATGCACACATGCACGCAGGGGGCTACTTTGTCAGGTGTAAAAGGATGCTGACACCACATCTGCTAAAGCGCTGCAACAGAGAGGAGGCATATCTCATCTGCTGCACAGGATGCCATGAAATGGATGAGTGGCAGGAGATCCAGAACAGAAAGACGTGTGTCTTTGGTCTACGGATGTAAGAAACAGAGACAGAGAACAGACTTTTACCCTGGGATGTTCTCCACATTTACCTTTCTGATGTCCAAGCTCCATTGCCAAGTTACTGGCTCCACATTAATATCAATGAATAATGACAATAGTAGAAAGGCTGTATATAACAGACACTGCTTGTTAACAGGAAAAACAACTTTCTTTCAACGCATGGTAATGAGAAGAAAAGAATAGATGTAGCAATATAATCCACCTTTTAAAATTGTTTTAAAATAACTTTTTCTCCACACAAAACCTGCAAGTTTAACACCATATGGTCTTAGAACCTAAATCAGTTACATACAAGTGTCAAGTATTGTTAGAGATCACATTATCATACAGATCCATAAACAAACAGCTGCATAATTTCTCAAACAATTATCACCCCTGTACACCTGGTGTGTATGTTAGATATAAAAAATTAATGAACAAAAGTGAGAATTTTACTATACTGCAGTGCTGTCATGGCAAATTGCACCATCAAAATCCAATTGCACAACACAGCTTTAGGCATCAGTATGACGAGAGAACTGCAGTATATAACCGTACAGACAGTGCTCCATTAAATAAGATGTGAAACAGGCCAGTGTGGAGCCTGAAAAACCCAGGAGGTGCTGAAGGCAATGTAATAGGACCCCATGGTCAACAGTATCAAAGGCTGCTGATAAATCAAGACAATGAAAGAAGGAGCTTCTCAGTTAGCTTGAAGCAACAGATTCTCATTACAAACCCTCACAAGAGTAGTTCTAGCACAGTGGCAATATCTGAAACAAGACTGAAATTTATTAGAAAGTTTTTGTGTATTGAAGCCAGTCTGTAATTTCAGAATGACTCTGTCTAGTGCAAAGAAAAAGGATATGGAAATAAAGTAAGCTGAAAAATTACTAGTAATTACACTTTTTAATCTATTGCAATTAAGGAAAAGATTGTTTTGACAGTGTTTCACTCCTCATATTTTCTTCTGGCTATCCAGTTTCTGCTTTTGTCTGAGCTACAGAACAGAAATTGACATGCAGGAAAAAACTAAACACCGTCTCCAAAACACCCAAAAGATTCAGGAACAGTGTGACATAAAAAGACTGATCAGATGGTATTCATTATGCATCTGTCCTCTTGATCCAAAGTTCCCTCAACGCCTACCTGTTTTCTTTGGGATCTACAAGCTTACTGTAACTGAAGAAGCTACGGGCTCTGGATGCCTCTGTACCTCATTAGGGTGCAGATGGGAAGTGTGAAGGGGCCTACATGTTTTCAGGCTCAGTCTGGCGCACACAGGCAGAGTTAAACCTCATCATAACTGCTCTTGAAAAGATAGCTGGAAGACAAAAGTATAGACCTACTAGATAGAGTCTTCACCAAAAGACAGGACGTATACGGGCCTCCAAAACTGAGGTACACAATCTCCCTCGTGGACAGAGGTTTTTACCGAAGAGTAAATAGTGCTGGAAACACTGAATTGATCCCAGAACTCCCTCAGCACTACCTTATCTGCTGGGCTGCAGTTTCAATAGGACAGGTCAGATTAAGTGGTAGAGGCAGTTTCCTGGGCAGTGAATGTCATGGATTTGAAAGCCCTCAGGGTCCAGATCCCAGCACTCCACCTTCCATGGTTAGAATAACAACAATCACAAAAATACAGTCCTATGCTGTTAACAGAAGATGGATGCAATGCACCTTTCTGTTCCTCGTATCCTCTATTCACACAGAAACAAGTAGCCTTAGCTTATATTAAGCTAATCTACTAGTCTGAGTTGTGGCAGGTAAAGTGATACCCTTACAAATGCTCTGCTGATTGCAGGGCACCGCTGGATAGTCCTCTCCTCTCTCATGAGATGCTTTTCTCTGCTGGGGACTGCATGTAGTAAGTAATTTTCTAGATACAAACCAGAAATCATCTTTTATCTATGCATCACTTAACCAATGCAAAGATAAATACACTGAAAGCTAGGACATGTGACCAGAAGCTTATTTCTTACAACAACATTACAACAACAAAAAAGGACAAAAAACAAGCCCACCTTTCTTTGTCCTTAAAAGCAAATTAAGTGACATAACCCCATGCTCCGAAATGTCATCCATCAAAAGTTTGTAACATTTTTTGAAGCAGTAATGATTGAACCTGCTGTGGCATCTTCATTGCCTCTAGGGTGCCAGAAATTCTGCTGCTTTCCCAAACTGACAATCACATAACTATTTAGAAACTCTCCGGGGAGGTCAGCATTAAAACAGGCTGTAAGGAGCCAAAGTAGCGTATTCTTGAATTGAAAAATCTGTTCAAACCAGTGTATGCATAAAATCCTTATTTTCAGTGTGTAAAGGCAATTATTCTTAGCAATAGTGTATTAATAGTGTTATTCAGTTGGTCGTTTGAAAGTGTGTTTAGTAGGCAAAGGATGAGTTCACAGTCTTCCTCACAGTCACTGGACAAAGAGTTTGCAGAGCAATACCTGGCCCTCAGGGTTCAGCTGCTTTTAGTGATGCTGTGAAATGCAAAGATTTGCCACTCAATGGAAACAGTTAATTTGTAGGAACACATGGAAAAATACGTAACATTCACCAGGACTCTGAATTTCTCAGAGAGAAGCAGCTTGGTAGATACATGTAAAACAATTTCATAAGGACAATGGTCTGATTTGAACTCCTCAGCCCACTTGACTTGATAATAGCCAACTGACAGTTCCTCTCTCAGTCTGATTTTCACAAACAAATTGAAGTTTTCGGTTCCATAAAAGTTTTAAGTAAGAGTGCAAGAGACCTTTTTTTTTAAATTGCTTTAAGCTTTTTTAAAGGTGAAACCTTGGACAATGCAGTGATCTGCAGCTTTCATTACATTGTTGCTGTATTTGAAATGCCCCTTTTTATATTTTCAAGTTAAGTCAAGATGGTTTGCATGTGAATCCAACCTATTTTGTCATTTCCCATCTTTATTTTAAAGAGACAGTGGTGTTAAAAAGACAGACTTCTGGAGCAAAGAGATGCGTTTACCACAGCCCAGCTCTGTATAAGCCAGTGGTGGTCTTTTGTAAGACACTAGCAATTTGTGTTTAATTTTGGTGGATCAAGATCAAGATGAAATATTTTTAGCAGAAACTATCCAGGCAGAAATGTCTGTCAAGGTACTAACAGCAGGATGTGTGCATTTCTTTTCTCTTCTATAGAATTCAAGAGCAAACTTCAACAGGACTTGTTCTGAAGAGCAGTTGTTGAGGTCCTTCAAAGGCTGGAACAGGTAAACAACAAGACACTATCATGTGGTATAACTGCATTACTGTAGCTATCTGTGATGGCAGAAAAAGCAGTAATATATGTAATCAGATTTTCTGTACTTCTACAACATAATTTTCTATGCTTAGGCAGATGTATCAGAAGAGAAGAGACAGACAGCAACTGTAAAATAAAATTCAGATTCTTCTCATACTTATGCCTGATTGACTGCTACACACTGACTTATCAGAGGAACCAGAGAAAGATGTGTCACATATATACATCCCATTCTGAAAAGCAGTCAGCTAGTTATGATAGATAAACAGAAATGAAACATCACAGGCAAGAGCTGAGTCAAACCTTACACTCAAATTAATAGGATCATGCTATGCTGTTGTTACATACTAAACTTGGAAAGGCCAGCTATGAGATTCTGAGAACGTCATAAACATCAGTCAGAACAAGCTTAATGATGGCGGTGCTCCATCCAAAAGCTCTGTTTGGAAAACACTCACAACAATCCACACTGCAAGCTGGGGAGAAGTTCTATCACCCAGCGCTACAGCCAAGGGATGTACACCCAGTAGCAGCAGCAGCATAACTTCCTGTAATAAGGGATCACCTGCAGCTTGCTCTCTGGCAAAAATAAAAGACTTAGGTAAGCTGGTGCCTGAGAACAGGGACAGAAGGGACTGGAAGAGCGAAGTGGAAGAGCAATAGCCTGGGGTGAAGGCACCAATGAGAGTCAGGAGTAGCAGTAGGCAGGGGGAGGGAGGAAAGGGCAGTTGCATGGGAGGGAGGAAGGGGCCGGGATGAGAGCAAGCTGGGGCACAGGCCACTTGCAGGAGTCGGGTCAGGCATACAGCCAAGTGTGGGCTAAGGTTGGCACTCTCACAGGACTGTGTAATGGCGATGAGGGAGCTATGCACCATGAACTAGGTGGTTGGGTGTGTTAGCAGAGACCTAGAGTCATGTAGGATAGGGAGAGGGGGGGGTAAAACAGTGGTGTGAAGATGAGAATGACGTTGTGGAGGACAGCAGCTAGAAATTTTTGTGTTAAGAGTGGGATGGGATCAATGTTATGGGACAGGAAGACATGGAAATCATGTCAAAATCATCAAAAGAAAGGTGAGGAAATTCTTGCGAGGTAAGGGAGAATGGAGCACAAGAAGTTGTGGCATGTGATGTTCTCAGGCCTACAGGAGCTACAAAATGTGTCATATCCCACAAAAACAAGTGTGTCTGATTTTTCTTGGCCCAGACAGCTCCAATCTGCTCTTGTCTTGCACGTACTACTCACTTCAAACTCACAATATCTCCAGAAGTGCAGATGGCCCTGTAAGTAATTGAGGATCCCTGCAGAGTGAATGCTAATGGAAAAATACCCCACTTTTATCCTTTATCTTAAGCCATGCAAAGTATTCTTTGCCACCTAATCCTACTTTCATCTCTTACTTAAAGTAATATTGCAATAAAACCCATACAACTGGAGACCATTTGACTGTCAGGTTACATTTAACATGTTTAATGAAAATTTAATGTTCTTGCAATTGATTTTTCTCTCAGTGGCACTGAATTACTTATGAATAACCTCATCTCTACTTAAACAAAACATGCTCCTCTAATGAGGTACAGCTAAATGGAAATCAAAATGATCTCTAATACAGCATCTAACTGGCAACACTCCGAATTGAGCTACTTCATATTCTGGGGACAAGCAAGCTCGAAAAGAGGTGGTCAAGGGAGAAGGAAGATGAAAACAGTTCCCATCCTGGAGGACAGAAAAGAGAAGTGGCCAGGCTTGAGAGGAAAGCCTTGGCAAGGGCTAATGCTAGAGCTGGGGACTGTTTTCACTTGTGCTTCCTCTTCCCTTGTCACACCTGCATTTTCTTTTCTCCGGTGTCCTTTCTCTTTCTCTTAATTTTCTTTCTTATCCATGAATAGTCATGGAATGAAGGAAAGAGACAAAGCATATGGGTCTATTTCTCTGGAACAAGAGGCTGTACCTGTTCCCATGTCTTCAATTCATAATTTTTTATCTATATGGCTGTGCAGTAGAATGGACTTATTTCACAGGATGGAAAGGGGTTCCAGCAAATATATATCAAAGGATGGGGTAACCTGACTTGCACTGATAAATAGCTTGCGTTCTCAGCACTTTACAGGCAAAAGGAGAAAAAAAAGGGGAAAATAAGGGCTTTAAATCTGCTGGCATGGCTTCTATGTCCCCAGGGAGTTCGGAGGCACCAAGAACAAGTTAGTATTGATTCCATTAAAGTTGCTTCCTAGACATGGTTTCTATCAGAAAGCTGCCTTAATCTAACGATATATAAGGATATATAACAATGAAGAAATAAATTGCTCTTTGAGTCTTCCCTGAGGCTGTGGATTCCCACCCCTGGGAGCTGCCACCTCCTCACCATACTGCATGCCCATGGGAGGACCACTCCAGGCCAGCAGGAAAGTAGTCATTTTGGAGAGTACTGCATAGATGCCAATTGGTTAAAAGTACTAAAATGAAGGCTTACTTTAAGGCAGGCTGTTACGAAACAATAATCTGAATGCAAAAGATGAAGAGGGAACAGAAATTAGAAATCATGTATGTATTTATAGCAAAAAATAAGACAAAGCTAAGTGAATCAGACAATAAGCATCATTAGAATAGAAGTTAGTATACACACAGACTGCTCGGACAGAGTTGTTTACATTTTTCATAATGAGCTCATTTCAGAAGATGAAGCTCGTCTTTCACTGCTGGATTACTTAGGGTTCACTTTGCATGGGAATGTGAGAGCCAGCGGTTACTGTAATACAACCAGAGAACCGGCATTGACTAAGCAAAATCCTCCCCTGAGACAGAACAACCCATTCTCTGTTAGTGTCGCTGATCATTCATGGTGCACAAAGTAGGACAACTGTGCCAACCACTCAGAAGCGGCTCAAATAACTCAGGTTTCAGTCAAGTACTCAATTGTGTAACAAATAATGAGAAAAGGGAAGAGTGATGAAGTAAAGAATTAGTTTATCAAAAAAGAAATTTAATGAGAAACTTTCTTATGAAAATTTTCTTTCCCATTTAAAGCAGAACAGCACTGTATCATGTTTTTCAAAACCACCAACCTTAAATTCTGACATATTGAGGTAAAATACTGAACTGTGATTTCTGCACCAGTGAGTATCAATCCATTATATAATGACTAATGAAACTTCCTGGCACTTAGGTCCTTGTGACAAGCTTATTAAACAATAATTTGCTGAAGTGTGATGCTTTATGGATCATCAAAGATAAAAACAGCTCTTTAAAGTATTGTTCTAACAGCTGATTACAGAAACAGGAGACAAAGAGGTAGGAAGTCCAGTGAAGAAGAAAAAGTCAAAGTGTTTTCCAGGACAGTTATGCTGATGTTTTTAATAAACCAATACACATTTTATAATTGCATAATTGTGCAAAATGAAACAGTTTTATAAGTATATTATTATAATCATGGAATCAATTCAAATTTTAATTATAAAATTTATCCTAGTATCTCACAGATTAAACTTAGAATGGAGAATGTAAAAAAAAAAAAAGGAATGAAAAAAAAGGTATTTTTTGAGACTTGTCTATGAAAAGGTATTTTATTAGAAAATGATGGTATGAACAAAATAGCAGCATAATTGTACCAGAAAATCTTTACTGCAAATTAAACATATCTGCGGTACCACCTACTCACACTTTCAGTTCAGAATGACATCTCCAAGAAACAAAACTTCTGTAGTAGTTAAGCATAACAAAAATATTTGTTGGATCTAATGTGTTCTGCCTGCAAGATTTTAAGAAATATTAAATGTTCACCAAAATGTGAAAAAAGTAGTTATTAGGCTACCTCAAAGGTGATCATCATCTCCAAAATGCAAGATAATTCAAGCTTTGAATTGAAATTATTGAAGAATAGTTGCATAGATTGATGTTAAAGGAGAATATAGAAGAATGCAAGAATGAATCAGTCCCCCACTGGCATCTTTACTGCTGTGATTTATCTCTAGCTGAAGGACATTTAGTTTAAAAATGTGACAGTGCGCATACGTTTTCAGGAAGTATCACAACAGAAATTACTGGAATCAAAAACTTTCCAAGAACCGGGGCACATTTTGTTCATGAAAATGCAGGTGTATTTGACTCAGTTTGACACCAAAAGTTAACATGATCTACAGATTAGCTACTAGCGTCCAAAGAAAGGTTGTTTTGATGTTCTACTTCTAAAAAGAAAAAAAGGCAATCCCCTGTCAGCTTAAGACCTACTACAGAATTATTAAAACTAACTCAGAAGGTTCTTCCAAAATTGAGAAAGGATAATGTCTGTAAACAATTAAAGATACTGCATTTCAGCCTATTTCATGAATGCAACATATTCAAATGTGTATCAAAAATCATAAGACCACATCACGCTATTAATTCTCTCTTCAGTGTTCTCATCATAACATCATCAGTGTCAGTGCTCAGAATCAGAAGTATACCAGTTTCCCTGGCGGATGCAAATCAATGAAACCCCAATGAAAGTGCACAGGTTTAAACACAGTTCAAAAGAGAGATTCTCAGTATTTTGTAAAACTGGCGATTCTGTACAGAATGACCAGCAACCTCTAATGTTTGTCAAGGATCTTAAAAAACGTTCATGCTGGAAACATAAAGTTCCAGTAGAATGAATTTCAAGCATGTTTTTAAGAAAAGCACATTTAAAAATGCTTTATATGCTAGTTGTTGCTCTGAAATCTGAGACCTACACTGATCCAAAACTACATGATAGTTTTTTATCATTTTTTATAGAAAAAAGTAGGGTTAACCCATTCTATCTTATTATTTTTTTTACAAGAGGGTATTCAATTCATACCATGCAAGTTTTCGTCAGGCGAAGTACAGAATCGGAATTTTAATGCTCCAGCAAAGGATGAGGAACTTTAAAGCTTGTTCACTGAGTCATAACTATAAAAACAGAAATTAAGTGAATTTTGGCTATTAAGAAAATGTTTAGTGATGAGGCCTATTAGACCACAGAGGTGTCTCCTATGAAAGCTCTGTGCACCAATATGTTTCAAAACCACATGAAAAAATACACAGGAAAAAAAGGATTTCTTTTTGTTAGCATTAAAAATACAGAGCAGATGAGATTGTTCAGCTTTGACTTCTGTTTTCAGAATGCTGTCTTCAAAATAAGCATTGACAAGAATCACAAAGAGACATCAGAGAATAAAGGAAACCATCAAAGCTGTTTAATTTTGTGAAAGGGTGGTTGCCAGAACAGAATCTAGAAGAGATGAGGCATTCTTCAAAACTTTCATAAAAATTTGGAATTTTATTATGGACAGTTCTGAAGACAGCCACACATGTGTGGGAGACTGTCACCAACTGTACTTTTCAGCACATCTCTTCTGTAGAAACAGGAGGGATCGCTAATTTCCTTTAATTAGGCAAAGTTTTAGTCAGACTTTTTCCGTAGTTCAAGAAAAGCAACAGGAAGGCCCTGCGCTGTTCACTGATGTTCAACCCATCTTTATATATATATATATACACACATCTGTATATAATAGAAAGCAGTAAGAAAATGGAGTTAATTCAGGAGTTCTGCCTGCACAAACTAAAACAAAAACTTCAGGGTGAGCATCTTCTCCCTCTAACAGCACAGAACAGAACAGCATCAACCAGTCTTTTCTTTTAAAGAACGAAGAATCATATAAAGATATCTAAGTCATTCTCCTGATTGTGGAGTGGCAACAGACTGAAAACATTTTCTTCTGCTGTTTGTTTCTTTTTTTTGGAAAGGTCATTTTCACTTCATGGGCAAACTTTTCATCCAGGTCCCAGAATAAAAACACTCCTGCTTCACATGCAAATTGGATAATCCTAGACACCAGATTAACAAAACCACAGTGTTAAGTCAAGCAGGAAATGGGTTTATAGTTCTGAGGTCGTTGTTCGAATGAAAGATTTCCCTAATGTAAGAGGAGAAGAAAGTTTGGGATGAGTATATGTTATACAGTGATGTCCCAATACGCAACCCCAGACTTTGCTGAGAGCTACAGCTTGTGCAAACATCAACAGCCTGCAGTTGCATTCTCTGTGAACGTCCTCCGTGTGTACACAGCACTGTTCTCTCCATTGCTGTGATGTGCAAACATCAACAATTTGACAAACAAAGCTCTTAATTATGAAAAATCAGAGCATTTGATACCATAAACAGAACTACAGAATTCCTCTTCATATGATAAAAACAGAAATTAAGCACACATTATGGAATAAATAGTAGTTTTGCAGTGCAAAATTTTCATTTAATAAGAAGGGTTTTAAAGTTGAATGCTTGCAAATTTGTCATTCTAGACTGAGTGATGGCATGCAATTTTGTTTCCCTCTAGAAAAACAGCATGGGAATCATCTTGCAAAGGGATGAAGGACAAAAGGATAAATTATACAGTGTTAGACTGAAGAATGAACGGCGCCAGCAGCCATCACATTTTTGCTTAGGAAGTAACCCTGATTATGCACCTTGTTTCCTTCCTCTATTTCCTTCCTCCTACTTGAAAATAGGTCATTATCCTGTAAGGTTTAGTTCTTATGCTGTTAAGAGCAGAGTAAATAATCGAAAGACATGGAACAGAACAGGGACAGTTGAAGGGACTCACCTTTTAAGTCATGTATTCTGCCAGCAACTGTGCCTGCCACTGCTGTCCTACCTATGCTCTGCAGCTTGCAGCCAGCCTGACAGAATGGCTCTCATGGCCCTGCAAACAGTTTGAGCCTGTCCTGAGGCCACTGAGGTCTGTAGTTGCTCAGGTAGTTAGGGAATGGAAATGGTAAACAGCTGTTCTAGTTCTTGGGCCACAGAAATAAGATGCCAAATCAACATTTTGCTCTTCTCCTTACAGCAACGACCTCCTCTCTCATCTCTTGTTTTCTTCATCCTGCCCTGTAACTGAAACTCCACTATTATGCTCCAAAAAGACTACTGTTGGGGTTTTTTTCCTTAATTTTTTTCCTTAATATGTAATGTTGGGGGTTTTTTCCTTAATTTTTTTTCCTTAATATATAATGTTGGGGGTTTTTTCCTTAATTTTTTTTCCTTAATTTGTAATTTTTTCCATCATGTGTATTAATCCACTCACCAAAAGAACAGCATCTTTTTCACTCCCAGTGTCTGGCAAGGATGGACTGAGGGGCTACAAAAGGAATGGTGAAAAACCTTGGTCTTCCTTCATGGTTTAGGAAGCTGCCAAATTCTCAGGCTGTCCTAGTGGGACAGAAATATATCGCATGCTAGCTGAAACACGTAATGCAAGAGAAAATTGAGAAATTTTACCAGGCCATTCACCACTGAGGATGAAAAGACCCAAGGGAGAGAGTTCTTTCAGATTTAATACAGAAGTTGTTCACATTTTACAGCAAGTGTTCACTGAAACTCCTACTAAGCCTCGAGTTAAAACTATAATGCGAAACCAGCCACAAAAATAGCTTCTTCCCTTTTGTCTTTATTTTACAACACAAGAAGTCCCTTGCCACAGTCAGTGAGGTTGTATCACTACAGCTTTCCTCTGGATTCAAAGGACATTCTCCATACACCCCATTTCAGAAGAGTTTTGTTATGGGGGGGTGAAAGGAACGCAAATAACAGACAGCACTTGTGAACAGACTTCATTTTGTGCTGGATAGCCATGTTAGGACTGGATTTTACAGCCTAGCACAGCACCTCTTTTTAGGAAAAATGTCTCAGTGTTATGGGAACTGGGATGGAAGGAATGGTTTCACCCCTTGGTGTGCACAACTCATTTGTGTCCTTGCGACTTCGGGCAGTCAAGTTCCTTCTGCTTAGCAGAGGCTAAGGTACCATGCGATTTATAAAAGAATAATGATTGTAAGTGTGAAAGTGTGTCAAATCAGTGTTGCCTGGGCTGGTAGGCCTGGGCTTCTTTCTTTCAGCTTCTTTCTTTTTTGGGGAAGGAACACAGTCTGGAAAGTCAGCAGTGAAAATGCTAAAACGCAACATTAGTCTGGAGTAAAAGGCTACAGTGAAGTTGAACAGAAAGAAGCGAGGGAGAAACCATCATATCAATAAGAAATAATAGAAAACAATCTCCATAGCACAGTGTCAAGATAGAGAAATGGCAAGAGACAGACGCAGTCTTCAGGACTCACTCAAAGATTAATTTGGAGGTTGTACAGCAGTCTGCAATGTTGTTGAAAACTAAGAGGAAAAGCTGGGAAAACCAACTGATTTGTCTTCACGTGATGCCCACATATTGGTAGTTGTGATAGCTTTGGAGGGTAACTAACAGTAACTAACACCAAATCATACAAAGTCTGGTTGTCTCTGACCTAACTGGAGAAACACACTGCTCTGGTCTAACTGACACATGCAAATTATTATGGACATTTAAGTCTTGCATTTAAAGGTTAAAGCTCCAAATTAAATTTGGAAAAGCAAGCATTACTACATGACTTGGGATGAAGACAGAGGGTCAAAAAACAGAGTGGAGAATATTTTCTGAGTTCATGGCATGAGAATCGCAGACACAGGATTGGTCTTCCTTTTCTGAGAGAGTTGAATACAGTATATATTTTAATAGGTACTGTGAAGTGGCTAATTTTTCATTTGGAAAGTTCTCAGTGGTTGCTGATATTTGCTAATTAGGGCTGCTACTTTGTCAATCGCACCAGCAATTTCTGAACTGCATGAACTGCTTCAGTCTGAACCCCGTAGATGCGAATTGTAACAGAAATCTTTTCTGGAATGACAGAGAGGGCTGTGAGTCAAGATGACAATAAGCCACATACTTCTTCTCAAATCATACCTGTCCCACTTGCCTGAGCCCCATGCCGGTGTACCCCTGGGACTTCTCCGTACACCAAATGCCACACTCTTGAGCAGAGCAGGAAGGATAGAGGAAAACTGGATGTGATTGTGAGCTGGAGGGTTTTAGACTGTGGTGACAATAAACTCGCAACCCTTGGTGCAAACCATACTTGTAATGCAAATTCACCAGATGCTTACAAAATGAGAGACTCCTGCTGTATATTCAAAATCCAAAACTGAAATTGAAAAATGCTGTTAAGATGCCTGTACATAAATATGGGGAATATGTTCAAATAAAAGTTGCTCAAATTCCAGAGAGGTTTTCATTTCATCAATAATTCATGAATTTGTAAATTCATCATTTGTAATACTTAAATGCTTCCTTGAAACTAAGTAGCTTTCATGTCTCTAGTTAAATATAGTGAGTGCAGGTTATTGCAAAGCTCTCTGGGATTCTATATTGACCCTTATTTCTTTATAATTGCTGCATATTTATAGAAGAACAGCTGAATTACATCTTTCAATTTTGATTTGAAGCTTTGGAGCCACAGTAGCAGCTTTTGGATTTAAATCCTCAGATGATGCCCATAATATAGTGGGTGAAATGTCAGGGGGAAAATGAAAAACTTCGGACAGAATAAGGGATTGCTAAACAATCGGAGAGGGTAAAATATGCAACGTTGTTAAGAAGCCCATGAATTTAAGGTTACTGGAGAAAAACAATTCATAAGAGCAAATTGGAGTCTTTTGAGCAATGCCTAACTCGTCCCTGAGTTACACCAGAAAAAGGAAGAACAGTCCCAGGAATCTAGCTGGCATCAGATGGTGGTGGTCACTGTGAAAGCCTGAAAGCTTTAAGAGCCTTTTGGTGATGTGACACCACCAGAAATATCATGTCAGTCATTTTTATACAGCTTGTGGTTTTGCCTTTCTGTCAGCTGCCGTGACCTGTTTGATTTTGTTCTTAACATTAATTTTGCATTTCCAATAGAAAAAGGGATCTATCCTGCAGGTGCTTTGGACGAAACCTTGTAAATGCTAAACAAGGAGGCGAGCTTAAAGCTAAGCAAGCATGTAAGCCTGGGCTGGCACAAAGTCAAATGTTAAAGCACCTTGTGGAGTCGGCTTCATGGAGGAATGGAGCCTACATGACACGCAGATCTTCTGCAGTAACAGGCCTTGTGTCAGACTCAGGTGCCTTCAACTTCCCTATTACACTCCTTATGTCATCTGACACAAGGTCACATCTTCGGTTGGTAAAAGTTGCTGCATGTCTCATGAAGGTAATGGAGCAACTTCATCTACTTCTACTGACCTACAGATTACAATTTTAGTTACTGTCCTCAGCTGGAAAGAAGAAGAAACACAAACACATGCATCATTTCAATTTTTTAAAACCTTTTACTGAAGATTTCAGTGGAACACAACCATGCAGTGACCATGTGACAGTATCTTAAGAGTTTGCTAGCCTGCAGGTACACTGTGAACACCCCTGCAGCAGAAAATTACTATTAAAATGTTTTTCTCATAAAATCTTGCAATTTTGTTTCTGCATCTTAATCCATCCAAGTCTCTTTTCTTTAGAGAATGGTGATGTAGTTAAGATAGGTTCAGATACTTTGGGTTGCACTGGTGACACCATGCACTGATGTAGTCCTGCACGTTTCCCAAGGGATGTTGGGGGATGTGAATGAATGTTCTTCATTCTGGGAAAGTACTTCTTGTTGAGCTGCTTTCAGTAGTCTTTCCCCCTACTCAAAATATATATTAGAATTCAGGAGGCCTCCTTCATATTCCTGGATGAGCTTTGCCATGTTATACTTACCAAAAAAAAGGAAAATTACAAATTTAAACCTTTTTTTAATGACTAGAAATTAACATCTGGGAATATTTCAGTGCCCTTGCTTGTCTGAGTTTTTGTCAGATCAAGAGTGGTGTTACTGACTGCAGTAAGTCCTCAGGGTGACAGAATCACTCAGTTTTATTTCATGGTTTTCATGCTTTAAGAACATAAGATTTTTAATCTGACAAGAGACACTGAAGCGCATCCAAAGAGTTAGAAGAGATTTTTGCAAATCCAGAGAAATTTAATCTGTCACTTTGCTTTTTGGCAGCAATTCAGCAGCATATGCAAAAAAAAAAAAAAAAAAAAAANAAAATATCTAGCAAATTTACTATAGAGGAATTTGTGGATTTCTCATTGCTCAATTTTTCTCTAATTGGTTTCTCTAGTGTACTACTTTCAGCTTTTGGAGATTAACAATAACATATGTATTGGTCTTATTAGAATGGGCAGGAGATTTGTTTGTTTTATGCACATATGTGCATAATTTATTTCTCAAGAAAGTGGGAGAAGTGGAGTCAACTCATCATTCCCATCATTGTGACTGGTATCTTAGACTGCCTTTGCACTCCTTTGTTTTCTGGTAAAATGTTCCAAACAGAACCTAGGTATTATGTTACAAGATGGAAATACCCATGACACCAAGTATTTTTATTTTTTTTAGTTTTACTTTTGATACAGAAAACCTACATCATTTCATATTGGTTTTGAAAACATATTAGCAATGTATCTACAAAATAATTAAAATGCATGCAAGTAATTACGCGAGAAGACTTATGCAACTTTGTCGTACTTGCTTTTTTGCATCAGTTCTCTAGTGGCTAATAAGAACTGTATTTTGACTGCCAGCTTTCAAGCACTGAGGTCTCTTTCTTTCCCCAGTTTCAGAGAGATTTTAGGAGCTTAGCTTCACTGAGATTTTTGTTAGATTCAGTCACAACTGTGTAAAAAATATGGGAGGAAAGAGAAAACAAACTGTCAACATAATCAAATAGTCTTTGATTCCTCCAGAAGCCGGGCTAAAGCCAAAATCAGCCAAACAGAAAATTCAGAGACAAAATTGTAACACAAAATTAAAGTTTCAGAATCTATGCAGCGGAAATAAAGGTCACTCATCTGGTTTACCCAGCCAGGCAAAGAGAATTTTATTCCAGTAGTGTATTTGCCATTGTTACTCCCTCACAATTATTGGATCTTTGTATAAATTAATTTGACTAATTTTCCAGTGAGACCACATCTGACATTTTTTCACTAATGTGTTTCCTGCTGAGTAGGAATACAAGCACATTAAAACTATCAAAAAAGAATATGTCTTAAACTCCAGCCCATGACTGCCAGTATTTCAGATTTCTGCCTGAATGCAAAATGAAGTGGCATTCTTAGAGT
The DNA here is from genome assembly GCA_003993805.1 of Himantopus leucocephalus. Taxonomy (NCBI): domain Eukaryota; kingdom Metazoa; phylum Chordata; class Aves; order Charadriiformes; family Recurvirostridae; genus Himantopus; species Himantopus leucocephalus. The sequence goes on from RSEF01000002.1 coordinate 12,404,849, forward strand.
ACCTAATTATTTGACGTCTTTGCCTCTTGCTTCAGTAGCCACTACCTTCTTTCTTTCTTGAGTGTCTCATTTATTTTGATTGGAAAATACAATCTTTTTAAATGCACCTTAGTATGCCTTACAGCCTAGAATAGCTGCTGCAGAGTATTGGCTTTATTTCAATCTGGGATGGGCTCCAACGGAGCCAATCACCCCAGATCCCCTTATGGTCACTGAAGATCTCGTCACTATAGTTAGAGGAAGGTAAGTGAGAGTCACCCTCTGCTAAAGCAGGTCAGATGATTCACACCTTAAAAATGTATCTTTCTCATGACAGTAACATTCGGTGGTGATCTGTTAAGTTTGTAAGTGTCTTTAATGTAATCATCTAAAATTAGGTGAGAGGAATTCTGTCTTAGGCCGCTCTGAGAATGCCTTGGATGGGTTAGGTTAATCCATTTCCACAGTGCTTTAATCCAGAAAACATAATTCTTAGCTTGAGTTATATATTTCAACACAAATGAGGAATTTTTCTCAAAATGCAAAATTTAGCACTTTGTGAATTTCCTCATGCTGATAAGCAATTAGGGTAATTTCACCACAGATATACAATTCCGCTATTAAATCTAGGTCTTCAGAGATCTCCAACCTAATGATATAATGTCTGTGGTAAAATTAGGTGATCTAAGGTCTTAAGAATATATATATATGGTTTCTCATACTTCGATTATATCTCAAACTCTATCAAAAAACACCTTTCAGACTTCATATAGGATGGTCTTAATAGAAGGAATCTGTACTTTTCAGTAGTTGCAGCTTCACAGTCACAAGGGAGACTTACTTGTTACTTGGAATCCACAAATAGATTTTCTCTGAAGAGAAACTCTGGAAAACCTAGACATACGTATTTGTCTCTCAAGGTTTTTTTCCCTACATTCTTCTCAGCTTGCTCTTATTTCACTATCATAGGATGCAGTGGGTGCAGAGGGCATAAACATTTTTTTAAAAGTTCTCAAAATGTGTGTTTTATGAGAACAGATTGGTTGAAAGGAATTTGACTGTTTATGTTACTGAGTAAACATAAAATATAACAAAATGGCAGATGAAATTCTGTGTTCATTAATACAAAGTAGTGCATTTGGGAAAAAAACAGCATTATAAATAAACACAGATAGTGTCTATATTGCAGATTGTGATGTGGGAAAAAAATGTCAGAGTTATAGTTGACAGTTTTATGAAAATAACAGTTCCATACTGAACAGCAGTCAAAGGAGCAAAACAAATGTTAGGAATTATTAACAAGCGGCAAACAATCATGACCACCACACAAAATAGAAAACACTGCAGCTCAATGGTTTGCCCACTCTTTGAGTCCTGATGTCCCTTATCACTAAAAACATATAGGGAACTATAAAGCGTAGAAGGAAAGGCAACTAGTGAGATCAAAGGTAAGAAATGGCTTATGTTGATTAGAGCTCTCTGTACAGGAAAAAAAGATGATTAAGACAGAGATCTATAAAATCATGAATTATTCATAAGATATGTGAACAGGAAACATTTGTTCATTGTTTCATGTAAGATTTAAAGGGGTTCCAACTGAATTGATCAGGTAGCAAGTTTAAAGAAAAACAAAACTAAGTACTTTTTCACAGTGCATAATCAAACTATCAAATCATTGCCATAGGATATTCTAGAATCAGCCAGTTTGGAAGGGACCTTGAAAGATCATCTCATCCAACCTTTTGTGGGAAAGGGAGCCTGCATGGGATTATCTGGCACCCTGCCCAATTGCATCTTGAAAACCTTTGGTGATGGGGACTCTACCACATCCCTGGGGAGGTTGTTTCAGTGAATGATGGTTCTCACTGTAAAAAAAATCTTATATTGAGATGAAACCTCTCCTGGTGCAACTTGTATTCTCCATGTGGCTCCTTGTAAAGAAAGAGCCTCCATCCTCTTTGCAACTGCCCTTTAAGTACTGGAATACTGTCATGAGGTGCACCCTGAGCCTTCCCTTCTCCAAGGAGAAAAGACCTATCTCCTTCAGTCTTTCCTCATAGGACAGGTTCTCCAGCCCTTTGATCATCTTTGTGACTCTCCTTTGGACCCTCTCCAGTCTGTCCATGTCTTTCTTGACTTCTGGGGATCAGAACTGAACACAGTTCTCCAGGTGCAGCCTGACAATGCTGAGTAAATTGGGATAATTACAACTCTATTTCTGCTACTAGTGCCCCTGCAGATCGGGATCCGATTTGGTTTTGCTGCTGCTAAGTTTAATACTAAAGGCAAAAATGGGCTAAAAAAGGGGTGAGATGAAAAAAATCCATTAAACAAAACCCCAATGCCTTTGTTAGCAGGGTTTTTAGGCTGGTGATTGCTGGAACCAGGAGGGCTTCTTATATGAATTTCATTGCACACTTGTCAGGTCTTTCTGCTTTTCCTAAGAATCCTCTGTCAGAAACAGGGTACAAGGCTAGCTGGGCTTTGGTGTGATTGTGGTCATTCTTATGGTCATTTTCTTATTTCTAAAGTTGCAGCCATCATGGTAAAGTTAGTAAAGCAATTTGCAGCAGACTTTTACATTTAAGACAAAGCTTTGTCTCCTTTCTAAAGGTTCTTCTTCCCAGGTCTACACCAGCTCATAAATAAAGATTCATCTGTAAAGTAGCCATGCGCAAAAGAAGCTCCTTCAGGCTGCATATAGAAGCAGTAAGTAGTCAATCCACCTACAATAGATCAACATAATCTTGATTTCAAGAGCTTGAACAAGTGATGTGCTGCTTACCCCAGGGAGCTTGACAAGAGATGATATTGTCCCTCCAAAGCATGACTCCTTCACATGGAAGAGTGGGTAGACAGGCAGAGGAGCCCCACACTGCCATCGTCCCCAAGTGCTGATCCTGCTCTCCACCCTTAAGTTCTCCATTCCCTTCTTTCTTTTAAGATGACTGCAGATGACTGAATGCATATTCACATTTCAGAAAAGTCAACCATCAGGTGAAGAATTCTTATTTTTTCCTTCTGAGTACTACATCTCTGTTTTGCCTCATCTGTAACCCTCCAAGTTTTCCAGACAAGTTTCACTTTACTTACACTGCCTCCTCTGAATAAGGAACCATGTGCTGTCTGTCTGTGCACCTTTTTTCCAGCTGACTGACTGATTTTGCAAATGAAGGACCTTTCAAATGTTAAATGACCTCTGTTCTTGTGGAATTCTATGGGAACTGAGGCATTAAATAAGTCAACTTTAGACCCTTGAGGAGTAAAACTTTTATGGATGTACAGCTGAGTGTGCTCATTACTACTGTATAAAATACCTAATAGCTTGAAGAAGTAGAAAAACATAAATGTCCTTCTGGCATCTTCTTGTTTTATGGGTAGAGTTAAATTTTACTGGTACACCTACTACTCTTTCCTAAGTATCTACATCACTTTATTTGTACACTGATTTTGAAATTCACTCATCCACTGCACTGAGTAGTATTGGAATATGCCCACAATAAGTTATGTTTCAAATATCTCTGTATCATTCCTGAATTATCCTTTGCATTACTGTTGAACCTTCCCACTACACCCTCCCTCTTTTCCCTCCCTCCATGTCTTCTCAAAACTCTATCTCCTTTCACAGTAATCTCCCCATTCTTGTTATTTCCTAACCCTGTTGGGCGATTCCCAAAATATCACAAGTTCCAAATATGTGTATGCTGTCAGATCTCTTATCTTTGCTGTAAGGTCTTTCTATTTGTATATAAGCACTTTAATAACCCTCTTTTTAAAATTTTTTTTACATATTAGTGCTCATAAATCCCAGAGTTAATCTGACCTTCCTTTAACTTCTTTTGTGTAAACACGATGTTTTTCTTCCCTTTCTGTTTATTATCTTTTGTTCCCAGTTTTGTTTTCTTTGCATTCTGGCTTGTCCCCTGCAACCTAATTTTCTCTCATCTCTCCTTCAGTTTTACATCATAACTATTTATACAGGGAGATCAGTGATTGACAGGGTGACTATAATAACGATTGGAGCTTTCCAGCACTTGCTCGTTCAAATCTCTCCAACTTTGGAATTTCCTGAAAGCTGTGTTTCTTGGTCACTGTTCAGTGATCTGCCCTCAGTATTTTGGTGTTCCCAATACAGTTCCTGAATTATAAGTAACAAAAGGCAGGAGAGCAACATTATGAGCTATCATGAGTGAAGATAACCTTTACACTTACATTAGAACAGCGGAGAAGACACATACTGAAACTTTCTGTTCCAGCTCAAACAATAATCTTCTCTCTTGCAGTTGAAATTAAAAGATATTGAAGAGAAATCCTGAAAAATCAAAGAAGTTATGGGGGACGTGAAAGCCATGCAGGGGTTAAGTGCTCAAGAGTATATGGGATACTGTATTGATTGCTAAAAGTTACTGAATCCTTAAGTGAAAAATCTACTCAAATTGTACAAAAATGCCTTAGTTTGATGGAAAAAAAACACCCTAGGCTCACAGACAGTGAGAGATACCAAATGCTTAGGCAGGAATGAATACTGAGTCCATGGCAGTTGATTCCCATTTCTTCCCCTTGGTGGCAGTTTGTCTGGCTTTACTGACCAAGAATTACTCTACCTCAGCACATTTTCCAACAAAAAGACTCCCATACACTGTCCTGAATCTTTGGAAGTTCACTCCCTTTACCATGCTGGTGAAAAAAGGATTTGGATCTGGAGTTGACATTATTTCCAGGAAGCACGAGCCAAAGACAGTTTTTCAGCCATGCCAGGAGCAGAAACCACTGGGAGTCTCTTGGCTGGCAACAGTGGCAGGGCTGGTAAGAGAAAGAGGAGGTCCCCTCACCTTCAAATAGAAAAGGCACAGCTTTGCCAGGCCCTGGGACTATTTCAGTGCCTCTGCTTTCTGGAGCTGTGGAAAAGACCTTTACCTTCATGTCATGTACAGAAGTGGGGCATTTTCATTGCCCAGCCTTACAACACAAGTAATACCTCCCTCACAGGCACTCTAAATGTCATCCACATATATTGTTTCCTGCTACAGGACAAAGTTACTGGAGTTACTATTAAGCATGACTTATATAATTTATGTTCATAGGGAGCTGAATGGACTTGCTTTTCTTAAAGTATCCTGCAGCACTGGGCACCACAATGAAGACCTTCACCTCAAAGAACTTGTACTTTTAAATGAAACCTAGTCATGGAGAGCAGTGGTCTGGGGATAAGGGCTGGATGCTAATGGGTACACAGTGCTACTGCCTTACACTTAGCCTCTCTGTTTAAAGTAATGAAAACAGCGGCTAAAAATGGCATTTACATGGGAAAGTTGCTGGTCTTCAGGTATAACATGGTACAGACATAGAACTTCATATCCAGTCAGATGATCTCCTCAAGATTTTAAAAGTTGGCTGTCTGGGTGAGAGGGGTCACTGTGAAAGATCCCACAGCGCCTCAGTCCAAGGTCAAATACTTTTCCTTTGTCCCAGAAAAAAAAAAATCTATTTCAACATTTTGTTCTGATGAAAATTGAAAAAGAACTGTTGCCCCACATTCCCAAGGATTTTCATTTCCATTTATTTTGCCTACAAGAGTTCCAGGATTTGGTTGTGTTCAGCTCAAATGTTTTTGTTTTAATTGTTGAAAACTAGAGCGATTTTCAGGTTTTAGAGATTTCCTGTTAAACTAATTATCTTGGCTAGAAATGCTCATGAAATTGATATTTTATTGTAGCTATTTTCAGCTAAACACTTTCTGATGTTCTTGCTGAGAATGACAGGGAATAATTTCTCTAACCAAAGTTTCTCACCTCAGTACTTACTTGCCCCTCTTTCACGCTATTCAGGAAATTGCTGCCAGGAGTAAAAGGACAGAAGCCTACACTGGTCTCACCTCTTATGTAGAAAAGCAGGTCCTTCAGCTTCAGTTTAGCTAAAAGCAGTATCTGTAATACTGGTGGCTTTTAGAATCACGACAAACCAAAAATTATACTGGTGAGAGAAGTCAATAATTTCTTTCAACGTATCTGGATTAGGTATGTGTTTTTGAATTACTGCAGGCTTCATATTATTATGGCTTGTTTCAAGAAGCATGGCTGCAAAAATATTTAGCCTTATGTTTATTTATTATAATCTTGTTTTCTTAGCACCCTTTATACTACTTCATTGTGCGTGAGCATTAGAATTGCTGTATGATAGGTGTGGAATCAGTATCACATAGCTGTAAGAAAAGGAAATTCATGAAAGAAATTGCAGTTTAATGTACAATTCACAATGGAAAATATCTGAGAGCCATTTGTCAAAGAAAATTAGTAATGCTCTTATCACCCTACATTAGCCACCTTTCCTGGTAAACCCTAATAAACATCATATAAAAAAGCTCCATGCTCTGTGTCAGACAAAGAGCTCTTTTCCAGCCAAAGATATAATTTCACATTAAACACTAGCATCAGAACAGTGATGCAGTTTTTTTGTCCTTGGGCACTTAGCTGGAGATTACACCCAGACCAACCATTTTTAATAACAGCATCACAGTTCCAAGCCACGTTTTCTTCCTTTATCCAAACTCGTAACAATCCAGTTAATACAGAGGCACCTTTCCATTCATCTGTCCCTTTATTAGGCAATACCTTAAGTCTGATCTATTTCTAAAGAGGTTGCATTCATAAAAGGGTGCTCCACTGAACTTAAAAATGCCTTTCACTCCCTACAAGGGGCTCCAACTCGGAGAGCTCATTAGCACCATTAGACACAGCCCCTGACCTTAGCCTAGCAATGCTGAAGTACACAAAACATTTTCCTAATCTCACAGAAGTCACTTTCGTGTCATACAGGAAGCAAAAAAACAGGCACAAAACACATTTGACGCACTTCTACAACTTCCAGCCATTTCCACCACTGATCTCTGGAGGCTTATCCAGAGCACGGGCTGCCGCATTCCCTGCTCCTGCAGACAGAAAGTAACGTTCAAAGTGCAATATATAAATAACTACAGAGATATGAACTATTGACATTTTCTTAACTCTTAACTTCAAGAAAAGTCAAGAAAGATCCAGTCTTTGCTGCCAGATCGTACATTTACTGTTAGTTTTACTATATTATGAATAACTCTAATATGCCCTTTAGCCTATAGTCCTCTTAAAAGGGAGAAGTCCCGAAAAATGATAAAGACCAACACTTTCTTTTCTTTTAAGCTTGTAAAATCTCTTCTCCTCTGAACACTTCTGCCTTTATTTCTTTATATTAATTTTATTGTAGCTTGCCATTGGACAAATAGAGGCACAGCAGATAATTGAGGTTCCCTCTAATTTGATCCTCTGCTATTACAAGCTGGCAAAGCTCTGTTCATCCCTTCCATGCTGGCAGCATTGGGTCAGGTTATGTTCTTCCTTTCAACTGATCCCATTCCGGGGACAACAGGTTTGACATAGGGGCACTGTATCCCATCTCATAGGTGAATGTGGCATACTTTGGCAGGGGCAAAGCTAAGACTGAACTTCCTAATAACTATAACGAATATATTCACCCTGGAAAAGTTGGCCATGTCATATTTTTACACTAGCCTTTTTTTTTTTTTTCCTACACATTTACCAAGTACAATTTTTCCAGGCAGGTTCATACATAGTACTAAGACAATTATTTGTATCACTGATGAGTGTGCCTTTGAGCATAAAAATTGTTATGTCACCTGTGCAAACAGTATTACCTCCAGAAATAAGTAAGAGTAAGTTTCTACCAATAGGAAGCGTTATAATGGAATGAGCAATAAGTTGTGTTTTTTTTTGTTTTCTGCAGCCTAGAATTAAACACTGTTGAAGTAAACCTTTCATATATGCTGCTTTCAAAGACATGATGTCGTACCCAGTATCTTTTTCTAATTACTGTCTATCTTATTTCACCAGCAAATTGAAACCATAAAGATTTATTAAAAAAATGTTTTAAACACTTATTTCTTTGTTTATCAGGACAAGGTTATAGAAGACCTCTTTTGCATAAATAAAATGCTGCAGGCCTAACTTGTTCCATTTCTCTCCTTCCATTTTACATTATTGATGGCATAATTTTTCATTATGCATTTTCCTACACTTCATAGGAATTCATAAAACATTTCTTATCTGAAAGAAACAATATGTTCTTCGTATTACTTCCACATAATTTTTTTTCCCTCGATCTACATAACTAAATGCTGAGTAAACCCATAAAAAATGTGTCCTCATTTCTAAGTTTATTTGCTTAACTGTTCTGGCAGGTCCGGCATTATAACCCCAAATTTGAAGGGCACATTAAAATAGTTGCTTCTCATTTGCTTGGGTTTCTGATCTGCAAGGTGAGAATCAGCGTGCACTACAGGTTTCAGCACAATATGAAGGTTTAGGCATAATCCCGCCTGTGCTACACTCGCTCTGGGACCCACGTGAGCTTTGTTTAGCGTTTACTTGGTATTTGCTACTAAGCCAAGTACTCACTTGCCTGCTATAATTTCATTATCTTATACTGCTAAAACATAATGTGATTTTTTATTGCTTGTTAGTAACAGGAAAAATGAAGGTTTTGCATCTTTTCCTACACCTTCATTAACAAATCATAAATTTGCCCTGGAATTGCTAACTGCCTCTATTCGCTGCTCTATTGTGAGAATGTGTGTACCACAGATACGGTCATCTCCCTTAACTGAAGTCATCTTAGAGTTCACTGTCTGGTCGAAACTAACTGTCTAGCTTTTTCCCTCTGAGAGGCAGAAGTAACTCAAGAGAGCAATTCAGCCCCAAAATCTTACACGCCTGTCTTCACTCGGGATATATTTTCCTTTGGAGATGTCTACCTGTCTGCATGAATTCAGAGAAACTAGCTAGTAGCAAAGGTGGTGGGATGTGTTCTGGGCTAGTTAACGTCTTACCTTCTCTTCATGTCTATTACGGAAATGCAGCTGGGGAACAGTGCATGACTTTTCTAGAACATGTGATCCTTGATGGCCTTTTTTATGCTTTCTAAACAGTGTTTAAAAATTTATTTCTATTCTAGAAGTTTTAAAGGCTTGAGATTGGCCTAGTCATGAACATGTTTCTTGATACAACACAATAAAGTTACAGTGAGATGAGCTTTTGAAACTTGGCTTTAAAATAGGGAATGGGGATGTACATTTTTTCAGAGAGAATTCTTAATTTAGGGAGACACTGCAATGTTTTGACTTTTAAGAAATAAATGTTAACAGTGGATATGCAGATATTATTTTCTTCTGTTCTTTTGGGGTTTTTTTTCCCTTTTTCCTTCCCCCCATATATCTCTAATCTTTTGGCTTTCAGAAACTCTTTGAATCCTAATCCAAAGGAAATTACTTAATCTTTCAGTCCTTGAACAAAAGGAAGGTGGAATTTGTCCTCTGCTATCAGCTGACCATCACCTCTGAAGTAACTTCTACACTGTAAATCCTAACTTTCCTTGGAAACAGTTCACAGGCAGCACTTACCCATTTAATTTACCCTAGTTCAGGTAAATTTGTCCATTTACCCTAGTTCAGATATGTGATGCTTTAGAAAGAATAAAGGCATCTGATGTAGGACTAAAATCAAAGAAAGGCCACAAAATAACTTATTTTTAAACACAAAATAGATATCAAAGACCACTGTAAGAAGTCATTTGGTCTCAACTCATGAGTTAACGCTTCACTTAGGCTCCTGTCTGGGAGCATCCAGGCATTGCCTGCCTGTCAACAATGCTGCGCATTCATGTACTTTGGTGTTTTGGTAGGTTATTAACACACTTTGCCCCACTGTGGGCACTGTAGAGCATTTAAAGTATTTTGCTGTCCGTCTGAGGTGTGAATTGCATCTTGTTGAGGGCATGTGCTATGGAAATGTGCTGGGGACACGTTATAAGTGTGCTACCCCACGGCTGTAAAGTATGTTTTACTGCGGTCTGTGGAGCTGCTAGTCATGTAAATAGGAATGGCCTGACTTTGGTGGCCTAGTCTAACTTTGAATTAAATGGACAAAGATTTTGAGTTTTTGCCTTCGTTAAGAAGAGTTCTGTGTATGCAGGAGCTGGAGTAGAAGGCAGGTGTGGAAGGAGTTAAGTTTTCTCTACTTAAAAAAAAAGAAAAAAAAAGAAAACTTTGCACCAGTTTATTACTAGAGGTTTTGCTTTCATTGCAGGTATAACTGCAGTATCCACTCAAACACTTTAATTTCTTGCAGAGTTGTTTTTTCTTACTTTCAGTGCAGTTTTCCCTCTCTTAAAAGACTACCTAGCAATTTCGCTAACCCTTTTGAGCTGCCAAAAGAATTTTTTAATCTCTCTGCTGTTCTGTTTGTCCTCTTCTCAGTCGTTGTTTATGTCATCTTACTTTTAAAAAACAGTGACCAGATACAGCAGTGTTTTGCTTGTGGTCACATTGCACTGTTTGAATAATTTCTTCACATTTACATTTGTGACATCTCAAATTTGCAGGAGATGTGGTCTCTACCTTGCTGCTGTTACTAAGACAGGATGTTCATAAAACCATACGTGTGTTATGAGAATCATTAGATGAGGCCTATCTTATATATATATAAAAGGAATTGTCACACTATATAATATATATACACATATACATGTAAAAGGATTGTCACACACACAATCTCTCACAATACATGTTCATAAACCAGAAAGGCATATAGTGATCAATAAACCGCTGTCTCTACGCAGCTGGACGCAGAAGATTTTACCTCTTGCAGAAAGCAAAAGCCACATCAGCATTCAGTGTTACTGATATGTGACAAGTCTTTATCTTGCTTAGAGCACCTTTAGATAATGACAGCGTTATTGTTTGTAGTGCCTATCATTTGCTGCTAATATTTCACTGAAGTATGATCAAACCCTTGTTTTTTAAGACATAGAAATATATTATGTATAGAAATGTATATAGAAATATAACCTGTGTACTTACCTGAGCTCTGCTCTTATGCAAACTAAATAGTCATCTCCGTAGTGAACCCCACACACGGACCAGAAATGGGCTGGGGGCTAGATCCTAAATACACTGTTTATGCTCTCCGGATTATCCTGTTGATGCTTTCCATGATCTCCACACATTATAGGTGTGACCTGTACTTCTAATGGCCCCTAAACTTCAGCAGTATAGCTGTGCACTGGTTCACAATACTTGGACTGTGGATTGCTGGTTTTTTGCTGTCTTGACTAAAAAAGTGTAGATGTAACCAAAGAGAGCAGGACACGAAACATCAACTCTGGAAATCCAACTACCATTGGAGTTCCAATTAATTTCAATGAGAATAAAAGTGCCTGCAATATATACTCTAGATCTAACCTTAGGCTATTTTTACTGTCACTGGAGATAAATAGGCATTTCTGGGGTGTTATTTGTGTGACCTATTTTAGATATTTATTTTAGGATAAGATGAATTGCACCCTAGCAGTGCTCATCTCTACCCACTCACTAGAACAGGAAACGTCACAGCTACTTCAGACACAGATCTCAACTGTTAGTCCTACACAGTGTCTGCATGATGTTGTGTGCCTATGTGGAAGGGCCAGACTGAGACAAAAGCTGTGGATTTATCAGCTGGGATATGCGAAGTGCTGAGCTTGTCTCTTATAAATGAACCACAAAAAAAATTTGTGTAATGTATATATCTCCCTATTATGTGATACCAACATGTTCAGGCGCCTCTACCAGTGTGCCATTGACACAGAGTGGTGGCCCAAACCATGGCATGTTGCCATGAACAAGGCCACGTAAAAGTTAATTAAGTACAGCATATTCCTATCAGGCATTCATTAGACAGTGGTTTATACATCGGCTTGGCGTAAATGTGCTGATGCCCTGTATCCTTATCAACTTAATTGACCATTTACACTATTTATTATTCAGATGGACTGTGAAACTGCAAGGAGCTACCCCTGATGCTCAACAATGCAGAAGATCAAGTTATTATATTATCTTTTTTTTTCCTTATTGGTGAAGATTATGCTAAATTTTACTTTCAATAGAAGCCGAGAACATCTCCAGGTATATCTTGTAGTCTAATACTGGGCAGATGCCCCTTTCAAGGACTTTCTGTCCTTGCTGATGCCTCACATGTTCTTTTAAATAAAAGGACTGCCCTGTGAACACTACGTTTATTCTATTAGTGTCATTATTCTACCTTTAAGTGAGTTTCAGTGTAATGGATACAGGGCTGTTCATAGACTGATAAGTGGATATTAATCCGTTACAGCATACTGTAATAGTAAATTATAAATTCAACTAACATAAATACCATTATATAAAGCTGCAATTATGCAATTAACATACCCACTCTTTTCACCAACATGCTGAAAGCTCTAAGTGCAGTCTGTTCAGAGTAACATGGTTGTGGACTGTAGCTTTATGTATTATGTGTAAAGAATTGCAGTTTCTCTTTTGAAGTGTCCTTTCTGAAGGTCACCTTGCTAAAATGATGGTTCCTATTATTTCCTTTTTATATTATTTTAATAAATCCTCTAAATGGGAATGAAGGCTTAGTAGCAACATTTGCCTCAAGGTGCTTGTCTTTTTAAAGACTTTTTTTGCTGTCTTAACACATGGACCGGTTCTACTGGAGTCACTAGGAAATAGGATAGTTCCTTTAGATTCTCTTCAATTTAGATTAAGCTATATTATATGTAAAAAGCATGAGTCCCATCAGCTTTTTCATAAGTATAATCCCTCAGAAGTTGATGCTTTTTTTGAGGGACAGATCAAGTGGGACAATTTTACACGTTCTTTTAGCTTATGTCTGACTGTAACACCATTCGCAGCCTCCCAGCTCAAACTGGGTGTCTCCACCTTGTGTGATGTGTATGGTCAGTATGTTCCACTGTGCAGGTCCTCTGATCATCTAAATTACAGACCTTACTGGAGTGTGGAGGGGTCCCCTGTCTCCTAAGGAAACTAGAGGACTCAGTAAGATCATGTACATCAATACAATCATGACAGGACATTCGTCTCAGCGCTCAGTCTGGGGATGCATATATCCTAGGGCAGATATTAAGTGCTTAAAGCTAGGAATTTGCTGAAGTACATTGTTGATTCAGGACCAATGTGTATGAAGGAAATAAGATTTGGCCTCCAGTGTGTCACTGTTTTCTGAGAGAGTAGACTGTTAGCAGTACAATTCACATTGTCTTTCCTGACCTCTGCCTTATTGACATAGCAATAAATGCATGGGGAGCTGTAAAAAGGATGCTGCTGGTAGCTAAACAGTTCTATGGCAAATCCACAGGTTTATACACAGTAATTCTTCCAAAGGATTTCATAGGTCTAACACAAATATTTAGAAGAGCCAATATTGCTATTCTTCAAGTTTGTTGATCTATAACACACTCTTCTTTTTTGATCAGGAACAAATATTTATTCAAGAAGACACAGACCTTTCCTGTCTTCCTTATTCTGAAAGGAAGAGTAAATGCAATTTTTCATTCAAATTCAAAGCCCGGAAAACACCCAGGCGAACCAGCCCTAATGCCCCAAGGGAGTGATACTCTGCTAGTTTAGGTTGCAATTACTTTGTCATTACGCTGCTATGAATGATGTTCTAGGAAAGATATTTGTAGATCGGGCTTGCTTGCAAATGGGGAACACATGTTATTAGTTGTTACTAGTAGCACGAATATTTTAAGTCTGATTTTCTATTTAACCCTTTTAGTCACCTGTGCCACTCTTTTCCTAGACATTTCTATTTGAATCAGTAGAGTGTCCTTGCAGAAGCAGTTTGCTTTTCAAAGGGATGAGTATCATATCTCATATAAAGCAAAAGGAACTTGAAATACTACAGTTTCTTTTAATAGAGGTACATTTGAAGTTTTACACTGATTTACATTTCTAGGACTACTCAGTGTTCTAGATAGGGCACAACGTGGACGATTAGTCAAATGTAGCAAAATCGATCCACTATGATCTTTCTTGTGCTGAAGGATGTATTCTAATAACTAAAGATTACTGTGACAGTTATTATGACAACCATGGATAGAATTAATTTCTCTAAGCTTTAGACATAAAAAAATTAGGTGTCTGGGCCAAGGCTGTTCACAGACTTCCCCAGTAGCCAATAGAGAGAGAGAGAAACCTTCAGGGATTTTTGTCTTAGGATGGTTGTCCATTGCCAATTCTCATGACAGGTGACGGAGGAGCTTAGCCTTTACACAGCTAAAGTTGAGTAAGATAACACCCATCTCAAACCCCTGTTTCTGCCTGACAGTGTTTTCCATTTCCAGGACATCAGAGATCAACCCGTTAGCTTTTCCTTCTCACACACAGTTTGGTGAAAGGTTACTGAGTTCAGGTTTTGGAGGATACAGTGTAGAGAACTGAGTGAGAAAACCCAAGGACAGACTAAATACACTGCCCAGGTAGAGTAAATGTATCAAGAATATGCCTTAACATCACAGGGACTATGTCAGAACCAAGTTTGTGGACTCATAGAAAAACTAAGTCCACTCCTTCAGTGAGATATATGAGAGCAAACTTAGGAAGGTTTATATTTCCCCGGGTACCAATTAAGCTAATAGATATTTACATAGATGCAGTCATTAATATTTGGTCACTTACGTGCAACGCTTCCTGGACTGCAGTATGGAGACTGCACCAATAAAGCTTGTCTCTTACCTTTTTGCCATTTATGTAGCTCCTAGGTTTAAATGCACTCCTTCTAATGCAATGTTGATGACTAGAAACATATGTGCTGTCATATAGAAGGAAGCTGATGTAACTTGGGAGCTTGAAAATTGGGCTGAGGATCCACAGGAGGGTCAAGTACAAGGAATAAATATGGTGCTGCTTGCCCAGCTCATCTTCATTCTGTTGTGTGCACATAGGTTTGGTCAAGTCCAGTAAGGATGTGGCAGCTTTTGATGATGGTAGCAGGATGATGTCAGGACAGCACTGCTGAAAAAAAACACAACCAACAACATCCCCACCCCCCTATTTCTTAGTTGATGGCACAAGCAATTATATTCTGGCACTGAACTTCAAACTTGTAAGGTTTCTTTCTGGAATCATTCTCATGGTCTTATGCTTCATGTAAAGAGGACTGTATTAAACAGACCTCTTCCAATATATTTTTTAATTGCCCAGCTGAGTAAAATGCTTAGAATTCAGATGGGGGGTGGTGGAGGGAGAAGCAAAAAAAGACTAAGAATTTTTTTGTTTCAAAGATATTTGAACAGGATATTCCACTGGTTTCATTTCTTACATCGAATGTACATTCCTGATTGTTCCAGATTATCCTTGATTGTTCCTGGTCTTTAGAAACTGAACTTTAAAGTCAAAGAAATATACCTTTTTGGTAAGAAGAGTACTTCCTTGCTAATCTCTGACTATTATCACTTTCCCTTCAACCAGATAGCTCCTTCAGATGCCTTCATGCAAAGGTTATACACTCTAAAGAGAATGGAAGTGGAAGGGATGAGCTTCCACCACTGACAGCAAAATAAACAAACCAAAAAAGCTAAGCAACAGGAAAGTCAAATCCATAAAGTAACAATTTTCTACAAAGAAAATTTTATGAATCAAATTTAGGAACAAATGTGTAAAATACTAGAGAGCCCTTCCAAGTGGACAAAAAAATAATTCTTTATTTTGCTAGATCTACTTAAGTAGATCCTGGAAAAAAGTATGTAACTTTTAGCTGTTGCAAAGAAAAAAACCCTCATGTATTACCCTAGTTGTTAACTCAGACTCATTGTTTCACTTGATTCTATATAGATAGTGAGCAAATTACTAACTTAAAGGAAATTATTTTTAAAATAGATAGAAAACCAAATAATGACTTTAATGGTGGCTAGCAGATTGTCTCCCATCTTATCATGAATCTTTTATCTACCAAATTCACGCAGCAGAATAGTGGCAGTGCTGGGTTTCTCAAAGCACCCTGTCTTGAGGAACATAATCCGCATGACCATTGTATCATGTGGGAAGGTTGGGAGATCTCCTTTGATGGGAGTTGGATTTCCAGAGTTGATGTTTCGTGTCCTGCTCTCTTTGGTTACATCTACACTTTTTTAGTCAAGACAGCAAAACCCCAGCAATCCGCAGCCCAAGTACTGTGGCTCTTCTCATTAACACTGACAAAAAGTGTATGTACAACTCCTAGTTGCAATGGTAGTTTTGGACCACACTGGAATTAAGTTTTTGATGTATTTTACTTAGACTAAATAACAGCATATTGGAGCACGACAGTTTCCAAGAAATTCAGTCTGCTCTGAATTCAAACAAGCTTGCTGGAGGAAGTGCTAAGCCAACCAGTCTCCTAGACAGAAATCACATTTTCACTGCACATATTCAGAAAATATTTAGGTATAATTACGTGATCAGTACTGTCCCTGATTTAAATTGCTTAACTGTCCCTTTAAAATGTGTGCAATGAGAACATATGGATGAAACGCTGTAATTTCACACATTAGGTGATTGAAACTTTGAAGAACATTTCAGTCTCGCAGCCTGCTGCTGGCTGCAGTACTGCGAGTGGGTCTCTGGCGGACTTGGATTGCGCCACCAGCGTTTTGCGAATGAAGACATTTTGGTTTCCTGTACTTGATAGGGCAGCATAAGTGAGGTTATCTCTTGTGCGCTTAAGATCTAGCATCAGGAGGAATGCTTTAGCATCAGGAGAAATGATTGACATTGGCATGTCTTCATGCTGTCATTCATGGGGAGCGTTAGCTATTGAAACAGCTGTTCTGTTATCCACACGTACTGCAGGAGGTGTGTTCACGGAATCACGGAATCACGGAATTTTCAGAGTTGGA
>RSEF01000002.1:12421673-12433867 GCA_003993805.1 Himantopus leucocephalus
GTGAAACTAGTTGTGACGCCAGGTCTACGGCGACTTGGTCTTTTGGTGTTATGAGGGTCAGAATTATTCTGGTTTCAGCACATACCTTTATCCTCCTTGGCAATCAGTTTCTTAGTCATGGCATATTTTCTGGCGCTTACATGCTTCCAGTGGTGTGTTATATAAAGAATAAAGTGCAGATATCCTGCCCTGCCCTGCCCTGCCCTGCCCTATCCTATCCTATCTGAAATATGAGAGAATCATACACTAATTTTAGACATAATTTCAACTTCTACATTAGTTGATTTTTTTTTCTTTACTTAACTAGAAACATCATCCTTTCTAATTTAAAATTCACTGGGCACTTGGTAAAATTTCATGCCATTCCTCTTTTCAAATCAGTGGTTAATACTGTTGCTTTCTAGTGGTTTTGTCTCTCAACTTCCTGGTGTAAACACTAAGTAAAAAGGATGCAATGAACGTTATAGGTAAAGTTTCAAACGACTTCTCAGTTCATCTGTATTTGTACCACTGTTCTAACTGAAGATCACCTCAGAGCCATATAGCAGGGACAAACACCATGCTTTACTGCTGGAATGACCAGTGCTAACTTTCTAAGAACTCCCACAGGTTTCATTGGCCCAGGCTGTAGCTTTTGGCCAAAAGTTGACCTCACATTGCCTTGCAGGGTCAGGGCAATGGAAACCAACATTTTAAATGCCAAAATTCTCTGTTCCAAAGCAAAATCCAAGTACAAAAATTCATCTTCAGGAGCTTTTCAAGGTATAATTTCACTTCAGAAGAGTAGGATGCAGAGCACCCCCTTAGTTGGGTGATGACACTACCAAAGGATAAATGCAAAAAAGAGAGATATATTCCTCCATTCCTATAAAAATAATCCCAAGCAACCTGTCCTCCTACATTTCTTCTTCCTTGTACTAAGCTTTTCTGCAGAAATTTGCACTACAGCCTTACTCCTTGCTCCCCACCCTCCGACAAATACAAGTACCATTTCCATAGGACATTGCCATAAGTGAGGAAAAGGAGAGTGAAGAAAGACAACTGGAGGTGTTAATGAACTGGTGAGCAGCGCGAAGCCAGTTCACATTTGACTTGTTCCTCTCGACAGTGACATCTAAAAACTTATCTTGTTTTTCTGTAACCTCATGAAACAACACACTTCTGTAGCCAAATAACCTTACATCTCCTTTTATAATTAGTGCTATTACATAGAACCTAAGCTTACACAAATGTCCCTAGTGACATGATTAACTTCAGAGATACTAGTCAGCAGGAGTCAGTCACAAAGCATAAACTAATTAATGTTCGAGGACAAGGATAGGACAAGAGAGGTCACCCATCTGACGTGCTTTTGAGGATTGCCAAGTAAAAATGGAAAGGAAGCATAACACCTCATCTTCAGGGAGTTATTTCAGCAGTAACTGGAGAATCTGTGATTGCTTTCCTGAGTGCTTCTGTGTTCTTGGTTTTCTCTTTCTTGATCATATATTAAATGTGGCAAAAAAAAGGAAAGTACAGATGGGAGAAGGTAACTGAAATCTTTATGCAGACCATTTCAGCTGACCAAGAAATGTATCCAAGAAAATATATTTACAAAAGGCACCAAATTTACAAAAGTACACCAAAATTAGATGTGTCTGATATTCTGGTATTCAGTTATGATGAGGTGCGTGTAAAAGAAGAATGAAACCGGTATTTTTATCTCTTCGGATTTATTTTACTTTTGGCACAGCAGACTGCTTTTCTTCTTAGGCCCAGATGCTTCATCCTAATTCTATTATCATAAGCATTTAAATATGCTTTTATATGCTGACTTCTCTGAGAATTAAAGTAAAGCAGTTGCTGAATACTTTGCTGGATAAATATAGATGATTAATATATGCTTAAGTGCCCTGATGAAATGGGGCCTGTGTTGGCAATGCTGTTATTTATTACACAAGGATGGGAAGTTTGGAAACACAAAATAATGTAATTATGTTGATTTTTTTGTTAACTGAAGAGCATTTCTAGGTTGGTTGGTTTCACATCTGCATCTGCCAATAAAGCTTGGGGTTTTTTTTCAATTCTCTGTATAAATATACTGCAGCCAACTCTGATTCACTGTGGTGGACTAACCTTGCTGCTCATGTCTGGGTAGGAACCTGGGAGACCCAGCTGCGAAAGCCCAGCATCAGCAGGCCAACAAGAAGTCATTTGCTCTTGTACCCAGCCAGCAGTGAAAGCAGGGCAGAGGAAGCAAATGGAGAAAATCGGTCAGCAGGGAGAACAAGATATGTGGAGGGGCTGGGGAAAGAGTTGGGAAACAACAGCTGGTCCATGGAAGGACACTGGTGAGACAAGGGTACAAAACCTGGGCAAGAAGTGCGAGTGCTGGAGACTCTCAAAGGATCCATGGGAAGACTGTGAACAGGACTGCTTTGAGACATATTCAGGCTATAAGTCTGGCAAGACATTAAACTGGAATAAGTTAAATGGTGAGGGTAGAAAGGTGGAATTACTTCCTTCAGTGCCAGCTTTAAGAATTTATCAGTTTACTACATTGCATTCAAATAGGACGTCCATGTGAGAGCTGGTGTCACCTGAGCAATGAAGTGAGGTTTGAGAGCAGCAGAGAGGTGAGACAATGCAAGAGCAAAGAGACGTTGGAAGGTGTGAGGGTAGCACAGATCCAGTGTCATGGAGATGGGAAGCGAATGATGCCAGGAGAGGCACAGGGGACCTGTGACCCAAAGGCCATGCTCCCAGGAGCTGGGGCAGGTGTATATCCAAGTGTCTGTATTTGTTGCTGTAACTCTCAGACTAACCCAGACTAAAGAGGTAGTCCACTAAGAAGATAACTGATGTTATCTATTCCTCCACTGATTTATATGACAGATGTTGGGTGGTAAATTTAAAAACTACATCACTTCTGGTCCATATCATTATCAATATTTCACAGACAGATTTTTTTTTTTTTATGAGAAGTAAGAAGAATCTTCCCTTTCACACAACAAAATATAAGGACCAATAAAGAACATCCAAATTTCAAGACACAGGAAGCTCTGAAAAAACAGATTTGAGTTTGTCCAGGCCATCTTAATTTGATCTCAGTGTGCATATATATGCATGCAAACAGTATTTTTTTCCAGAGTCACAATGTATACAGAAAAGCATCAACTGTTTTACTTCTCTTTTTATCTCTCTTTCCTGAGTTGTTCTGTGGAAGAACAAGAATTCTTTCAAGTGTTGTTTTGGCGTTCTGTCTACATCTCTCTTTCCTCTGTAGTCTCCCTTTTGCAAGAAAAGAAGTATAGTCAGGCTGAAGTCTTGACACAGAGATTTTGCCCTAAGAAAACTTGACCTTATAGTTCAACAGCTCCATTGGTTTCTGTATTTCCAAAAATAAATAATGGGCAGGAGGTTTATACAAGAATTCTGCCCATTAAATGGTTTTGTTCTACCTTTTCCTTAGGCTCTTGGCTAAGAGAAAAACTAATAAATGTGCATTTGATAAGAGACAGGCAATGGATTTGAAAGATGTTCTAAACATGAACTCCTCACTGAAGTTCTACTTGAGGTGCAAAAGTTGGTCTTTTTGGCAGTGTCTAAAAAGACAACAAATTCATATTGGATAAAGTTGTTGAAAGGTCAGTGAGCTGTAGAGATTTTTTTGACAGTCATACAGACATTTCTGTTTATTGAATTAGAAGTGACATTGGACAACATTCTGATAGAGGAAAAAAACATGTCCCTTTCAGCCTTAAAGTAACAGTACAGGATCAGTCTGAGAATTCAGTGGAGCTAAAGCATTTCATCCTCACCCTACTTCCCTAGTACTAACCTGCTTTTATTTTCAAGGCATATAAAGAGGCAAAAAAGTAGACGCTACGCTTGTGTGCTCTTGTGTGTATAATTAATTGGGTAAAATCACCTCCCTCTAAGCAGGAAGGACTGCCACTAATATTTATTCTAATAAATATACTGATGGGTCAGGCTTCTGTCTTTCACATCTTCTGAAAACATTATGTCTAGTGCATTGCCTTATTACTTGAAGCCCAAACCTCCTTACATCAGTGCAGGCTGCTAGAAGACACACTCCCTGGGTCAGATCGTTAGAGAAGCTTTAATCCTTTAGAACAATTTTTCAATACTGTTTACACCAGGGACTTCCTTGTACAAATCCTCTTTACACAAGACAAGAATAACACAGGAAGAAACTATTTGTCTCTGATCTCTGCAAAGAAGGAGAGCAAGCCTAAGTCCTCAGGGGGCTTTCTATCACTTAAACTAACCAGGAGGGGATTAATCAAAGATATCTTTGCTGCATGATGTACAGCCAGCTTCAAAGCTACAATCACATTGATCAGTGTACAACAGAACAACACTTACAGCATCTTCTGTTTTAAGTTGAGGTAGAGCAGAGACTGAAATGCCCAGTTTGTTTCATCACTCCTTCTTTCCCATCAAAACAACAGCAGGGTACCGTGATGTCCTGGAATCCAAAGTGCACTGGTCAGGTTTGAATAGGAACTCAGCCCTGCGCTGTAATGAAGAGCAAGCAACGGACCTCCCCCGTGATGATTTTATGTACTAGTTCCTTGCAAGCAAATCTAACCTTTTATGTGGCCTTTTAAAAATTGTCTTGTATGCAAACAAGTTTGCTCCATTAGTGGGAGGTTGATTATTCCTGCATAACTCCATTTTTACCATTGCATAAATAGTGCTATTTCCATCCTATCACAACAGCGCACAGCTGAAATACTGTAGTGGTGAAGTAACTCTTTGCCATCAATGAGAAAAACTAGTAACCTTTCAGATACAAACCCTGAATGAAGAATTGCCCTGGGTACTTTGTGAGTAATAGATGTCAAGCTCGTTAAGAAAGTGGAAGAGAAATTTCTGAGTGAAAAATTACAAATAACTTTTTTCAAAAACTCAATTTTAAAAAAAAGAAATCCCTTTTACTAAAATATTTTTTGGTTTTCTGTTTTTGTAGATAGTGAATAACTTTCATTATATTTGAAGAAAACATATGCAATGCAAAAAAGTTTCTCTCATGAAACACTCATCCATTTTCATCAGTTAAGTTTACATAAAACCCAGCTTTTACCACAACTGTTTATAAATTCTTCAATAAAGAGTCTTGCCATTAAAACTTTCAGAAAAAAAGCTGGGTTTTTGAAATGCAGCATCTTCTAGGCAATGTGTATAAATTTTTTTGGCTTCAGGGAAGGATTTTTGGGGTGACCTTCATCACAGGACAACCATATGCTGGTAACAATAAGATTCCGTTGGGTCTTACAGACAGATCAAGTTTCTTGATTTACATAATTAAGAAAAAAGGCTTTTCTGTATATGTCTTGCAGTCTAGCCAAGACCCGTTACCATGAGCCCATAGATAGCTAATCTCCACCTTTCTAATGCAGTAAATATTTAATTATTTATACAAAGAGAAACAGATGCAAGACGAGTTCATATCCCTACTAAGTGACCTAGTTAGCTAGGCTGTTGGCTGTATTTTCATCTTTATTTGCTTCTTGCTTTTTTTTTTTCTCATTGAAAAACTTTCAATATTGAAAAAATATTTTGATTCTGTGCCAATATTGTACACAACCGAATGTCAAAACCAGAAAACATTTCAGTTGAGTGGTGTTGGTTTTCTATGGATAATGAAGCTATTTCTGAACTCTCAGAAGAATGAAAAGGTGAAGCTGAGAACAGCATCACAGACTTTTTGTAAGCTTTTGCTAAAAACTGTGCCAGTTCTTTTTTTTGAGATATGTCTATTTCCTCTGCTGCTGGTCTCATAGAATGGCCGAACAAACCTCAATAGAGTTAACAGCTCTAGCTCAGGTTTCCATTTCATGTGACATGCAATTGCTCTCTTCTGCCCCAAAGGATATTTATTGCCCAGGCAGCTGGGAAGACACAAAGAGGAAGATCACAAGAAGGGAAATGACACTGCTTGTTATTTAGGCTCATTAGCCACTACGTTTGATTTGTTTGATTCTCTTTCTAACAAGTCTATTTCCCAGTAAGCCAGAACCAGTTCTGGGTTCTCCACAGATGTTCTCATCCCATCTTCTTTACTTTCTCTCTCTTGCTACCCCTCACTTCGAGGGAAACTCACCCTTTAGGATGTTTTTGCCTGTGATAGTTGGAAGAAAATGACCTGTTGTGAAACAGGGTGACTTAAATTTTTCTGCACTTTAAGAACGTCTTCATGAAGTGGAGCCGGTCTCTGGAGTTTCCCTGTTCTCTGTGGCTGCTGAACCAAACAGTGGTACAGGAATAAAATCAACTGTGCTACAACCTGAATAGAAGAAAGGAGTTGTTCAAGGCCCCAGCAGAGTTAAACCCCTTGGGAAATGTGGAGGACAACTGGAGGAAGTTTAAAAGGAACTACAAGCAATGGACAGCAGCAAAAAGGAAGACAGAAGGCAGCCGTGTTTCTGACAGTAGGTGGTTTTGAACTACTTGATGTTTTAATGGTTTTCAGTAGCTCAAGCAGAGAGGCTAACTCTGCAAGTGCAGTACAAAATTCAAGGAGTACTTCACACTTCACTTAAAAATGAAGAATGTGAACGATTCTGAGACAGACTCAGAAAAAAGGTTTGCAAGAATTTGTGGGGGAATTTGTACAATTTTAAGTTGTACAAAGCTATCTTTCAGTTCTGGAGTTAATTCAGTGCTTAATATCTGACTAAATTATGACACCGTCTAGGGCAAAGCACTCCAAAAGAGGCTACTAAAAGATTCAGAACTCAAAGTATTTTTTTTCCAGGCCAAAGAAATTGTCTGCTGAAGCCCCTGAGCCATGGTAAGTGTTTGCACGGTAAAGGTGTTGAAAGATCTGAAGCACTGCAAGGATGGATACCTGAGGCATAAAGACATGTGGAGCAGTTCACAATTAAGAGCACAATGGTGGTTCACAGGGGATGGAAAATTGCAAAAAATACTTCGGTGAATTCTGTCAATATGTAAGAGTTTGTAAGTGCCAACAGGGGAAACACAGCTCAGACAAGAAAGATAATAGTGACATTTTTAGTTCAGAGGAACTCTTCCTAGGAAAAATCAACAGTGCCGCAAAGTGAGATAAATGTACTGTAAATTTGAAATCATATAGAAAATGTATAATTTAAATCCAGACAGAGGTGTATAACACAATGCAATGAGAGAAACAAATTAATAATCAGCACCTGAAGGTAAATGGATGGAGTTCGGTGCTTAGTAGTGCATCAGACTCTTCTTTATTTTGTCTGCTTTTAGACAAATAATCAGAGTGTCTAAATGGGGAGTGCATATGCCTTCTCTCTGCGAAGGATTTTCCCGGTCTGTAGTCAGTGGAGAGAAAAAAACACCTGCAGAGAATCACGTAAGGTCAGCCTATTAGGACCTCCCCCTCTGTCTCACTCCCTCTGACTGTGAAGAGAATCCTAGGTGACTAGGTGCTCAACACAGGTCTTTCTTCTCAGTTTTGGAAGTGAAATCACATGGAATGAATCTGAATCCAAAGAAATATGCAAAGAATATACTAGAAAAGATATGTTTAGTTTCTGCTTTGCTACTAAGAAAAGAAAATCCAGTGCAGGCGAGAAACAGGCAGGGCTCAATCAGGTGGTGAACTGAATGGAAGAGCATAGATCCAAAATCATTACAGAAGCATAGAAGATGCCTTCTGGTTATAGGAAAACTGTTAATAGAGCTTCAGAAGCCATCCTTCTTTCCAAATTTGAATCCTTAAGTCAAAGTCAATGGACATATTTTTCTGGAAATTGTAGAATAAGAACTGGAACGAAAAAAAGCATTGGTCATTGCAGAAAAAAAGGTGGAACTTGTCACTTCTTAAGCACAGCGGAAGGGTTAAAATATGCAAAATGGGAATGCTCTTCACTGTCTGCAAGGATGGAAATTTTTTGAGTGATGGTTGGTGCCGAATTGTTTTTCTATGCTTCTTGTATCCGTTGCCTTTCAAGATTAGATGAGGTTGTATGCTGGTCAGAGAAATATTAATCTATTTCTGTGACTTCAAGACTATCTAAAACAGACTACAGACCACTAATTTTACTGCCAGAAGTGAGTCTCTGTGCCTCCCACAAACACACAGGAATCACTTTAAAGATTATTTTAAATATTTCTTAATTGAAAACAAAACAGATTTTTTTCTTTTAAAAATGCACACAGTGTATCTTTTGGCTAAAGCACGCTGGAGTCAATTCCAGAGCTGAAGTATGTACTTGCCCTGTCAAGAAAGGAAAATGTTCATCTTTCTCAGCTGAAAAGTGAACTGAGACTGCTGAGGACAACATCTTACACAGAGAATAGATCTATTAACACAGTATTGCTGGGACAAGATGTTTCAAGGCCATATTTTCAGTCGAAGTGTATCTCAATATTATGTAGGACTTTTTTAAAAATGTCAAAAAAAGTCGTTCCAAAGGGATTAACTGGAAAAACACACACATCATGTAAGGACTGCAAAATGTAAGGAAAGTACCAGAAATGCTTTATACTGATCTCAAGTGAACAGAGGCATTGAAGATAGTGTTAAACCTCGTTGTTTGGCAAAACACGTTGTTCAAATTAAACAAAAATACAAGGGTAGAAGAATAGAAAAAAAAATGGTCTCAGAACAAACCAAGCAGAACTGCTTACTTTGCACAAGAGCAAACACACAAACAAACAAGCCCTTGCCTGTTACTCTCGCTTTTCCAGGACTGTCTTCCTGGAAATTAAACTGCTGTGTTCATGCATGTCAATGTTCTTCAGCACACATGATAATCTGGCATAGCAATGTCAGTGGGAAGACAAACACGAGTCCAAGCAGTTTGCAAGGAAATTATGGATTTAGAAATTTCACCACTTGTCTTCATTGTCTAGAACCCTAAAGGCCGGTACAGAACAGTGTTGAAATAACTTTATCTTTTTGTTAAAAAGCATTTAGGTCACACTGATCTGTCAGTTTACAAAACAGCAGGAAGGGAGTATGGGTGGTTCCCTGCTGAGTTTTCTGCACATCAGAAAAACAAAAAAAGTCTCCAGTATTAGAAACTCATGATAGAAACTGGTGGAGTAGATGGGATTGCTATGTATTAATAAGAGGAAGGGCAAAAATCAGAAACTGAATAAAGGAGAAGAAGGAATAAGCATTCCCTTTTGCTTCCGCCCAGGAGCCCTCTCCTGCCACTTCCCAGGGAGCCCTTTTCTTCTTTCAAGCACCCTCCCAGCTCCTCAAACTCCCAAGAAATAGTGAATCTTAAAGGAATTCATTCCCTCAAATTGATTTGTTTGTTTCCTTGTTTGTTGTAATGGTTGGAATACCAGTAAAACCTCTGATAGAAACTATTTTGACATAATTTTCAGGTTTTAGAGACTGTGCTATCCAGACTGCACAGAGGATCAATTGCTATGGGGAACAGAAAAAATAGGAAGTAGCTTCATTGTCTTCTCATGGAACTTACCATGGTTTTCACTGAATTTTGCCAGAAAGATTGTCAACTATTTTTTACTGGAACATAACTTATGTTTCAAAACATGTGACTGCACAGTCTAATCTATTAAGAAAAGTCTTAGGTTATTCATACTATTCTTATCAATTTTAAGCAAAAATTCCTCCGTTATCAAAAGTTAAAGATGGCAAAAGCAGTCTTTGTCTTGCTTGGGCAGTTCTCCTAATAATGACATGTGCCATATATACCCTATATATAGAGAGTACTTTAGAATAAGCTTTTTCATACCCTTAACTTCAGCTGATTGGATGCAAATTCTGTCATAAAATATGGTAATCCATAAACTATGTGTCCTTGTGTGTTATATTCTGTTTTTGTATTAACCCGATGTGAAAGCATAATAAATCCTATACACATGGCTTGAAAAACAAAATGTGGGAAGACTGCACCCCAAGACTGGAGAGTTATTCTTCCAAAATAGCCCTGGAGGTAGAGTGGGGCCCTCTGGCAGAGAGCAGTTAATGGCTGCAGACTGGAGAGCAATCCACAGCTTACACGCTGGATTTGAATTTGAGCTCCTGAGTTTGTAACTATAAAACTAACTACCCTGCTAACAACCCACAGAGACCAGATGGACCTGTAATTAATTGGAAACATTTGTATTCATGCATTTCCAAGGTGTGATTGCTGAAATACATTTAAGTCTGTGTGCAGGTACCTATCTAAATGTATACACACGGTAATAATTTTTATTAAAAGGTGGGGCAATTTCTGAAGTTCCATGGAACTTGCATAAAAAAGCATCTCTTTCATAAAGTATTTCTTGTTCCCCCTTGGGAGACCATGTAGAGTGTTAATTAGACAAAAAAACTGATACGCAAGGAACATGGGTTTTGTTTCACCTGCTTCTGGGGTGAATTTGCACAGCTCGGGGAGATGTGTATTTGTGGCAGCCACTGATAAGCAGGGGGGAACAGCAATGGCTGTCAGTGCAGCTAGACCTGGATGAGGGCATCTGCTCAAAAGTAGCGTGAGGGAGCAACACGGATGTATGGCCTCAACCCTTCTCCTAGGAGAAGCAGCAAATTAAAACAGTTGCAAGTTACAGAAACCACATCCAGACAGCCACACTGCTGCTTCATGAGCCGCGTCCTTTGTACACAGCTGCTGAATTCAGACAGGTGATCCCCAAACTGGTCAGTTATAGGGAATTATAGGGGGTGCATCACTCCCTGGAGTTGTCTATTTTTCTTTCTGAATAAAGGGAAAATTTAGGGAGACTAGGCTCCTGACTTGGGACATTTTGGTAGGTAATATTGGGTGAGGTGAATATGGGCTGAAATTAATTTAGTAAGATGGAGAACTCATGCAGCTCTCACTTATGCAGTCCTGCAATTCGCTCACTAGCTAAATTTCAATAAATACATCTGGCATTTTTTCTCCTTATGTAAACCAGCGTTTTCACTGAAGTGAAATAGATCATTTATAATACAATTTTCTATTGATTCTAGTGATTTTTGCAATGAAAGAGTATAGCAAGCTGAATTTTTATATTGTCATATCTGTTGCAATGAATGCTAGATGCTATCTGGCACCTAAGACTACACTTATTCTACACTTATTCTACACTTATTCTAGTTCAAGTTGGAAAGGTTTTATATTGGGAAAAGAAAAAAAAAAAAAGGAAGGCGATAGGGGACTATTTTGCCCCCTCCTTTAGCTCTTCGCAGTGCATCTTGGCAAAACTACGTACTGGGCCTTGGTAAAAAGAGCCATTCCGCATATCAGTCCTAATGGAACGGTGCCATAAAGAGTGTTTGGAGTGGAAAGAACAAAAACTTTCATCTTAATGCTGCATACCAGCATGAGTATTTACTGATGACATTTACTATGTCTTTGTTGCTCAAGACGAGCAAGCTCATGTATGTACCGCTCAAGTGTAGAGTTTTATGCAGTAGGCTAACCAAATCCATATTGCTTGTACAGTGCAACCCCCTGAGCAAAACTGTCTTCTGACTCTTTTTGCTAAGGAAAGAACTTGGTTTGCAACGTATATGCAGTGCAGATGACTCGGAGATATGTGTCATGGAGTGAAAGAGGCACTGAACCCATCTGACAGTATAGATGCACATGATGAAATCAGTAAGATTTTGTTACATTTCATTTTCCAAATATAAACTTCACAGATTTTCATTTCCAGAAATGTTCTTTTTTTTTTTTTTTTTCATAGCTGCAATAGCGGCAGTATGAATCTGTGCATTCATTACCTACATACAGCAGCTTGACTTTTTTACAGTGACTCATTGAAGCCTGAGGTCACTGAGTAGGAAGGTTTCAAAGACCTGCTAAGGAAGCACAGTCCCTGTCAGGAATTTTTGATATAGATTATCTCTACCTTGTGCAGCTGAGCTACTGACAAAGTGATTTCACAGGAGATCTTTATATATATTTAAAAGGTGATTCACTCAGCCTTGGAGACAACAGACATTGAAGGCAGTCGACTGCAACACTGGAAAAATCACTCTATGGTACTAAATACTTTTTTTGTAACTGACAGAATCATTATTTTTTGTGTGCACTGTAGTTCCTTTGTGTCATATAAGCACTCATTATCCTACACTTTTTAAGGGTAAAAATCTCTACTGGATGACACAGGGAAACTTGAGCAGCCAGGGTAACAATTAATGGACCTCAAAAGATTTTGAGGTTACATGTAGACAGATTTGCAGATGGTTCAGCTAAAATGTCTCTCTCCCCCCCCCCCCC
>RSEF01000002.1:12433884-12457028 GCA_003993805.1 Himantopus leucocephalus
CCCCCCCCCCCCCTTTTTTTTTCTTTTTTTCTTTAAGCCAACATGCTTTGATTTCAAAATCAGCCTACAGATCTAACAATCAGGCTACAGATCTAACAATCTCAGATTTTCATTTACTGTGTTGCCAACTTTTTAACTTCAGTCTAGTTTAGTAGATCACTGGTACAACCCACATCTCTTGATAAGTTTTATTTCTGAACCTATCCAGATAGGTTCATTTTTCCCTAGTTATAATAGAAGCACTATGAATCATTACCTTCCTACCAGTAACCTGACTTTGGAAGGTTTTTACTTTTGGTTCAGATCTGAGTTGAAATCAATAAACGCTCCCGACTGTTTCTTTTTTTTTTTTTAAAGGGCATCAGTGACTTGGAGATAGAGCTATTGAGGAATTCACTGATGTAATGCTTTCACTGAAGAACGTTAATTCATGACACATGAAATATTACATGGTGATGTTTTGATACGGTTGAAGATCTGGGTGTCATTAGGCATTGTTCTGGCTGAACTCTACTTGTGTTGTGGGTATCCATTTGTAATGGTTTTTTTTTTTTCAAAATTGCATAATCCATTTTTAGCAATCTTCCTGATAGACAGCTAAGATGCATCTCTCAAGTTACTAGGCTCAGTTCTTCTGCAGTTCACCTGAAAAAATGTCAGGGCTTTGGGCTACCACTTCCCTGGCATATAGAGTCAGAAATCATGGGCACAGTCACCTCTAAATTTCCATGCCTGGAGTTCAGCTGCTTTCCCTGAACCTCTAGGTCTGGGACAGCCTGGAACTGTGGTCTGCCAGATATTCTTTTTCATTAAAAATTTAGGCAGAGGTGAGGAGGTGTTGCTCCAAAATGAAGTGAAACTAAATACCAACTTTGCAAAATCGTTGTAAAATGTATTGATCCTTTCTTCATAGCAGTTATTTAAAGAAATAATATAAACCTTACCTGCATGTTAAAAGCCCACCACTTCAGCAAATCTAATGATGAAAAAGCAATACAAATCACCTCCAAATGGTTATCACTAGATTTACTATGAAAGCACTTTTTGTAGTACAGCTATTTTTGTCTAGGAAGGGGGATATTCTATACTAGTATAAGATGCTTTTATACTCAACATGAAAAGTTCATGGGAAGCGATTTCCTATGGTAAGAGTTATACTGGCATAACTGTTCAAAATCATTTTTTCAGAAAGCTTTCTAAGCTCCCTTTGACAAGCTAAATCATGTTCTGCCAAGCAGATATTACTATTTGTTAAAACTTGTTTCATTTCTATACAAAACTGACCCCTAACAGTAGGATGGTACAATGCTAACTTGGTTTATTTGCCATAGCATGTAAACACATGCATCGTCTACACAGGAAAAAATGTTAAAGGCAGAGTACACTGCACCAGGAGCAGTGTGGTTAGAGATCAAAGTGGGAATAGTGTGATAAAAGGTGTTATTCCACCTACGCTTGTACAGAGCTTGTCCGCCTTCCAGCTCGGTTTCCCCATTCTCACTATAGCAATGCCATGTGGCAGTGTCATCACAAGGTACTGCAAGAGACTCAGCATAGTCATGTACCTAAGAACCCTGTTTCTAGTGCTGGCATGAGTCAACACAAAGTTAAAAGTGTCAAGTTTAAACAAAGAAATCTGTTGGTGAGGTATATGTTCAAGACTTGCACTTCTCTGAAATTTCATGAGAATGATCCCAAAGAGCTCTGCTAGCTGAGTGGCCATTAATTGGATTACTGTTTCTGACATTACCTATGAACCGTTGACAGAACAATGTATGATTCATAAATAATTAATTTGCATGTGACTTTTTTGTTTTCTCTAAGTAAGTGTTATGATCTTTGTGGTTTATATCTATTGCCTCTGGAGAGAAGGCCAACATCAGAGGTCATGGTTAAGTCAAAATAATCATCAAGTCATGAGGACTCTTGGTATCTCTGACAGAATTAAGGAACAGAGGAGTTCCTGCATGCCTTATGCACCTTTGCTCAGTGTCTTTCTGAATAACCTCTCCAGCCTACTTGGTTCATGTGGGTTACAGTAGGATGTGAACAGTGTTAAAATAGATTTTTTAAAAATACATAAACATGCCAGTAACACACATGGCATATAGAATTTGTTGCCTCTTGTTTCCTACTGATGATAAGTGTTGGCTGTCTTCTGTCATTGCTAAAAAGCATATTTCCTTCTGGTTGTGGTTTTAGTTCTAGGGTCCATGTAGAGCCTTTTCACTTGAGAGTGAAATAAACTGCAGCATGACTATGCTTGATATATTTCCAGAGCTATGCCACCTCCACACCCTGGTAAAGCAAAGCTTTCCTCGACCTGTCTGAGGATTGTCTACGGTGCGTTCCTCAGAGGCAGCTTCAGTCTCAGAATTCAGGCTTAAAACATTCTAATTTGTTGAGGTGGTTAAAAAATGAAAGACCTCAATTTTTGGAGAGCTCACCTAGCCTATTAAGGTAGGTCACATGCGACTGACACCAGGTGCCTGGCTATCTCTTTGCCCGAAGCTACAGCCCCCAAAACAGGGAGACCAAAATAAATTTGTGGCTCTGCAGATACCAGAAGTCACAGTCTGTAGCAAGAGGAGAAATCTTTTTTCTTCAACACTTGAATCTAATACGCTCGAAGATGAGCCAAAGCATATGAGCTACAGGAACAAAATTTGTCTGCTGCTTTCCAAAAGGTGCCACAACCTTTGACAGAAGGGGAGACCTGGGGCTGGAAAGGCCTTTGCAACAACAAAGTGATCCAGAAATTGAGTCACAGCATTCTCAGAGCTGTTTGTTATCATTTTTATCTGCCTACAGTGATAAAAAATCCCCTATCCTGCAAAAGTATAAAAGTCAAACACTTATTGCAGAGCTCCAAGAGTATGATGATGTTGAGGACAATACAAGCAAGCAGATTTTCTGTGTTATTTTAAACACAATATTAAGTAACCTCTCCATCATATCAATCCACTGACTACATAGGTGGAGAAGAAAGGTACCCATGTTATTGAGGATCATTTTGTCCCAGTCACATAAGTGCATGTTATGAATGAACAGGAGTACAGCTGAAGGTTCAAGAGGGTATCTGGATTATCTCGCTTCTTATTTGAACAACAGAGAACTCACCTATATCTCACATCCCCATCCAAAAATAAAATTAATGAGTTTTCCCACTTTTTCCTTATTTTCTAAACTTCCTAAAACAACTAAAATTAAAAGCAGAATGTGACTCTAAGAGCAGGAATTATTTAATTGTAATTTATTTGATTTGAAGGCTCTCTTCCCATCATGTGCCTCTCTATGTTCAGCATACTAAAATCCTGATTGTCTAATGGTGACCCTGTGGGCTGACTAAAACACAAATAAACAGTACTAATGAAAGTTGAAAATAGATGGATGATTCAATTAAGGTTCAAAATAGGACTGAAAAATGGCAACAACAATCTTCAGTTTCTGTTTAACAGTTCTGTTTCCAAACTTTCAGAGGACACGCTGAGGTAATGCATGTGGATTGAAAATGGCAGAAGCTTTCTTTTAAGGATGATGTTAAAGACAAAGAGATCATGAAAAATAGACTACTCACGTTGGAGAGGCTGACCTGAACACCTTTACTGCACATATGCTTGAAGTAGTGAACAGAAATCAAGCAATAATGACTGAAACATATATATTCAGACAGAATGAATGAGAGATGGTAACTGTTTTCATTATGCTGTTGGTTAGTTCTTAAGAAAGTGATGAAGCCATATTCTGTGTATGTAGTGACCCACTTATTTTGCGAACAAATAAAGCAGGTGATGGTTTAACTTCCATCTTAAATCACTTTCAGTGTGATAAACTTAGTTCAGTTTTTGCTTGGGTGGGCAAAAGACTTCCCACCAAAAAAGAAACCCGTATGTTTTTCTTTCCCACTAAGGTGCTATTGTTTTACTGGAAGAAAAATTATTTGGCAACTTGTATTATTATTAATATAATTATTTCTATTTTTTTTTAGAATAAGAAAGGCTATGCTAGTAAATCCATACTTCATACAGTGAAAATTCAGTTTATTCCCACGAAATGATAGCTGTGATACAGAAGTGTTAACTGGTAGATTTGCTGATCTTATTATAGAATCATAGAATGGTTAGGTTGGAAGGGACCTTAAAGATCATCTAGTTCCACCCCCCCACCGTGGGCAGGGACACCTCCCACTAGACCAGGTTGCTCAAAGCCCAATCCAACCTGGCCTTGAACACCTCCAGGGATGGGGCATCCACAAATTCTCTTGGCAACCTGTTCCAGTGTCTCACCACCCTGACAGTAAAGAATTTCTTTCTAATATATAATCTAAATCTACCCTCCTTCAGTTTAAAACTGTTACCCCTTGTCCTATCGCTACATTCTGTGATACAAGTCCCTCCCCATCTTTCCTGTAGGCCCCCTTTAAGTACTGAAAGGCAGCAATAAGGTCTCCCTGGAGCCTTCTCTTCTCCAGGCTGGACAACCCCAACTGTCTCAGCCTGTACTTATAGGAGACGTGCTCCAGCCCTCTGATCATCTTCGTGGCCCTTCTTTGGACTTGCTCCAGCATGTCCATGTCCTTATGTTGGAGGTTCCAGAGCTGGACGCAGTATTCCAGGTGCGGTCTCATGAGAGTGGAATAGTAGTCAACCTTCACAATTAAGTCTTAAACTTTTTGGTTTCACGTGATTTGCGACAATTTAGAACTTATTTCTTTTTTTTCTGGGGGGGGTGTGTGTGTGTGAATAAAGGGACAACAGAGAATTAGATCCATCACTGTTCGAACAGTTTGAAGGTTCATGGCGACTGTAGCTGAAATGAAAAGGAGTGTTGTAAGGAATGGGTTGAGCTTTTCTGAAAACAACCTTTTTGGGTTGGATTAGGGTTACATTAATTCCTGGTGTAATGTCCTGGGTAGTGGCCCATCCTGACCCTCCTACCAAAACACCTATTCCTGCCTTCTTTGAGAAGATTCATGCTCCCTGACAGGTTGAGACATGCCACTTCTTGCAGGGATGTGTCCTCCTGTCTCTAAAGCCCTACCTAGGTAATCTTTGGGGAACGGTCTGCCTCCCTTGTCGAGTTTGGGGTGCAAAGAAGTTACTTGCTATTTCTTTAGTAGCTATTTGGGCTTGGCTTTAAGAACCTTTCGTGATATCCAGAAGGAGGCCACATGGCAGAATCTGTCCCAAAAGAGAATTTTTCAAATTCTTATTTCATTAAGAATTCCTACCTAGAGTGCCTCTGCACCTTTTCATACTGGAGTGCTCTCAAATTTCTATTGACCTATTTTCGGTTTATGAATTACTTGCAAATCCCTTTGAAATTAATTATTTATCTTCAAGGACCTTAGGTTTGTCTGTTACCTAGTATTTTCTTTCAACTGGTATATTTTCACAAAAAAAATGCTTCATTTGCAATGACAGAAGCAGAGTTTTACTGAATTCACTGCATTGCCATGGGAACGAATGAGTTCCTTCCGAATCACCATGGCCAAACTAACTCAGATGAAATAGGAACAAGCCCTAACCTTTGCCCATTCTTCAAACATACGTCAAAACTGATTTGTTCTGAATGTTCAAAAAATTGAGAAGGTCCCTGGGATACATAGGTGGATTTCTAAAGTTATTTATATTATAAGAAAAGCAAAGAGGCATCTGCCGATTTATCTGTACCTTTTCACACATAAACGCTTAAAAAATATGTGGCTTCCAGGCTGCAAAGAATAATTAAAAGCGTACCAAAAAAGTTGTGAAGGAAGGATATTCCTTTTGAAAATCATTCCAAATTTCATTTCATACTTCTTTTCTTTTAGGATTTTCCAATACTTTTTTATATTTATAATAAAAAAAATCTTAATTTTGATCACTTCCATAAAAATTCCTTTTTCTTTATTATCAGTAGATCCAATTGAATCTGCGTTGTGTGGAATGTTTTTGTGCCTATTTTTACCCCTTAGATTTTGGCAAAAGACAAAAAAAATCTTGAAAAGTTACTGTGGAAGACAGTATAAAGAAAAAAAAGGAGGAAATAGACAAGAAGTAATCTATTTTATATATTCTATGACTGAAAGATGAGAAATTGAAATAAAAATGTTCAGATTTTTAAAAATCAAAATTAGAAGATGATTTTTTTTTTCCCTTAGTTTTCCTGACATTGACTTTAAGGCTAAACAATGTTAATCTGTCGTGTTTTGCAATGAAAAATGTTATTTTATGACCAAACGTATTTTTCGCTAGGAAGATTTTGGTATGCCTTCCTTCTGACCGATTCTTTTCCTAATTTTATTGAGTTTTGAGGTTCCATCCAGCAGCCTTGATATGATTCACTCTCTGTCACTCAGTAAAGTGAGTCTATAATCAAATCTACAGTAAATTATGATATAAATTTTTATATTCCCTAATACCGAGTTTGAAAGTGTTCACTTCAACGCAGCTAATAGAAAATCTGAAGACTTTTGGCCTGTGCAACTAGTTTTGGGGACTTGAAGGAATCTGGTTCCACAATTAGAGCGTGGGCCTTGGATGAAGAACAGCTAAGTTCTGCCTCCATGCAGTTGCTGACTCATGGTGGTACAAATTCAGTCTAGCTGCATTTAAGAGTGTTTGAATCTTTATGTTGAATTTTACCTTTAAGCAAAATGTTAAGAAACTGACCTTAATGTTTTTGTTCCCCATTTTAACAATGCACCTACACTGAAATAAAAAAGTAAAATTCATTAGAATTAACACACGCTTGCAAAGGATTGGAAACTCATATAATTAAAAGAAGCTTTAGAATCAGAAATACTTCTTTAATAAGGGTAGTTTTAACAAATCCTTCAGTAACTTCTCAGTAAAATCCTTTAGCAGTAATTAAAGAACACTCTGCTGTATACAGTTATTTTGTCTGCTATGATAGATATATCAACCAAGTTAGAAGACGGTAGGAAATATTAAGCATAGGCGTGGTTTGGAAAAATGTTGGCAGTGCTCACAATTTGCACATCAGTCTAATGCTTAGAGAGTAGTCAAAGGTCAGAGACCTGGCGTCAGTGATTTACTCGGGTTATAGATCTTCAGCCCTCTGTTGAAGGAATACATGACAAAGGGAATGAGGGAATAGGTGAGAGGTAAGTTCAAGATCCTTCCTTGGGTATACCCTGAGTTTGATCCCTAAATCCCAGCAATGTTTCTCAGTTTGGCCAATGTATTTTATTAGAAAATGCATGCAACATAGTGTGGAAAATAGCGATTCTCACTTATACTGTAAGGCACAAGCGAAATTATACAGAAGCTGGGCTCTATTGCCTGTGCCCACAACTGCTTTTTGTGATAAGTCCAATCTTACATGGGTTTGTTAGGCATGTGCAGAAGATTCACTCCCTGCTAGAAATTTAACAGGGCAGTGTCTGGCTTCTGAGATCCAGGGTCATGTACAAGCTGCAAATTCATCTAGTCCAGGACATATCTGGATACGCTTAGAGGGGAAATGATCGGTGCAGAAGGAGATTTGTGATCAAAGGAGGAGAGGTCCAGTGAATTTAGGTGACAACCAAGGTCTTTCCTCCTTCCTTCCTTCCTTCCTTCCTTCCACCCACCCGCCCACCCACCATCCCTTGATCATCTTAGTAGCCCTTTGTTGGACTCTCTCTAGTATGTTCATGACTCTCTCCCAGCACTGGACACAGTACTTGAGATGTGGCCTCACCAGTGCTGAGTAGAGGGGAAGGTTCATCTCCCTCCACCTGCTGGCAGTACTGCTCCTAATGCAGCCCAAGATACCACTCGCCTTGTTTGCTGGCTTATGTTCAAATTGGTGTCCACCAAGACCACCCAGGTTCTGGTACTTTTGCTTCTATTTGCAGTCAGCCTCTTGGTTTGAAATTACCAGATTCTGGAGCCTCACTTTATTTCAGAGTTGTTTTTTCTATGGTATTTTGTACATTGCTCTCTTCTGTTTTTCCAGACTTCTCTCAACCTTGCTTCTCATTTGCATAATAAGCATGGTTAATCAACCAAGCAACAGCTAGGCGCACAACAGGTCAGTTAAGAACATGGACCTGAACAAATCCAACACATACAAGACAGTGGGAGCATCACCTGACACTGTTTACTGCAACTGTGGTATCCAAGTTATTCATAACAATATCTACGAAAAGGAATGAAAACAGCTTTGCTAAAACAAAGATGTGTTGCCAATATACCAGAGAGCAACTACCACTAACTGTCATTCATCTACTACCAGTAGACCTCAAGATATTTTGAATGCATCCATGTCATGAATGCCTTTAGCGACACAGGATGACTAACAATGGGACCATTTATCTCTATTCTGCTTCTCAGCCTCTATACAGCCACTCAGCTGTTCAAACATAAGAGAGAATATCATCCATCTCCTATTTGTTTAACTAAACCAGCCACTTCCAGGGAAGTGTTTCTGGGCGGGGACTTAAATTGAATCAAATTTCCATGAAGGAAATGACTAGCCAAAACACTTAGATATCAGTATCTTTCTCAGAAAAGAAATTTGCTATTACTGTGTTCTCAGAGAATTGACGTAAGACCTAAATACTTATCTTTTCTGGCAGAATGGTAGTCCATGGACTATAAAAGGGAACCTTGAAGACCTACTTCCAGAAAGCATTAATCCTTTATCCAGAGCAGGACTATCAGAAGGATTGTCTAGTAGGGTGTAGAGGGAGACAACTTTTAATTTGAGGCTACTCAAGGGCATGGCCAGGTGGAGAACAAAGGTAAGCGGTAGAACTGACTGTAACTGAGCTCCTGTCACACAGCTAATTTCTCCCCTGGTATTTCTTTTCCTCTTACATCATAAAAAGTAACTATATCTGAAGTTTCTTATGAAACAAAATATTCTCAGATAACTCAGCCTGGGTCAATGTAAGAGGATTATTTTAATAAAATAGAAGTGTTTTGATTTTGGCTTTTATTATAGTTTGTTCTTTTCTAATTTGGAAAGGAAAGAAAAACTAAAAGAAGTTCTAACTGAAATATTTCAAATTCAGTGACTCAGCCCTTGTTATTTTAAATGGTTTATATTTTTCTGTGTGAATTCTTGCTAGAATAATAACATTCTTTTGGATTTTTTAGATTCCACTGAACCAGTAATTTAAAATTGCCCCTTCAGAAATTTATTGACCACTTTCTCAAATAATGGGCATTTTTTCACCTTTGATCTCTGACAGCTTTCAGCAATTAGTCATCTTAAGACCTCACAAAAAGATACATAAGTTTATGAAAAGCCTCTTCATTAATGTTTTGAGCTGAATATGTCAAGTTCTTTCTATGTAAAACCTAATATTCTAGTACATTCAAAGAAGAAAACATTATATAAACAAATAATGAGAGCAGCTAATTTACAATCTTTTTTTGATGCCAAATGATTGGAAAAAAAAATCTTTTCCACAAAAAGTTATCCTTTTTCTCACCACTTCCCATTTTATTGTAACAAGCTATTGACTTCTTTTTCCTATACTGCAATGAGGACAAAAGCCTATCAGCTTATCAACAAATTTCCTCATGTTTTTTTGATGGAATAGTCATACTGGTTCTTCTTCCTTTCCTGTAAAATTTCTCTCAGTCTTTTCCAGTTCAAAAGACCCAGGTGAGCAGATCAAAACAAACAATTACTTCTTTGTCGCTTGTTTAAAATAAGCCCTGGCAGACCCAGCTGCTCCCTCCAAAGCTGTTTCAGCTGTAGGAAAGCTGATAAAAGTATAGGAAATTATTTAAAGAGATTGTTCCCCTTCTTTTAGATTAGTAACATCTGAAATTAGAAATGTTAGAAAATGAGAGAAGCACGTAGCTTTGTGACACACTGATTTTTCTTCCTTGATATTGTTAGACACATTACCATCCCTCTGCGCTTTTGCTGAAAAGTTGTTTTTTTAATGCTGCACAATAGATTATATTGATTACTTCTAATTTATAGAAGGATATTCCAGAGACCTTGTCAACTGTCTGTACTGCAAATCTTAGCTCAGCTGTTGGTCAGAACAAGTCTCATTTTGGCTTAAGCACTCAAACTGAACAGGTATCATAATTGAAATCACGTCTTCCATATGAGATATGCTTAAAGGAAAAGGTATATTGGGTGCTTCTGGTATGACACAAAGCTCGAAGAACAAATATAGTCATTTTCCAAACCTATAGTGAAAAAAAAAAAATCTTTCAAATTTAATGCCCTGGAAACAATAACATATAAAAGTATGCATTTTCACTGGTCTTCAAAATATTTTTTAGACACACAATCACACACTGACATTAAATATTAGAATCAAATCTCCCTAGTCTATATCAGAATCTCTCTTCTCTTCCTACTTATTCTTTCTCATGATTTGTAAATTGATTTGCATTTGACACATTGTCCTGGTTTGAGGTAAAACAGAACCAATTTTCTGTTCAGTAATGTTACGTGTTAGCTGAGCATCTTCTAACTAACTGAACTCTCTGAACTTAACAGCATATGGTAGAGACACTGTTTTCAGAGTAACAAGATCTGATTATTTGTAATTTATGCCAAGGAATGGTATGCAGAGAGGCTCCTGCTTATACTTATTGCTCTAACACCAGAGGTCAGCTAAATTTGTTATTTGCCCTATTGGAAGGTCGGAAGCAGAAAAGTTGCAGAGGGGTCCCACCATCGGGGAGGAGCGGACAGGACAGGTGACCCAAAACTGACCAACAGGGCATTACATCTCATCTGCCTCGTGCTCAGTGTAAAAGCTGAGGGATCAAAGGGTTAGTGCTTTTTCTTCAATGGCCGGTGTCCGAGGAGGCTTCTGTCTGTTCGTCTGCCTTTGATCCCAATCCGTGCATTCCTGAATCCAGATCCAGAACCAGAATCCAGTTCCCATCCATCATTGAGTCCAGTCTGGGACTTTCCCAGTGCCTGCCAGTGATGTGAACATCATCCTGGGAGCTCGGTACGGTTTTGTATATATTTCATTTTTTTTTTGTTATTGTTTTATTAATTTATTATTTTTTCATTAAAGTAGTTTAGTTCCTGCTAAACTTGTCTCTCTCTCTCTGTCCCTCCTCTTCTTGGAGAGAGAGGTTGGGGAGAGCATCTGTTGTTCATTTCAGCGGCCAGTCCGGCCCAAACCATGACACACTTCAATTCTGATCTTCCAGCAGTATTTTGCTTCTGTATACCCCTTTGATTTTGATTTCTGCATTTCAGTTTCCTTTCCAATGTGTTGACTTCAGCACCAACACTGATGACCTGTACAGACTAGAAATCTTGTATTTCCTTTTCTGAATTCTTTTGACTTGATTTATTGATTCATCTTCACCATTCACTGAAAGAACTGTGCACTTGGTTTGTTTCTTACTGTACACTGTAATGCACTCAGGTATCTTTGTTATAAATAATTGCTGAAACAGTGCTAGATGTACCTGAAAAGCAGAAGACTGCCTTACTGTGGCTGTGCAAATGGAGTGCTGGATTGCTTAAAATATGACTGTTAAACAGCTGGACAACAGCCTAATAAGCAGGATGATGTCTGCAATACACCAGGAAGCTAATGAAAGTCTGCATCTGGGTGGTGTCACTTTATGATGTAAATGTGCATGTTAAGAGATGCCTTATAGGTGAACTTGTATATAGCAATTTTTTGATTCAAACTTTTTTAGCATATGATTAATTAAATGCACAGCAGATTGATGATAACTAAAAGGCAGATAATAACTAAAACCAGAACTGAGTTAAGATTGAAAGTTGATATCTTTTGCGATCTCTGGAATTGAGCTGCTGAACAGATTTGCAACTGAGAGTTCACTGAAGACTTTTTTTGCTTGATCCTTACTGAAGACTTGAATAAATGAACTTTAGATTACAAATCCGATCTTGAGACAAGCCAGTGTTTAAAAATGACTGAGATATTTGGGAGTCTTGGTTGATGAGAGAAGCAGGCTCTGGAGCAATCTGCCTGGTTGGTAGGCTGGCTAGTCCTGCAAAAGCTGAGTGGTCTTTGAAGTGTCACTTTTCACAGTGGGAGAGACCGACAGTAGCTGCTCTTGAAGTAACCAACAATACTTGGTTCCTTATCTGATTATGGTGTCTTCTTTTGCTGCATCACTCTAGCTCCTCACTTAATTATAACTGTACTAAAAGTAAAACGCTGAATCTAGGCTCTATAAACTGTGGTGAGTGCTTGGCCCCTTCAGAGGGTAAATTGCTGCAGTCTTTGGAGACACCCACCTAGAAAGAGTCATTCTCTTGAGACCAGGTGACACAGACTTAGTGACTAATTTTAAAATACCTAAATTAGATACATTTCATGTTCCATATTTATGTGGTTTACAGTATATCACAACTGACGATGTCTCATTCACACTTTTTACTGTCTGCCACTGAAGGTATTTAGCCTAGCTGCCTCGAATTTCTCTCAGGAATTAGTTTTCTGCTTCATTCTGTGTAATGAAAACCTCTTTTTAAAGTTTTGTTCCTCCAGTCTCACATTCCTGAAAATTCAATTATGCTCAACAAAGTTGACTACGATCTTAGTCTAAAATTATGTTCTCCTTTGTCTTCTGTGACTGTTTTTGGGTTGTGTCTCTTTCATTACACAGTCAGAATGCCTTTGAGAGGATCCTTCTCATTCACATTTCTGTGCATGCTCCCTTAGGTTATTCTTCTTCAAAGTCACATATTCTGTGACTTTAAAGGACAAAACTGGGAATTCTAATGACTACACGTGGTCACAAAGCACATACTCAAGGTCCAGAATTTCATTGCAATTTTCCCCTTGGATTTTGTTACTAAATTGAGGAATATAAGATCTTACTAAACCATTTGCTTGCACAGTTTATTGTGAATGGGTTTAATACAACTGCTTGTGGTTGTTAAGTGCTGACCAACATTAAATCTCTGTTGATAGAAATGTCTTTTTGAAACAAAGAGATCTTCATGAGAAATTTTCTGTTTATATTAAAGCTTTTGTATAAACCACAAAAAATCTAAGAATCAGATTTAGGTTAGATGTGAGGTTTAATTAAGGAAAAGTTGTAAAGAATTTGATTCTCAAATGAAAGGTCCATTAATATTCTGGTGAATCACTTTTTTGCACATTATATCTAGAAGTGAAATGATCTATAAATTTATTTTTCAACCTACTCAAGAGTACTTATACACTTTTAGAAAATTTATCTGTCTCTTAACACTGGGCTCTTCGAAAAAGACATTATAATTCACATTTTTCTGTTAAAGAATAACTATCACATGAGAAGATGAGAACAGCTATTTTAGGTCAGGAAAAAAATGTCAGTATCCTTTCTCCAGCAGCGGTTGGCTCTGTGTATGCCAGCATTGGCCAGGTGCGGGGAAAGAATGTGCAAAACTGGGTAAGTATTGAGTGGTCCTTCACAGTTTTGGAGCAACCCTCCCAGAAGTTGTATCTGTGTCATCCCAACCCAAAAGGATGGTCTATACACTGCAAATGTCTCCAGTTTCTTTGAATGTTCTTAGAAGGGCTATTTTTAAAAATAATTGTTTGAATGTTTTCCATGTAGATTATAGGAGACTTTTGATAGCAGAGTTAAGCTTCCTGAGTGTTCAGTGGACATGTAGGGATAAAACATGATGATGATGAAACCTTTCATGACTAAAATTCCATTCGGCTTTAATTAAATCACAGTAAGCATACAATTACCATTAATTATGACTAGCAGAAGTCTTCACTGCATATCAGAGTGGTCAATTTTGTATCCACCTCTCTCCTTCTTGATCTTTTTGTGCTTATGACACAAGCATGAGGACTTTACCTCAGGGCCATACTTCAGTATTTGTACAGTGACTTGTCCATATTAGGATATAATTTTTATTAGTGTTCCTATGTCCTACCCCAAAAAGAAATATAGATATTACCAACTGCAGTCATAAAACTGAGAAACTAATTTTCACTGATTCCCCCACTCACACTCTCTTTTACTTTTTATTTGAGCACTTTCTTTCTCTTGCTAATAAAAGCCAGCATTTATTTTAAATGATGCTAGCAGATGTGCAGATTATACTTCAAAAATTCCTGTTCCTGTCAGTTGATAGAATTTTGTCATCATTTCACATATTGGCATACTTTGTTTATGAAGACAGCTTTCGTATCTGTGTCGGGGCCAACAGAGAAGTATCTCTGTTTTATGCTTTCTGCAAAAGATAGTTATGACAGCCACAATGCTCTGAATCATCCACAGGTGCAGTTTACTGATGTCTCACTACATTAGGAAGACCAAATAATAAAATTTAGTAATGTATGTGAACAGCACCGAATCTCATATGTTTTCAGAAATTATTTTTAAAAAATCAGTCAGATAGTCTTCAGGCAATGTGTTTTTTAACAACTCCTTGGTTTTCAGATCACTTCTGATCCCTTTTTTGGCTACAGGCAGAATAAGAGTTGATTTTATGGTTTTTTTTCGTTGCTTTGTTATTTATTTTTTTTTCTGTGTTCCAAAATGTGGCATAATCTCTTTCCCCTTCATATTTTAAGGTAAAAATGTATTCATGCTAAATGCCAAGCTAATGGCAGCATTGATTTACTCATTTTAATAACTTCCAGTTCTCAACAATGCAGATGTGAATGAAGAAAATGTAGAGTATTACTGTACATTTTAGCAGTCCATGAATGCAGAGTGGCTAGATGTTCTCCCTCAAAGCAGAAGTCACATTTGTGGGTGTAATTATTATGCAATGTACTTAAAGGAAAATTTTTTATTCTTTTTTAATTATTTTTTAATAAACATTATTCAGTGTCAAAATCAACACTGACCAATAGTTAAAGCTTCACTAGTACTGACAAAAAGTATTATTTCTCTCAACTTTGAATAATATGTCACACACAAACTTTTGTCTTTTAACAGTGACTTTTTCAGATAAAAATGACTTTCTCTTCATTTAGAAAATAGATCTACTTTGTGGTACAACATATCTCTACTAAGATACAATGACTTTGAAGAAGTATTTTCCTTTTCTCAAGTTTTAAACGCACTGCCTGCCTCTTACCTTGCTCCTTGGCAAAGGACTAGATAAAAGGCATTGATGAAAATGCTAAAAAATACTTGAAGAATATGCTAGCTAATGTTCATATACGTGACCTGAAAAAAAAACAATCCTGTAAAATAGACAGTATTGTTACAACAGAGGTAGTGAAGTAAAATACTAGACTATTTATCTTAAGATTTCTATTAATACTTTGGCTATATTTTCTTAAATTTGACTGGTAAGCAGCTATGTATGATGAAGGATATGTAAGATATAAAGAGATATGAGGGACAGTTGAAATCATACTTGGTTATCAAAGACGTGTGAAATTATTGAAAGCACTGATGTTTAACAACTATACTG
This sequence comes from Himantopus leucocephalus, assembly GCA_003993805.1. NCBI lineage: Eukaryota > Metazoa > Chordata > Aves > Charadriiformes > Recurvirostridae > Himantopus > Himantopus leucocephalus. Next base: position 12,449,224 of record RSEF01000002.1, read on the forward strand.
AGATTAGAGGATTTGTTATCTAAAAAAATCAAGAAAGAGGAGATACAGATCACCAAGAAGTGATCTATAAAAGAAAATACTAATTTACTATGAAATATTCACCGTTTGATTTAATACAGAAAGAACTATTTATACATCTGTGAAAGAGTGGGGAGTAGACGACTTTGGTTAGTTTGACATATACCAGCATATTCCACCAAAGTTATCAGTCATACTTATAATAGGCACTAGTACAGATTTCTTAAAGAATAGAAACCAAGTGAATGCATTTATCTCTCTCTATTAACTAGAGATGCAGCTATGCAACAAGGTTTGTCCTAGACAGCTGCTGGATATCTACCTACTGAGTATCTAAAATGAGATAAGATAACCCTCAGCCTTTACAAGACACAGCAGAAACTATAATGATTTTAGTTGATGGGGTTCTCAACTAAAAAGAAATTGTAATAAAGTTTTGTATAAATTTGTGTTTGAGTTTGCACACAAATAATACAGCAGAGGATTAAGAGAACTACAGTGTACATAACAAGAACAATACAGGTTATTACTTATTAGGATAATCCTAACAAAACTGAAGTATTTAGTTATGATTTGGAAAAAAAAAAAGAAAACGAAAAAATGGAATTACCTTGTACAGCTAATATATGCATTAAAAAATTCTGTCCTATATTGCACAGTTAGATCCCATACTGCAAAAGTGTTTCTGAAATACAGTATAATTCTTAAGACCACAGATTTAAAAAGTATCTGAGAATGCTGGGAGTATCCAGACTGACAAGTAGGTAAATATATTTTATTACTTCGTATAGAATTCTTGAGCATTACGTTCAAAACTGATACAAAAAAAATGACTCTTTTCCACTTCTCTCAAATCTTTAATGTGAATTTTGGCTTTTTTTTTTTTTCCTGACCCAATTATTCTTCCCCAGAATTATTTAAAACATAGTTCTTTAATATTTGTTTCTGCAATATGTAAGCTACAGTTACGTAAATACTGTTACATTCATAGTGTTGTCTGGAGCTGTAAGGATAAATGGAGATATTGAAGACATCATGTAAGCAGTTAGAAAAATGATTTTGTTCTACAGAACAGGAAGCAATGGGATAGTCGAAGGAAGAAGTTAAGAAAGACAAATTGAACACTAAGGAAAAATGAGAACTCAAAAGTAGGTGAACTCAAGAAAGCTTATGGAGGGCTTTACGGAGTTTTCCTTATATCACTGGAAAAGTACAGTGATGTCACCACTCTATGGAGAGCACAATTGCAGGTGATTCCTCTTGCCGAGGAGCTGTGAGACTTTGTGCAACCTCCAGGGGAGTGTGCAGGGGGCCAAGATAACCATGGGCTTGAGTAAGCAGGTTGCCTGGCTGGTTTACGGTGTCAGGATAATACAAAGCAGCAAGAGCAGAAACAAGAGACTAGCTTGAATTTCCAGTAATTTATTACCTTGGGTGACACACATTGGTCAGGAAAGCTTGTTCTTCTCATCTGTAAATATTTAAATGTAATTTAAACATTATATGCTACCTTAATGGTTGTTGTTGTCAGTGAAAGGATGTTTTAAACCTCTGTGTAACTGGAGCTGCATGAGAAAGTTTGAACTCCACTGTTGAACTATCTGCCTGGACTTAGCTGTAGATGTTAAAATTGCATAAGTCTGCTTGTGTTTTTGTAGATAAGGGAATAATTCTATCAGTCACTGTTGCTGTAATAAAAGCCAAAACACATAAAAGCCAGCAACACAGCTCATTCCCTCATTCTGAATCTGCTGCATAACAAATTAATGGCAGTGTGCATGAAAAATTAGAAATGCTTCAAACCTGAAGATTCATTTGTTTTGGACAAATGGTATTGACTGCACTGAAGTAGATTGCAACACTGGAATTATATTAGAGTAACTTGACTACTACTGCTAGTGCTATTACATTTACTACTGTACTACAGCAGTTGAGCTGAGGTCAATGATAGGCCAGCAAAGGACAAGTCCTACTATGTAAAATTTAAAATTTATACAGATATGACAGTGAAGGTTTTTAGCTGGAAAAAAAAAAACCAAACAGGAAATCGAATTGCCCAATATCAGGAGGATAGCAGCTGAGCTAGCAATGAAATCCCCCCTACTTTACTATGAATCTGTTAAACTACAAAACTTCTCCAGAAAACTAGACTTTTGTCTTTTTTGCCATATGTTTTTGAGAATACAGTACTGAAAAGAGAAATTTTATGCGAACTGCTCTGCTTCTAAACCTGGATATTAACCAGCTCATTATAGTAATTAATTTGAATTCATAACTAGTAGATATTGACACTAGTTTCCTCTAAAGCGGTACATTTCATGTTCAACTTCACCCACATCTGACATAAGGAAAGCATGACACTATTTTTGCAAAAAATAGGAATTCTTCCAGTATGATAAAGATCCCTCTATATGTGTGTATATATATGTGATAGAATTCAATACAAGATGGTATTTTTTACAGCTATTCTCTGACTGGCACAGTACGTTACCTGAGTGTGCATTTGTCTATGTAAGTATGTTTTAACTTCTAGGAAGCATGTAATTCATAATACTTTCAAATGAAAAATGTTTGCTCTGATTTTTTCAGTCTCCTGTTCACAAACGTAGAGCATTACATGCCATTGTAGAAAAATATGGCCCTGATTTTATCTCATTTATACATACATAAATAGGTAATAACTCCTGTGTAGTCAGCTGAGTTACACTTGTATAAAAATGTCTAAACAATAGGAGGATACTTTAGAGCTGTATGAATATTTGTTGGAGACCTAAATTTAAACAGGATGAAAATAAATATATCTTTGTATATGACATGGATGGTTTTTATCTTCATTATTAAGGACATCAGCTGAAGAGTGAAGAGTGAAAGGAAAGGGAGTAAAAATCTCTGTTCTTTTAGATCAAACTTTCTTATGCTTGAAACGCAATTTATGAAAACTGATCCTCCCTACGTTTCCATGAAGTATGAGTGTCGATTTTGCTAGGAGTTCAGCAGGGCAGAAGAATGTAAGAGTGCAGTTCTCAATCATTTCTACATATTAAATTAACTACAATATCATCATCTTTCACATTTTGTTCCCATCTCCTCTTCTGCCTAGAAGTGGGAGAATTTCTTGACGAAGCACTTGTTCACAACCCTGTGTGGGCTGCCCAGCTCCACAGAAGCTGGTTTCTCTTCCTGGAAGTGAACAATTCTTGGCTGCCTTGAGTAACCTGTGAGGACTTGTACGCAACAGTAGTCCTTAAATCAATGTGATTACAAGTGTACTGAAGAGAGTTCTGAAAAGACAAAGCAACATTTTGCCTCCCACGCATCATAAGAACATTTTACAAAGCCCCGTGGGAGATGTCCTGTGCTTAATTTTGTAGAAATTGATATCCTACGCTATTAGAACTGAGAGACATGTCAATGGAAGACTGAAAGGCAATTTGGTTATCAAACCTTTACTTCATGGCAATCCAATAATTTTTTTTTCAAGCATCTTTTTTTTTTTTTTCCTTTTCTTTTTCCCAGCTCTCCCTCTTTAAACAGTGTTTGAGTCTGACATATGGGAGTTCATCCCAAGTTAATACAGTGAAGTGTTTAATTAGGATGATACATAGATGAAATGCCAGAGCCTGTCTTCCCAATGCAGGACTATTTTCTATTTACAACTTCTGAGTCTTTATAGACTCTGAGAGTTTCCTTAGCCTTCCTCTCTGTAAAGGGAAGATGTACAAGTAGATGGATGTGGACAGACATGAACTTTCCTGGCTATACTGCAAGTTAAGTGAATATAAGCCAAATATCCTCTGGAAATTCAATGCTAAGTACAGACCATAACATTCTGCGTTTTAGAAAGCCACACTTATGCTAGTTTTTTAGACACTGTCAGAGATAATTGACTTTTCAAACATACTCAGTATTCCAGGTGAATCTTTTTTATATAGTAATTGATCCTAAAGGTAGGTGGGATGTGCTTTTTTTAACTCCTCCTCCTTCATTTTATTTTTCTGTGAAATATACATTATTGACAGAGCCTTTAGGCTGTCATTTGTGATGACATTTAACAGGAAGGGTTCAAGTAAAGGAAGACTTACCCTAAATATTCACCTCCTCCTCAGGTTTTATTTAACTCGTGTATGCATTATTTTAGCATTTAGGTCAGCATTTTCCATGCCCTCCCCTTTATAAATAAACAGAGAAAACTGACAGGCAGCAAGATAGTAACTGATAAAACAAAATACTTCTAAAAATAATACACTGTCAGATTGTAGGATTTGTTTCTCTAGTTCAGGAGGAGATAAACAACTTAAACACGTACTATTAAAACCGTATATTTGAATAATCCACTGGCCTGTATTCAAATAGATTAATTACAGTTGGACCTGTCCAGGATCTCAGTCTTGTGAAGACCTGACATGCAAAACATTTGAAATCTTTTAAAAATAATTTTTCATGTAGCAATGCAGTTGAAAAAGATGTTACAGTGGTTCACTGGGAGATATATACCGACTCTAGAAGACTCGTCACAGTAATGTGTTCACTTAAATTCTGATTTGATCACTTCTTCTTTCTAGATTATTAAAGTATTTAAATTCTGTATTGTAAAAACTGTTGTTGCTATATTGTTGTCTTCCTTAATTTGCAGCTGAAAGGAATATGCCCAATTCCTTTGAGGGGTTAGTCTTTCTGCAGAGTTAATGATTAGGGAACCAACATCTATATCATTGTTCATGAATGCTGAAAATGTAATAGCTATTCCAGATTGGCAATTTGATTGCTGTAACTGTAATGCGTTACAGTCATTTAAATTATTAATACTATGACCATCATGCCATTTTGTTGCAGAAAATGAATTAATTAGGTCACTTTCACTTCTTTTTTTTTAATATCTGACAATATTGAAGTTTTTAATCTAATATAAGTCCCATCAAATCAAAATTCATTTTAAGACAGCTTGCAGTGACTTTCAAAGAACTGTGAAATAATATACAATCCTTTGCTCATGGGTCTATAAAATAAGTTGATATAAAGAATGTAGTTGTCAGGATATGGAGAAAGAAGATATTTTTCAGTGGTTTCTAGAATAATACTAGCTAGGAGCCCTAGTAATAAACAAGAGAAATAAGAAGTACTCATTTATGAAACAATATCTGATTGGGTGGGTATTACTGAAATGTAGAAGGGTGTTTCACATGACTTGAATGTTAACATTGCTGGAGACACCTTGAAAAAGAATGAAAATGTTGGCAGAAGAAACTCTGCAGTAAAGATATTCTCTGTGTCAAAGTAACTGAAATTTTAAAAGGACAGGAAGCAGAAAATGTACGGATTAGTGTTAAGATAAAACACAGAAGGGCATATTGATTAAAATTAGCTTTAGAGAACAAATTAGTATGTTAGAGGGAATAAACAAATTTTCAGCAATTTTTACATGACATCTGTGGAGAAAAGTTGCTTGGTCATAGCAGAGTTTGATCTGGGAGAGGAGAATTTGATCCAGGAAATCTTTAACTGTAGGTTTTATTTTGTGTTTATTAGAAACAATTTGAATTTCTAAGGAATGAAATCAATAACTTTCTGATGGACAAACTGTTGAAACAAACTCAGAGTAATTCTATTGTAGATTTATGAGGAGGACTTGATCGTTGCACTAAAATCTGATAGCTGATATGGACAGTCATGATCCAGTGGTTTTTGCTGTAGTTATACAGAATATTCATTCTGGACAGTAATACTCATATTCTTTTGAATGGTCAGTTTTACAAACTGAAAAGAATAAGCAAAACCAGGAAAGAAAAAAAAATTAGGTATACTCATGTGAATGCTAATTGGGCATTGCATGCAGAAGCAGTAAATGAACCTTTGCCCCAGAGCACAATTCAGCAATCATAAAAGCTATCTTCGGCTAAAAATAATCAAGCTTAACAAAAAAGGTGAAAGGAATAATTGAATTGTTTTTAAAAGCAAAGCAGAGAATTTGTGAAGACAATGGGAATAAATCAATAGGTTAGAATGCAGACCATGGATGAGAAAAGGTCAGCATGAAAGCCTTATGACGTAAATGGCTAAGGATATGGTCTGATGAAGAAGCAGAGGAAGGAACAGTGGCACGCACAGGGCTCATAATAACTAGATGCCATCAGCTGGCTTTAAGGCCTCTGTCTTTAAAAATTTGGAGGACTTCCTATCCTTGCACCCTTCTCACTGGCTTCTTCACAAATACAGTGAGAGGAATGTTTAAATATATCAGGACAGCGTGAAATCTCTTGTACAGGTGTGAGTCCAGGAAAAAGATGTTAAATTATGTGTCATAATGGAAGAAAGTCTGAAATATTCACCAACTACTTCTCTACAGTCTTTTTTTTTGAGGAAGCGAGGTAATATATCTACTGGAAAAACTCAGAAATGCCCTGATAAAATAGATTCATATGTCTTATATTTAACAGACATGCATCTCATGCTTATATCTGAGAAATGATGACGAAGAAATATTTTTTCTTCTGCCAGTGGTTAAGAATAATATCAGGCCACAACTAACATATTTAAAGATTATATTCTTGGGACCGGACAACTTGTGTGTGAATTTCTTTGAAAAAGGTCAGTGGAGTTCTTAAAGTCTCGACATTGATTTGTGGCAAATATTGGAAGACAGAATATTCCAGGACACAAATAATTACTCATCAATAATTGAAAAATATAAAAAATGGCATTCCCTGGCAAGTGTTAAAATGATCAGCATGAAGTTACCACTGGAAAAATCATAGAGGGGTTGATATTGATAAGATCAATAAAGAATTATAGGAGGTTAATGTATTTAACACCAGGGAACATTGATTTAATGAAATTAGGTCTTTTTGCGAAAATTTGGTATTGCTTTTGATGAGATTATATGTACAGCTGATGAAAGTATCTGCATTGACATAACAAATTTACTATTGTAAAATATTTGATTTAATTAAACATAATGAAATTTAGTACTGTACAAAATCAGTGTGGTCCATGTTGAAGAGATTAAAAAGCTCTAAAATGATAAATCCCAAAGAGTAACTGTAACATACTGTCAGAGGACAATCTCTAGCAAAAAATCTGCAGAGATCCTGTTCGTGGTTGAATCCTATTCAACATTTTAATCAGTTCTTTGGACAAAACTGTAAAATAATTACAGACAGATTTTCACAAAGACACAGATTTGATAGCCTACCTTCTTTTTATTCACTTTGGGCTCTAGCCAGTGTTTCTAAGAGGTCAGGACATGATCCACTTCTATCTTGTGACTGAAACCTACTGAGAAATGAAGCAAACAGGAACTTCAACACCGATGTTATTTGGAGTAGTATCTAGCCCTACTGCTGTGAATGCCCTTAAAGAGAATCTATTTGCTCCTGGCTACCACGGTATCATACAGTAGTTGCCAAGGTGGGCCACTTGAGATTGTTGAAGTAATTGTCCAAATAAAAGTTAGAAACCATGGCACATCCATAGCAGATGCAAGGGGACAGGGGAGAGAACAGGAAGAACAAAAGTGAGAAAGCTCGTGGTTTAAGATCAAAACAGTTCAACAGGTGAAGGAAAGAGCAAAAAAAACCAGGTGATGCAAAAAAGTCATTCAACACCTCCCACAAGAAGACTGAAGCCCAGCCAGTCTCTGAGCAACAGCCACCCTGAAAGCCAAAGTTCCCCATTTCTTCTTATCATAGAATCATATAATCACAGAATAGCTAGATTTGGAAGGGACCTTAAAGATCATCGAGTTTCAATCCCCCCTGCCATGGGCAGGGACACCTCCCACTAGACCAGGT
>RSEF01000002.1:12465506-12485281 GCA_003993805.1 Himantopus leucocephalus
TCCTCTCCTCTCCTCTCCTCTCCTCTCCTCTCCTCTCCTCGTTGCCATCTTTCAGGATTTTTTTTTTTCCAATATACAGTAATAGGAAGTTTTTCTAGTTTTTCATATTAATATTATACTTTGGAGATTCACAATACAGTAGCAAACAATTTTACCTTTGTACAGATGATCATTGTAGGAAAGGGGATCGCCGTATTCAAATTGATTGAAGGCCGATTTTTCATGTTAAATGCAACACGTACATCTTGTTTTAATGGTTTACTTCTCATTTTTTTCCTTGAAAAGAGGATGGACAGTGAGAGCGCTTAAGCACTTGTCAGGGCCTATCAGTGACAGCAGGTTAATTGACTATTCTGTTTTATATTACTTTGTGGGTAATGAAGGTCCTCAGTACTCAGCCCTTTCAGACTTGAGGTTCTATCCTAATTGACTTTTTGCTGCATTCAGCACGTAGTCTTAAAATCCGTCTGCAAACTACTCACCAGGTTTAGCCCCTAGCCCAGCATGGTTAGGATGAAGGGTCCTGTGGCAGGCAGCCAGGATAGAGCTATTTTCTTTTATACTGGTGGAGAGGACGGGTGCATACCTCACTGGGAGTGTTCACCAAGCATTAGCTGTGCCAAGGTTTACTGACCGACGTCCACAGCCAGGCTTAACTGGCATCTTCTCTTTGCTTACCCCAGACTGATGGGGTGTCTGACACAGAGTGTGCCCTCTCCCCACCTGCTCTCCTGGTAAGCTGAGAGCTGGGTAACCCCGCCGCACTGTGATCCTGGCTGGATGGTGATGAGGTAAAACCCCTGAAAACATCGGTGCCAGGACACAGTATCAGTGGCAAAATGATGGTGTGTACACAAGGGTCGTAGTACCACTCACATGGGTTCCACAGGGAGCAGGATCCTGGCCTCAGAGCTGTAGTAAATTAAAAAGTGCCATGTGATGCTCCTGGAGACCTAGAACTCATTGTCTATATTAAATTTTAGTGTGGTGGCAGTGTGATTTTTGTCCAGGCTAATGACCCTTCTCCCTAACTAGTTCTGGGTCAGGTTTGGGAGCTTGCATGGGCTGGGGACAGTTTGCAGTGGTCAGTCTGGATGTGGCCTCCCCTTTCAATATCACAGACCGAGGCCCTCTGGGGCAGCTGGTCGGGGTGCTCGGGGGGACTCCTGGGCATGTGTCCTTGTTGGGGTAGGTAGAGTCTTCTTGGTTTCTTTTGCACACTCAGCCCCTTTGCTGTGTACTCGGGCTGTGTTGTGCCCCTGCTCATAACCACTTCAGGAACCGGCAGAAGGTATTTCCCTGCACACCAGCGCTGCAGTACCACCCCCTTGCAGCTCTCATCGTATGATGACTGGCACCTCGGCTTGATGGCAAACAATAGGATTTCCGAGCAGGAACGGCACAATCTTCTAATCCTTTATAATTAGCTTTAGTAATATTTGACAAAAGGAAAGTAACACTAGGAATTTGCTGTATTTTTTTATAGTACTACTCATACAGCCGCATGCTCGTGGAGCCTGCTGCTCCTAGTAGCCTCGTTCCATTGCTGCAGGGTACTTTACACCCAGGTGAGACAGACAGGGTGTAATCATCTTCCCTCTCTTCCTCATTTATGTCTTTCTGGGTTGGGGGGGAAGGGAACAGCAGAGATCAGGGAAGCAGTGTGGCTGCTGGGGAGAAGAAACACATTACCAGGGAGCAGAGGCAGGGGCTGTTAGCAGAGAGCAAACTCTGCAGTAAACCTCTCCTTGATTCCCCCTCATTAATATATAGCCCACATGGCTCTTGAACAAAAGTTTTTCAGATAACCCATAGGTCAAGCATATGAAAACTCAGTACTTCTAGCACCATATGTGTACATAGCAATTGTTTTAAAAGGTTGCATAACCAGCGTGTGGTTCAAGATACGTGTCAAAAGCATCAGCACAGAGAGACCCTTAGCTGGTGTAAATCAGTGTCGCTTCTATCAGTCAACCACACTCTTTCACTATTTCTGAATTCTAATAATGTTCATCTCTCCTTTCACACAGTACTTCTGTGCAGCATATCCTTTATGACGATTTGACATCTCCAAAGGCATTAACACTCTTTGGGGAATGTGAATCAAACAACAAATGCTCTTTGTGTGTATTCACTTCTTATGTTTTTATTTCAGCTCATTCCTACCAGAACAGAGCCTAAGAAAGGATGTCTAGAAAGGGCAATTTCCCAACAGTGTTTACATTATGGGAAAATTTCTCTCATTGTGAGGCTCCCTGGAAAATTCTGAAGGTTGTTTCTGCCTCGGAATAACAACTATATTCCCCATAAATCCTTAGAGCTCTATGGACTTCTCAGTAAATAATAATAAAAAAACCTCCACCTCATTGAATCTTACTGAAATATCAAATATAGAGTATTGTCTGCTATACCTTCATAATTATTATCTTGTTGCCATTGATCATTATGTTCTGCTATATATATCCAGTATTCTCTCAGAAAAAAACCAAACCATTTTGTGCTGTGGTTCCAAAAACTAATAGTTTTCCTATTTATTTATAATAGTTCAAACTAGAGAATTTCTATATTTGTGTCATTTATAAGCATTAAAAAGCATTTTACTAGGGCAGAATTATTGCCATAAGCCATTGTATTCAATTCCCCCTTTCCTTCCTCCGTCTTATTCTTGGGTTTGTTGTGTGTGGGTTAGTTTATTGCAGATCTTTTTAGAAATCCTGTTTCAGGTTTATTTTTCTCTGTGATTCCTCATTCATTTCCCATTCTGCTTCTGAAACTTAATTAACTCTTTAATCCTCCTGCTGCTTCCTTCTACCACTCCCAGGCTGGTTTTAAATGACTATGGGTGCACTAACAAGTTTGTTGGATAGTGTATAGAAGTTTCTTTTAAGCTGCTCTTCACAATGCCAATTCATTCGGTCATTCCAGCTAAACACTGTTTAATGATGTCAAGGGGGAGCGTAGGTCTTTACTCTCTTCTCTGGCAGTCCCGTGTAGGGGACAGGACACGCTCCTGGGTGTGAAGAGCTGAGTGTGAAGTGCTAGACTTGTGCTATCCCTTTCTGTGGGATGGCAGTGGACGGGCACCGAAGGCTCCCATAAGGGACCAGGAGGGACCCCTCATGCTGAAATTAGGAAAGCCTGAAGTTAGTTATCTCCTTTCTCTCCCCCAAAGTAAGGGGCTAAACTTGATGTTCATACTTTAAGCTTTCACTGGCTCAGAAGAAAAACAGCATATTAAAGCTCAGTCAGTGTCAGATTGTTAATCACTTTGTTGGGATTTACAAAAATCTGGGCAAATACTGTACTCTCTCCCCCAAAACCAGTATAGATAGAACACGAAATGATAGACTTGTTCAGTATTTAGAGCACACAGCTGTTTTTGCAAAGGTAGCATATGCTGTGATATAAAAAAAGAGCTTCAGGACAACTCCTGGGGTCCTGCTGCCCAGCTCCTCTCGGCTGGGGCAGCTAGGTCCTAACAACCCAGTGCCTAGCTTCCAGCATCCCTGCTTGCACGGTAAGGCAGAGGATAGCTGCAGATGCACCATTTAATGCAAACATGTGGCCAGCCCAAGTTCACTGGCTGTTTGCCAGTGTAAGCCTGAGCTGAGCAAAGCTCGGGCTTCCCTGCCGTGGTTGCAATTAAAGAGCAGCACTGGGTCCAGATCTCTCCTGTCTGACAAGTGCGTGGGTGTCAGAGCTGGTCGGACAGAGCTCTTTGTATTTTATTCCCTTACACCCTGGGCTTTCTTCAATATGAGTAAGAAACATCACATTGAAATTCTATTTTGAGGGACATGCTGTGATACACACATATATTAATTGTGCCACAGACTGAAAGCTTCGTGTCCAGGTGAACAATCCTTTAAAGCAGTTGGCAGCAATAACAAGTACCTCAAGGTTATGCCCTATCTCTTTTTCTCTTTATGTCATCTGTAACAACTGTGGACTCTGACATTTAGTTAATTAAATTTGCCCACACTATCTGACTTGGTTGTGAGATTCCTCTTGAGGACATAATTTTTGAAGGTAGTAGGCAAGAAGAATGGTTAACCTTGATGAGTTGGTTTTCCATAATAGTATGTTATTCAGGAAAAAACTTAGGAGATTTCTTCTATTGTATAAATAATAAACCTCAGAACAGTGCGTGGACATGGAATATTTAAAGAATAGCATAACATCTTTGAGGCCAGATATCTGAATAAAATGAAATTATTACACAATTGCAACTGCTGCTGCACTTCATCTACAAGTCTCTGCCTATTGCAATTTTCTTTTAATAAGTGTTTTTTCTCAGCTAATTGTAGTTTAGATGATTCCCTTCAAATCTGTCTGAAATGGCTTTTACTTTCTATGATGCTTTATATTTCAATGTGGATATATAAAGTTGCTTTTGACATTTTATTCTGATACGGCATTTGTATAGGTTTTACGCTTTCAGTATTAATATACTCCAAAGCTGGATCCATGTCTTTACGCAATTGACCCTTGTATGTGCTACTGATAGCATCATTTGGAATTAGTCCTGTTTATGTCTGTGTAGCCTTCTATAGACAGACTTGCCTTGCAGAAATGTTACAGACACCCTCCAGTCTGTCCTTGGACACCCTGAGCACACTGACGGTGGGGTTGGTGTGCTGCCCGAGCAGTGTGAGAGTATATGGGGCATTTATGCACTGCAGGTGGGTCTCCAGTTGGACTCCCAAGCTCATAGCCTTTGTGGTGAGACTGATGTGGTTTGGGCTTTGGAGCCAGAGCTGAAAGATAAGACAGGAAAAGCTTTTGAAGTGATTTTTGTTTTACCTCAGCACCTATTTTATCTCTTCACCTGAGGTTGTATAGATCTCTTGTTTCCATAAAATAATTTTAAAATATTATTATTATTACTACTAATAATAATGACATGAATGACACTAGATATATCTCATAATACCGTGATATACAAATTCATTTCAGGGGACACAAACTCTATATAACTTAAACCTCCAGAATCTGCCTCACTAAAAATTTTGGTGTACAGATTAGAATGAACTAATGAAGAAGATTTTGGTATACAGATTAGAATGAATATGGCATTAGCAATTAGTGGTAGACAATTTTCACTTGTACTTTTACCACCCTTCAAGAAACCTGGTTTGATATTCAGAACTTCCCCTCAGAGGAAGGGAGGGATGACATGGCACAGGCCGTAATTTATTGCAGTCCATATGGACAGACAGTGAAACACAGGGCCAAATTTGCTCCAGCCTAGCATGAAGTGCAGCACAACTGAAGGCACTGGGAAGCGGTTGTAAATCAGGTAATATTTGGCCCCTGGAAGGTAACTGTAAAATCAGATGCAGTAGATAACATGGATGTCAAACCGCACTGTAAATTTAAAGCCAACCTATCAGAATTTTCCTTTATTCAGTGCATGCCAGATAAATGTATGCAGGCGAGCAGTCGTTCTAAGCCTGAGATTAGGCAGATTGATACCGGCTGTCTGACAAATCTCTAGCACTAGATAAGGCTGGAAGCGGAGGGGAGAGAGTTATAAATTACATGCACACATTAATGCACTCATTTAAACGTGCAATTTAAATGCTAATTGATGTTAATTCAGCCCAACACTACTGCTGTTGTGTTCATCTGTTAGTCAAATACAGTAACCTGGCTGAAGGGATAGTGGTACGGGGCTTGGGAGGGTAGTTTAACTAAAGCCGGGGAGCAATTCAGTGCATGGGACAAGTTTGTTTCACTTCACATATTATTATACCTTGTGGGTAATTAGCATTACCTGAATAAAGGCAAGAAAATGAATTGTGACCATTCTGCCACTACATGCTGACCACGCATCTAAGGAATGATATTTTTCATCTTTTACATTGCCTGAAATCATTCCACGTCTCAAAATATCTTGACATTCCTTATTAAAATGCTTAGGCTTAATGACAGGAAGAGCTAGGAAGTCCCAAGCAAAAATGAAATATTTTCTTTCAATCCAAACAGAATACTCTGGTTGACTTTTTTTTTTTTTTTTTAATTTTAATTTTACTTTATTTTAGTCTCTTAGGTGAGCAGTTCACAAAGATTTCTCTGCAAAAAATGTGGGTTAGTCATGACACTGAAACCCAGTTCTTTACTATGATGTCTACACTTAAGTAAACTCCTTGTACTAACTTTAAGTGAAAATTTCACTCTGAATATATTTTTCTAGTGCATCTGCAACCTCATGGTGAATTTAATAAATACTCTAAATGTGCTGTGAAATGCTGCTGATCCACCTGTTACTGTTCAGTTGCTGCTACTCAAAAAGTTATTAATAGTAAAAAAAAGTTACAAATTGCAAATTGCTTGTGGCTGATAAATAGTAAATTTTGTGGGCTAACAGTTTGGCCTGCTTTATTGTTAATATAAGAGGTTAAATGTAATGATAGAGGTGGTAGCATTTTTATTAAGCAGCCAGAGTGCAGATTTGGCTCATGATGTGTGTTAATATCATCTCCATACGCCATAAACCTGCGGGGTCAAATTCTGGGCTGCCTGCCAGATGCTGTGCTCAGTTACGCCGCTGTGAACCTGTGCAGAGCTGTAGTTTCAGGGGTGAAACAAGGGGCAAAATGTTGCCCAGTTTGTTGAAGCCTTATAAAAGCTGGAAGTGATGGAAGGCCCAATTCTTAACTGTTTGCACCTAGGAAAAGTAAGTGTAAAATACTAACAGATTGACTGCTATGGCTGGATCATTTGAAAGAGTGATATAAAGCTGCTGTCGAAGGATACAGGCACTGCAGTGTGTAACTTTCCATGAAGGGCTTGATTTGAGCCCGTCATGTGAACAGACTCTTAACCGCTCCAGTAACTTTTGATAAGGACACAATTCACGTAAAGCGGAAGATTTTTTAAAAAATGACAAAGTAGCTTCCTACAGAACTACATCTGGGGACAATTCTGGGATTTAAGGAGTGCTATATATAGGCCCATTGCAGAGGAAATTGAAGAGGGAAACTGTGAGGGAGAAGGAAGAGACAACCCTCCAGAATGGCATCACCGTATATTTATCCAAAATCATATCTTTAATTCGTCGCATGCATTTGAAAGACTGTGGTATCTGCAACTTGTTTTGTATGATACAGTGATGCTGTAGATCAAGTATCTCAGGCAACTGTTTTACTACTGAATGGCAGTATAATTTCAAATGATTTTTTAAGGCACATTGCTGAGTTCATCTCTTTTTTTTTTTTTTCCCTCCAGGAAGGTTGCAAGGAATTGTAAGTTGGGAGGATTTGTTCGAAGGTGAAGGGGATATGAGATTTTAAATTGCTTGGCTTATTGGTAGTGGTTTATCTTAAACTGTGCTGCTGCACTGTATTTTTAAATTATGTCAAGGGCACCTAGACCATATGGAATGAAAGGAAAATAATGATTTAAGAGTGTATCTATATATTGCAAGAACATTCTCACGATGTGTCAGCAGAACCACATGGTCTACAGTATCCAAGAGAGATGATAGGTCTTAAATAACTGGTATGAAGAAGTGGTCGTTAAAGTTGTCACATGTGTCTACAGTTGGGCACCTAAATCCAGCTCCAAAAGCTTGTGAAAGAAATGTCTGGTTCTTGTTGATTTGTGACTACTCAGAACCTCTAATGCCATTCTGATATTGAAAAAGGATTCCAGTGATAGTGAAGGTTGTGTCAGGAAGTAAAACATTTGGCCTTGTCATGCATTTCAAAATATATATGCTCCTGCCTGGAGTCACTGGCTGTTTTTTTATGGTTCTCTTGTAAATTTTTCTTATCAATGGGAGATGACAAAAAGTGGATAACTATTGAAGTTACCTATATAAACAGGGAGTTTTTCAGAAATACTTGCATAACTGATTTGTTAGAATGTGAATCTGGATTAGATGCTATAATAGGCACCTTCACTTGTTTTAATTTATGCATAGGTCTTAGTAGTTCTGCAGTACTTACGGTCTCTCTTTGTACGTTAAATGGCTCCTGCTACTTTCCTTCCTTAAACCAGTATTTTTTTCAGATGCATTTTTTTATGCAGGTTAGTAGAAAACCTTTTCTGAAATCTGTATAGAATTATGTGCCTTGCTTTATCTAAGCCTACTGTTTTAGCGATACATATACTCAAGGAACTCAACTAAATATGTCTCACAGCAGTAGTGAAATGGCTCTCTGTGTCATGGCTCCCACAGAGAGGAGCTCCACAGTAGTCATTAGTAGTACAGGAAACATCAAAGGTAGCAACTGAGACCTGAGCCTTCCCTGCAAGAGGAAATCAAAGCCCAGTGGCTCTACTACTGCTGGCTATTTCAACAAAAAGCAGGCGGTTTTAAAAATTATGAGTAGGCATTGAAATGGCAGGACAAGTGGTAGTGAGCCATCTACATAGAAGATGTCATTTCTGACCCAGGAGCTGGGCAATGGGTTTGACCTGTACGGGAGTGGTTTTTTTCCAGTCTTCATTTTTCCTATGTTTTTCTTAGGGATCTCCAACTGTGGACAAATAGTAAGGATAATGAAAATAAAATTAAAATCTAAAATACAGGTGGGTGTGAACTTGGGCCATAGGTGCAGAGTGGTGAAATTTGCTGCTGTGAAACCAAACCCAGCCTGCCTTGTAAACCCATGCACCAGTAATCTTCTTTCCCTAATCCTGTCTGAAGTCCCATATGATCTGCTGCAGACTGTTCTTTCTAAGCAAGTTCTTAACGACCCTCAGTAGCTGTTAGACTCAGCGGGTGAAAGCTAACACACTCCATGGAAGCTGACACACCTACAGCTGTCTCATTTTTGCTGTAGCACTTTGCTAAAACACTCTGGATTTCTGTGGGGAATCAGCGCACTATTTCTTATACTGAAATCTGCAGTGGAAAACCAAACAGTGGCTGAGCAGAAGCTCCGAAGAAGCCAATAGAGACTGAAAAAACACTCCTGGGCCTAATCTTGCATATAGTGTTGTCAATAAGGCCAGCCTCCTTAACCGGTCAGGGGAATGAGGGGATTGAGTTGTTTTCCAGGAGAAGGGCCGAGATGTTAGATAGAGACAAGCGGATCTTTTTGTGATTCTTGACTATCCTTACATGACGCATTTTGCGGTGCCACATATTAAATTGTTTTAATTTCCTAAAGACAATTTCAAGTTCTCTTGCAGTAGGAAATAATATTCAGTTCTTCCCTGAGGAAAACGATCTTAACCCTCCAGGCCTATCACTGATACGGAGCTTTACTCAGTTAGCTACAAAAGCTTTCAGTTAAGCAGAAGGTACTGTACAGTCAGTAAGTGGAAGGAAAAATAGAAAGCTGAAATTTGAAAGCAGAAAGGAACAAGTAAGTGTCCTCACAAAAGAGGAGTGCAATTGAGAGTCAATTGTCTAGAATAGTACTTTGGGCATCCTCACCTCCAAGAATAATGGCGAGAAGCAAAAGGCTTTTAGCACTCCAGGGAGGGATCACACCATAGCTTAAGTGGAGCATTTGTCATTATTTGTGTTATGATAGTATCTAGAGCAGGAACAGATGATCTCTGGTGTGCAGTGCCACAGGCTGATGCATTTTGAATGGTGTGAGGCTGGGTCAGCCCAGGGCTGGGAGCTGGGGGACATGAGCTCTTGTGAAAGACCAGGGAGACAGAGGATCCCTCCTCAAGGTCTACACTTGGCAGAAGTTTTGGGTGGCTGCTCTACAGAAGCTTGCCTCTTTAAAAGACAGGATCTCCCTTCTCTTAGTGAGGTCTTCCTAACAGGCTCATGTTCTTAGTCGAGAAAGAAAAAGACATCCTTGCATGCCACCTGGAAATTGTAATACTTTGCTGGTTGCCCTAAAATACAAGGCGAACTGCCGCAGGGGAGATTGGGCTGGATCCCTGACCCAACGCACCTGTTCTACAGTGGGCAATGTTAGATGGGGCATCAGCGCTCTCAGCACAATGATAAACTCACGCTTTGTTCAAAATGGACACTGGAAACTTAGGCAGAAAGACACAAAGGCCCAGAACTACTAAGTTAGTAGGTGCCTAGCTGCCAGGGATTTTGAAAGCTGTATAAGACTTGCCAAAGGTTTTACAAGTGTCCCACTCTAATGTCAAAAACGGAACCCAGCTTTTAAGCCCTAAATTAGAGCATTAACTCCAGCTCCATGTATTGCTAATGTCTCTGCTCCTTTGTGGAATATGCAAAGATTTCCTCTGAGCTGACCTTTTAAACAAATCTTTTTGAGTAGCTTTCCACAGGCTCCCTATTTTTGTGAAAATATTAGGTAAAATAAAACAAATAGTCAACTCTCACTAACTGGCATGTTTCAGGAATTATTAAAATAGGACACTGAATGATTCCTAAAATGTATTTTTCTCCTACCTGAAAGCCAAAGCTAATAGCAGATAATAAGAATCCAATATGTCTCATTGTTAGCTGTCTCAGTGAAAGCTGTTCCATTTGCCCTCCAATAATTTCTTTAATCACACTTCGGAGAAAATTGCACATAGCCGGGTTCATTGAAACATGCTGTAATGTTTTGTTAATTATGTCACATATAACACAGCAGGCCAATTTTTTGAAAGGAATAACAGGTGAATAATCTTCCTGTCTGAATTTTGCTAAATAAATGTAATACCTAATCTTAGTAGTGCTTGCACAGGGGTTAAGCCCCTTTCTGGGCCACATTCTCATCTGTGCTCCTCACTAGCGTAAATGAAACAGATATATCCTTCCTTTCTTGCTCTGCATTTTATTTTCAGGAAGGCTAATTTTCCCACCAGTACTGAATAGCATTTTATACAACAACAAACTTACTTTTCATCTTATGGACTGTTGAAAATGTCCATACCACAAGATCTAGAAACTCAAAAGTGCAAATCTGCAAGTCAATGCCACGCTTGTTTTAGAACATGTTTAAGGGATACCCGAGGTGATACTTCACCCATGGTGAAACCAAGTCTAGAAGCGCAGAAGATTGGGATGCTGGTCCTGAGCTGCCTGGCTTTTTGCCTTTGGTGCTGTGAGCGCAGCTAGGGCACTGCAGAAGCAGGGCCATGCAGTACTGGACTTTCTAGTTAAGGTTTCTCTGCCAGCAGGGATCAATTCTTTGCAGTATGGACCTGCCTTTACCTGTCAATAAATAGATGCCTTCCCCTAAGCAAGCTAGACAACCACCTTTCTGTTACTTTGATATTGACTTTGGTGAGTTTTTCCTTGATGCTCTTGTCCTTATAAAAGATAGTTCTACTCTTTGTTTACTTATCCTGCTCTGTTTTCTAGCTCCTTGTATTGTTGGAGTGCATCTTGGCTGCAGAGAAAGGCAATGACGTCCCACGTCATGTGCTGGCCAAAACCTGCATGAGCAGCTCTTGCTGACACCAGTGTTACAATCGCACATCTGGTGGCTCACATTGCTCTGCTACCCAGCTGAGCGGACACTCTTTGGGAAATAAACAGACTGTGAAGTGCTATCAAGTTTGCATTTCTGCCTCTGCTCAGCTGTTCTCCTCCCCTCCCTCCCTACCTTCCCTCCCCTTCCCATCTTGCTTCTGGCTCTATCCACAAGCCTAAATCCAAGAAGGATCAGAGTCATATTAAAGTTTCTTAGTTTAACTTAAAATTGCATTATCAGTCTGCTGAAGGGGATGTGGTAAAACAGCAAGGCACTGAAGAATATACGGTGGTGAGTGCAAGCAGGGGATCAAAGGATTAGCAGGGAATAGGAACAAAAGAGTTTGAAAAGGAGAAAAATCCTAGGAATGAGGTTCAGGTGAAAGAAAACAACCAGAGGAGTACTGCGTTGTGAGGGAAGGAGCCATTAGCCAGAGGAGACAAGCTCAGGAAAAAGATGTATGAAAAGAAAGAAGATCAAAGGAATTTGATAGGAAAGAGAAACACAGTAAAAGTAATAGTAATAGCAGTAATAATTATATGAATAATTCAACATGCAGAATAAAACAAAGACACAGAAGTGAAAAATATTACACAGATAATAAATATTCAGGATGGCTATACTGGGAGATAGACAGTTTATATGTGGACACAAGCCAGGGAATGTAAGGGGAAAAGAATGGAGTTATAAAAGAGGAAGGAAAAAGGGAACAGATAAAGAGTTTATGTTTACAGATGGCACCCTGAAAGACTTGATTTTACACACTCCATTATGTATTTAAATAGCCTTTGACAATGGAAAAAAAGGCAAAAGTAATTTGTAGGTCTTACAAATTGAATTCAACATATAGTAAATGCTGAAATACTACCGTGAAGATCAGTGACAGAAAATAAGGTTCAAATGCAAGAAGGAGATGCTGAGCAGGACTTTTCTTTCTGAGTCAGCCCCTCCACAGGATATTTAGAAAGAAGCATGGATGGCTTTAAAATGAATTTTTATGTCTATTTTGACATTTAATTGAAGCAATTTCTTATGTAAAAGTTTGATTTCTCTATCATACAACACTTATCAAAGTTTAAGCAGAGCAATTTGAAATGTCAGGATAATAAACCATGAAAAATAGGAATAAATATGCAGCATCTCAGGTTTTATTACAGACTTAGATGACTGTTCATTAGAAAAAGTAGTATGAATAGCTGTTGAGAGAAGAATGTGGAGGTTGGTAATCGGATCTGGAACAGCCTACTGATTTGGACATGAGATAAATGTCTAAGCACTACCACATAACACTAAACAAAAACTTACTGAGTTCTGAACATTGCATTTATTAGTTTGAGTTTACCTATGCCCTGCCAGCTCTTCAGAAATTGGGATCTGCAGAGGAAAACTGATACACGGCTAATTGGGTTGGAGGTAACATATTGTAGAAAGGGTGACGCTTCCTACCTTGCTTTCATCCCTTAGGATGCTTGTTTGTATCACGGTGGCCTTTCTGAGCTCTTCAAATGGGGAAAGTACCTTCTTTTTGAAAGACAGTATAATTAAGCTTATAATCAGAAAACCTGTCTGCGATTAGTAAAGTTCAGTGTAGATATGTGATTAAGAAAATAGGACAAAGCTTAGAAAATGTCTCACCTGCTTGACTTTTGGTAGCACATAGAGGCTGGTCCAAATCACATAGAGTCACATTGAATTAGAAGTATTAAAAGAAGCTTTAAGCTTAAGATTAGGCATCTGGCTGCAAGCTTGTATATGGAGATCAAGCCATACAGCTTAGAAAGCAATTAGCTTGTCCTAAAATACATGCTTTTATCTGCTTACTGAATAACTCTCTAGACTCTGTACTGACTAGGACCTTGGAGCTGCCTAATGCCATGTGAGATGCCCTCCTGTTTTGTCAGACGTCACGCTGCAGAAAAATGCAACAGTACCTCCCATCCCCATCTCCCTAGGGCATCTCAGATGCCACCAAACATCTATGTCTAGTTGGCAACTGAATCAAGGAATTGAGACACTGCACAGTTAAATTTGTGTCTTAATTGCAACCTGAGTCTGCACTTTTAGTCCTTAATGGGACCCATCACTGTTTATCAGTGCATCACCACTGCAGAAACATCTGTCCAGTACATCCAGTGATTTTCAGATATATTTTGTGCTCACAGAAATGAGTTCAGTCTATTTATCAGGGACAGTCTTCTCCTTGATCAGAAGGCATCAATTTCACAGCAAAATAGAACAAAAAGTAAAAACAATCAGAATTCTTCCAGGAGGAGATGTGAGGATTTAAAGTAACAGCGACTGTAGCAGAAGAACAAGTGGATGTTGATTGGCTGTTTTTAATATTAGCTTGGAAATTAGAAGCCTTGTTATTGACAAGAAATGAGGGCTTGGAAAAGGCTAATTGAAATGCTGGGAACATAAGTAAGATTTAAGGTGAGACTTGATATATTAGGGTAGACATTCTCTGAGCTCGGCAATGCTATATCCAAAGAGTCTACGCCACCCCCTTGAAAGCTTTGCTTGCAGACATTTCCTTTCAGGTGTATTAGCAACAGGCCCCGGAGCTTTCCGTTTAATGCAAAGACACTGAAGAATAAACCAGAGAACAAACCATACAGGCAATTCCCATTGTCCCCAAACAATTGTGACTTATCCCAGCCGATCCTAGTGCTATGGTGAAGTGGGTGAGCGCTTGTGATAGCTCAGAAAGCTGGCAAGCTGGTTAAAGAAGACACATGTTAAAGCATGAGTTGTGAAAGCTACTCCAAACAGCAAAAGAAAATAGGCTTTTTTGTAGGTAATGTTTAATGTATATGACAGGTTTGGCAGTGTGTTGCAAAACGAGGGTATTATTATCACTCTACATTTTGTTTACCTAGTAAACAAATTAGTCTACTGTGACCCAAATGGGTAAAAACTATGTAGCTATAATGAAAACTGACTTATACTTTCAGTGCAAAATAGAACAAAACAGATCTTAGTTGAATTTTAAATGAAATTTTTATTGGCAAAATCAGCTGTGCCACAGGCCTGAATCTATATCAGTATGAACTCATACAGCAACAGCCCATGTCTCAAACAACTGTGAAATGGTGTCGGTCGATATGACAACTACTACATTCAAACTAAATATATCATACAGAATAGGATATGTGAAAAGAAATAAAACAGTGCAATAACGTCTCCCTCTTCCATCCAGAGGAAAAAACCGAACCCACAAGGGGC
Organism: Himantopus leucocephalus; assembly: GCA_003993805.1. Classification (NCBI taxonomy): domain Eukaryota; kingdom Metazoa; phylum Chordata; class Aves; order Charadriiformes; family Recurvirostridae; genus Himantopus; species Himantopus leucocephalus. The sequence goes on from RSEF01000002.1 coordinate 12,480,089, forward strand.
TTGATTCTTCTACATCTTAATTTCAACTCCTCACATGCAAGCTTTTAAATGGCTCCCTAACCATGGTACAAACTGCCCATAAATATTTACAATACTTAAACTCCTCCCATATTTCATTCTTTTTTATACAGTCATTCAAATATGTGGTTTGGTTACCTAATAAAGATGACCTGGAAGCATACTGGAAATATTGTTTCTATTTTCCTGCCACTCTCTTTTCTTTATATCCACTATTTATTTTGGGGATTTGTTTATGAGCTTGCAATGGTATTAGATTTTTTTTTTTCCTTCCATAAATAAATAAGGGAGGGACAACAAAAAAATCCACTGATTAAAATTTTAAAAATTATTATTTTGTATTTAAGGATGAACTCCTTGAAGCAGCCTTTCTGCTTGGGTTTGAATGGATAAAAAAAGTTGTTGAATGATAAAAATTAGTAATGTATAGAATAAAATTAGCATTGATAATGCTTTCAATTAGCATTTATCTTTCAGTCTCATCTCTCCTATGGCTCTTCAGTTTATATGTCACTGTCTTGTTCCAAGAAACTTCAAACTTTTTTTTCTAGGATGACTACAACCCTTGATGAGCTGATTACTGGTATGCTGAAATCATTATCATTTAATATTATCTCATTTTCCTCCTGTGCTCCTCTACCTGAGGCAAACTGATAAACAAGTAAAAGGAAGACTCTTATTGCACAGTCTTTCATTAAACTGTGAAATTCTTTGCTATGGAAATTGTGGAAACTATAGTTTTGCCTGTATTGAGCAAGACATAACCCTGTAACTGTAGGGTTATTAAGCACAATGGATAGTGGCATCTTATCAAACGACATCTGAGCCAATCGTCTGAATACCCTTCACAACTGATGGAGAGAAATAGGCCAGTTAGGGCTCAATTCTTCTCATCCTAAAATAAACGTCTGAAATAGGTCAGGAGAACTGCAGAGTGCAAAGACAACTTAGGGTGGATACCTCAGGTACAGACTTCTGCAGAGCAATGAGGTTAATCTTACCCTACAGAGTTCTCACTCAGGAAATCCCTGACGCCCAGGTCAATGGAACGTAGATGAACATACTAGTGAAATATCCCCAACTTCCTGTCTCCTCTTTATATTCCTCTCTCAGCATTCATTTGTGGACACTGTTGGTGCGGAAGACTGGAAGACATTGGCCTTTCTCTGGACAGAAACAGCAACTGTACTGTCCCTTACATTCTGCATAGCAAGGATGGCTAATTTTTGGCTCTTAAGCTGTCCATATCTAACTGTCATACCATATGAGTGGCTGCAGGACATGTATTCTAGGTGATATGCACCTCTTGCTGAGGCTGACACTGGTACCTAGAGGTGCACCTTCCCAGAGCTTCCTGCAATGGAGCGATAGGCCCCTGTAAGAGTTGTCGTCTTTGCAATTCTTCTAGCTCCCTCTGCTCCCAAAGAGTTTGTGCCTCATGGCTTTTTGCAGTATGAAGTGTATGGTATGCTGCTGGCAGTGTAAAGAAGGCTGGCCAGTCCTGGCCTACTGTGCCTGGTCTTCTGCTGGGATGGTGGGTGTGCTGGGGCAGGAAACATCCTATTTTACCTTTGTACAGTGTGGTGGATTACAACAGCCCTGACCCATGCCTTAGCCTGTTGCAATGGGTACCATATAAACACATCAGAGACACATGTTCCTCAGCAGCTACGTGTGGAAAAGCAAAGTTTCATTAACCGTGAGGATGGCAGCAGGATGATGTGCCATGGGCTTAGCTGGAAACAGAATTGACCTCTGCTTACGAGATCTCAACCTCTAGTTTGAAAGATCTTACTTACCTCATACAAAGCCTACAAATAAGTTTAAAATGTTGGCTATCACTTTGAGTTGATCTTCTGGATGATGTTATTACAAACTTAGATGCTTAAGGAAATCCATTTTTCCCAGATAGTTAACCATCAACTCAAAAGGTATGTATATGTTCTAACTTCAAGCATGCGCTTATTTAAGTCAAAGACAACTGAAGTATATAAACGAGTTCATGTACCATGAACTTTGATAGGACTTATAGACAAATTTAAATCTAAATACATACATAGGGTCTTTGTCTAACTGACATCTTAACTGCATAAGGTATTCCTTAGTTTATTTTTTAACTAAGTAGCACTGATGATCTTTCAAAGTTTTTTTTAAGATATTGGCTTTTTAGCATTCATATACACTGAATGTTTTTTACCTGACTTAGTCAAAACACAAGGTGTACTTAGAAGTAAATGCAAAGCTGCAGAATCCATGAAAGCTGTTTTATATGAGCATGAAAGGGGGGCTTTGATAGCGGGACAATATTTTAAGTTAGATGGTGGGAAAGGATGCATGTGTCTACGTATGAGGGTGTGAGATTGTGAGGACAGATGCAGGGAACTTGGAATTGTGTTCACGTTGGAAAAATATTTTAGAAAATTAGTTATCTAATGGTTAAGTCAGAGACAAACACAACAAAAGGCCAGTACTTAATGCAGTAAATGCAATAGAAACTTAGATGAGAAAAGATAAGCCAGCAAACTGTGAGCAGCAAAACTGAGGAAGCTTGAATTCCTGGGGCTCTCGCACATACGGATTCTCCAGTGGCTAGTACTGAGTTTGACCATTCTGGGTTTTTTTTTCTGGAAACCTTCTGTAGTAGAAACATTAATCCAGTTTTGTTTTGTCTAAGGCACTAGCTATATTCATAAAACTCAAAATAAATTACTATGATTGAGAGATTAACTTTTATGAAATTTGGATGAAATTAGTAAATAGCTTCAAAGCTACTGAGGGTAGGTGGATAAATGTATGTACAATGTCAGCCTAGTTTCCTCAAAAATTCACACTATTAAAAGAGCTAAGAAGTTGAGGTACTGGTTGTCCCTAAGAAGTCACTCCACATTACGCATCTTGTAGCTTCTGCCAATTCACATAGGAGACAGCTTTGTTGTGAAAACTGTGAATTGATCACAACGCTTCTTTCATGAGAAATCATATTCTCTTTCCCCACAATGACTGCCCGTACACTGTGCTGTGCTTGCACAGAGAGGCTGTGGATTTTCAGCTTGATTATTTTTAATAGCTCCACACTAGCAGGATCTGGCCCGACAAAGTGAAAATAAATTGCACCAAGTATTTTGGCTCACTTGTGCTTTAATTTCAGTGCATGAGATTAAAATTAAGTAGATTTATCACAAATGGAGTACAATTACTCTTTTTCTTTCTTAAAACACTGGAACTCTGCCCATATAATCAGATGATATTTTGATCCTGAAATCTCTCCTCGTCTCTTCCATAGCTTGTTTAGGGGCTGCTTCTTGTGTCTGGAAAAAAAAAAAAAAGACTGGGCACGCTTCCTTTGACTCTGTAGGAGGAGTGGGACATGAATCATCTCTGGAGAGGTTTTTTTTTTTCCAAAGTGAATTTCTGTGCATTTCCAGCTGTCTTTTGCCTGCTACTTTCTAGGTGTAAAGAAGAATCTAATTCTAATTACTGTAAAATACTCTGAAGTTATCTTGCTGGTGATTAAAATAATGCAATCATCTGAAGTTTAAAATATCAAGTCTACCTATGCCATTTATTATGGTAGATTTTATTGTCATTTTTAGAGATAAACAAAAATCAATTTGTATTATCTGATATTCAGATCTCCACTTACTGTTCTCAAATGAGGATGCCCTTTAGCTCTGCAAACTTAGAAGATGAATACAGCTAAGGTGTGAATAATAGTAATAAATAGCAATGAGTAAGTTTAGTTTTAGTCCCAAAGTTACATCAAATCTCTAGTTAATTATATGGAGAAAATGCAATCATGGCTGCAGGCAAGACTTACTGTTCAACAATATTTGCACAAATAGCAGATATATAGACAGATAGATCCAGGAACGTGGCGAGCAGGATGGGCAAACAGGGCATGGCGCGTCAGTCAGGGCGCGGCAGTTGACGTGGCAGTTGACGCAGAAGGGCTCCTCTTCAAAGAAGAGGAGTGTTCCACTGGTCAAGCACCTTTCTGTGACCATCTGCATGGGTTAAGGACCCTCAAGGCAGGATGGTGGGCACTCGTCTGAGAGCAAAGGCGGCAGCTCTGGTGCAGGGCTCTGCACCACCTGCCCCAGCAGTGGCCGATGCCTCCACCCAGATGGAGCTGCTGAAGGGAGAGGCTGCGGTGCAGACCTCAGACTGCAGGAGGTGCCTGGACCTTTCTCCCGGAGCAGGGACACGCAGCACAACTGCCTGCAAAAGGTGCGCCCAAGTGGAAGACCTGCTGCAGCAGGTGGCTGAGCTGCAGGAGGTGGTGAGAAGGCTGCGTAGCATGAGGGAGCCTGAGGAGGAGACAGACAGCTGGTTACAAGCGCAGCCTGCAGCAGACCCACAACCCACAGCTAAACAGTCAAGAACTCCCACACTGGCACACACAGAAGGAAGGGAAGCCAGTGACACAGAATGGAGGTTTGTAACCTCAAAGATCAGCAGGAGGAAGAGACTTCCCCCAAAAGCTGAGGTGCCCTTGCAGAACTGCTTCACTGCTCTGCAGAGTGAAGAGGCAAAACCTACTGTATCTGGAGAGGAGCAGGAGCTGAGTAAGACTACCTGATCTACTCCTCATATAACAACCAGTGCAACTAAGAAGAGGCGGTGGGTGATAGTTGTAGAAAACCCTCTTCTGAGGGGTATGGAGGCACCCATTTGCCACCCTGCCGCCCTAGAGAGATGCACTCTCTAGGGAGGTGTGCTGCTTGCCGGCGGCTCGTATCAGGGATGTAACTGAGAGACTACCAAACCTTGTGCAGTCCTCAGACTATTATCCACTGCTGCTGTTCCATGTGGGCACAAGTGCTGTAGCTGGGAGCAGCCTGAAGACTATCAAGAAAGATTACAGAGCCCTGGGAGCAGCAGTCAGAGATTCAGGAGCACAGGTAGCTTTTTCACCAGTCCTCCTAGTCAAAGGGTTGACAGGGCCAGGCGAATCTGGGAAATTTATAGCTGGCTACAGGACTGGTGCCACAGCAAGGGTTTTTTCTTCTTAGATCATGGGACTCACTTTGAGAAGCCTGGTCTGCTGGGGCTGGATGGGGTACACCTGTCAGAACAAGGGAAGAATCAGTTTGGTCAGAGGCTCGCCAACCTTGTGAAGAGGGTTTTAAACTAGAGCTGCCAGGGGAGGGGAACCAGAATCCATGCCACTCCTAC
>RSEF01000002.1:12485381-12561447 GCA_003993805.1 Himantopus leucocephalus
TCCCCATCTGTCTACAACCTCCTTTCAGGTAATTGTAGAGAGTAATCTCTGTTGATGCAGAGAACCTCCATCTGTCCTCCTGTTCAGCATTTCTGAATCCAAAGTGTCACCAAACCTGACTCAGAGACATACTAGTTGCTTTTATGTGATGCTGCACTTCAGTTAAGAAGCCGAGGTACAGAATTTATAAATCCTGGTGTAATTTGGCTTGGATGCAGGCCTTTAATTTCTGTACCTGAGTAGCTACAACCATACTGTTTTGTTCCGGATCAAGCAGACACAGTCACCTGGATTAGTATCACATCTGCTGTAGGGGCAAGAGTTTCCCCAAAGTCTCTTACCTTTCTTTTCTTCAATACAATAATATTTTATCACTGAATTTTCATTTTCTCAGTGTTTTTGCATTTGCCACACTTTTGCATGTCCTTGCACTCTAATCCCTGAGTGTGAACTGTATGAATTCTAATAAAATGTCTTTCTTGTATAGAAAATACTGGCAAACAAGACTGTTTCTGATGGCTTGACTTCCATTTACACAGTGAGCAATAAATTGCAATCTGTTAAGACCAGAGTATTTTGGGGGGAGAAGTTTAGGTAGATCTATTCATATCACTAATAGTGTAGTCTTCTGCCTTCATACTTACTCAGTTTCTGAATATAGTATTTTAAAAAGAGGAAGAGGGAAAAAAGCAAAAAAACCCTCCTTTTATTATGCATTTTATACCCATCATTATGCAAAGAAATAATACTTCTACATGTGATACTAAAAGAAAAAAAAGGCTTCTTTAATTACATGGAAAGACTTGATAGGATAAGTTGCTTGGCAGTTAAATCTCAAATCTGTATTTGCAAAGTGTTTGATCTTTTTACTTGTATGGGAAGAAGAATCAGAATCCAAATACAACTTGAACAGATAAACCAAGGAAGTGAGCAACTTGCTGCTGAATTTCAGTTAATGGTGAGAAAATAATCAATGAAAATAAGGTGCTTTCACTTCACACATGACCGTTTTAAGCACCCCCAGGTAAAAAATGCTGCATATTTCATCAACACATCAGTCCAAAAACTCTTTCTAAAGAGTAGAATTTAATTCATTATGAGGTTGCTTAAAAGTGTGTCTTGATTAGGAAAACAGAGGCACAAAATATTTATTGGAAAAAAAGACTAGCTGGCAATTGTTCTACAGTATCTCAAAAGCTCAGGGTTATGCCCTGTGTCATCATCCTTTCCTACGCTCAATAAAATAAAGCAGTGTCAAGGCACATTTTAGGACAGTAAATACCAAGACACTTATGATATAACAGCAGTTTCATTTATTAGATATGTGATCCAAACTTTTTACCCTTTGGAAAAAAAAATAGTATTTGAAGCCTAATTACCTGTCTGAGTCTGAAAGAGTAGAAATTGAGGCTTTCTTTCTGCGTTTTCTTTAAAATCCGTTCTACTTCCAAGGAAATGAGATCTGGCCCCCTGTCTGCAGATCATCCACTCAGCTGTGGGATGAGGAGACCAATGTTACCACAGCAAGGACCCTGCAGCTCAAAGCGTTCCAACCTAAGCTGGGAAAGGGACTTCTCTGAAAGGAAGAGTTGTCCATTATGCTACAAGGAAGAACCATGAACTGCTTATTGGTTCAAGTTTCCCCTGTATGTGTGAATCACACAAACATAATCGGACCTTTCCATTTGTAAAACCCTGGAAAATTACTCTGCATAATGAAAACCAGAAAGGGTGTGAAGGGGATTAATGTAGACCCAGTCTGCCAGAACTGGGTGAATAATTTATTCTTTGAATTTTGCTTGCCTTTCTTTTTGCAAATTACCTGCAAACAGTTTACCCTTTTCTTTCATTTAGTACTATTTGAAATTATTTGCTGAATAATTTCTGCAGTTAATTCCTGATCTGCATATCATTCATGAGCAGTTGGATAGCAATTCCTGTTAAACATTCAGGCTGCCTCAGCTAATTATTGTGGGATATGCAAGCCACACTGTACCATAAGCCGAGCTGAACAAGTGTTTCTCAACATAATTTAAGATTGTTCCTCCTGTATAACAAGGACCTCCTCGCACATGAAGAAGATTAATTTATTTAGATATTCAAGTAAAATCCAGACTGGAAGTTTTAAAAAGCAGGAATAGTGAACGGATGAATGGTAAAGTTTTCTTGTGAGCTAAAGACTGATTGAAGGATAGAAAGATAGAAAGTATTAGTATTTAACTGCCATCTCTAGGATAAGATCCACAGACCTACACCTCCCTTTCACTCCTATTTTCTTGTGGTTAATTGGTCTCTGTCTCTGACCAGTCGCAGGAATATCTTGCCCTTGGCTCCTAGTCAGTATAGTTAAGCATAGGCCTTACTGTCCCTATCTAAAGATTCCCTTTAGGCTTCTCTCTTGCATACTTTGTCGATCTCTGTAGACAGCATCACCATCCTGATGGTGGCTCACATGTACATCTCTTGCAGCACCCCCTGGCTTGTTTAATTTCTTATGTTTTGTCTCAAACCTGTCAATTCCTACTTCATAGCATCTGAAGAAAGGCTCATGGTAAAAGAACCCCATCAGGATTTTATCCTCACCTGTCTTGCTGTAAAACCTTTTTCTTTTGGAATTTGCAAATTCGGACTTGCTCAGTAATATCAGTTTGCGGTTCTGCCGTGAGCATTGTTCCTATAGCCTATTCCTTTTCCTCCTTCCACTGGCTCAACTTTCTGTCTCATTAAGCCCAAGTAATGGTCCCTCGTGGCCTGTTTCTACTCCACCTATCATTTCTCTGTGATTTGGATGAACTATGGTGCCAGCTGCTTTCAACAACTGTGATAAATCTTTGAAACAATATTTTCCATCTTCTTGTGTTGTTCATTGATGCTCTCTCCTAAATCTAGGAAGGAGTTTCCCTTTACCACCTACAAAACTGAGTCTTCATCATCCTGCAAAACCATTCTTAACATGTATGTTATGGCCACTACCAATCATTTGATTAATTTCCTCTTCTATACTTCTCTCTTACCAATACTCACTTCCTTTGTCTTAATATTGCAAATTCTGGGAACAGGAGTCACCTATTAGTTCTTTATTCATACAGCATTCATCACGATAGGTCTCCAGCTCAAGACTGCATTCTTGGAGTCATACAGGTGGGAAACAAATGAAGCTTTACTTAAACAGAAGGCAAGCTGTTATTTAATTATCTATGATTTCCAAGAGGAGATTGTGAAATTTTAATTACTACTAATTTTTAATACTACTGTTTCAATTAGGTAAGTTTAAGAGGATTGTAGACCCCTGAAAAGTAAAGTGGAAAATTGAGTGATTCAGTAAGCAGATGACAGTATCAGGAAGTCATTTTAAAAGTGATGATACACCTGTTTGGACTTCTCACAGTTGATTTCTGAATGAAATAAAACCATCTAGGAAAAAGATTCAGGTCTCAAAGTAAGAGCTGATTAGTAGTCTGGTCTGGTATTGAAATCCCCAGTTTCCTGGCTGTAATTGCCTTTCAAATGTTCGAATGCTGAAGGTTGAAAAGTACCATGCTGTGCTCATAGAGATCAGTGTTTGCAATGAATACACAAATTCTCAATTTTTAACTTGGTTTATTGCCATTTCACCCACATACAAAATTCATAATGAGAGCAAGACAGGTTATTAAGTGTTACAGAACAATGTATATATTAATGTTAATGAGACTATATTTGCCTTGACCTCACGGCCTTAAAGCATTAATTGTATTTCAGATTCTTTAGTTTTCTTATGTATATAAGAAAGCTATGGGTGGTCCTCATTTCACCGGTCTTTAGAGGCTTGCAGTGAAAATGTCTATAGCCAATTGAGAGAAAAAGGAATTTCCTGGAATGCTATTAATTATAAAATACTGATTTTAAACTTTGGGATAAAGTGACTCACATTTAATCTTCAATGAATGTAGAGGGAACCCAGACATTTACATCTAAAGGAAATCCTCCCTCCATCCTGCCTCTGATTACAATTTTGCCAAGTTTTACAGGGTTCAATCTCTTTCCTTTTATGAGCTTCTGTGTTTTTAAGTGTTCTCCATTTGTTACAGTGCCCTAAGCATATAGATATCAAATATCCCCAATAAAAGTGTTCATTTCACAGAATGAACAAAACTCTCTTCTTCATGTGAAGGGACACAAGGTGACCGTCTTTTAGCCTATACAATTCTTTTGTTCTCAAGAATCCCCGGTTGCACCTCGACTTTGTGTCTTTGTGCTTCTATAGAAAGCCCTGACTGAGACCTTTATCACCTCCTGTGGAGAAGATGTTATTGCTATGATTATTTGTTTTGCCTTCAGTGGCCCAAACATCATGTGCACAGCAGTCCAAAACCAGAATATGCCAAGCTATAGAGTCTGTTATAAATTTGTATGGTCACATAAGTGTTTCTATCTGCAGGATCACCAACTCAATCAAAAAAATTCACCTGATTCTTGATTGTCACTTCTAGCTTTCTAGACCATCAGATTAACTGTTACTGTCTTTATAAATTAATGAATAGGAAACTTTAATGACTATCAATTTAAGTGATATTTTGAATTAATAACTGTATTTCACAGGAGAGAATCTAATATAGAATAATGATTTTAGAATAAGTTTATCATTAAATTTGCACAGTAAGCTTACTTTACCTTGAGATCTTATCTTTTGAGCTGTTTTGAGATACGAAAAATTCAGTACCTGTGGTTCAGACATCAAGTTTCAGTTTCAGTCTTCATACAGTCTCACTCCATATTGCCTTACTGCATCTCAACTTTGAGGATCACAAAATTAGGTTCTCAAGCAAATTTGGTCATAAATCAAAGCACTTTACCTGATTTACATTATGGATATTCCAAACTGCTAATTTAAGATGTCAGCAAGATACCTGATAATATCTAATACTATTAACAATCTTGAGTTACTCAAAGAGGTCATCTGCTTTGACAGTCTCATACTGAACATAGCTTTATTTCAAATCAGTACTTTACCCCTAAACTCAACTTTCTATAATTTTAGAATGTATCAGAGTCCAGGAGAGCAGCTTACAACAGGATAAGGACACGTCCAAGGAGGTGAGAAAGCTGAAACAGCACAGCAGCCCACATGCACAACTACAGGAAGGAGCAGAGCAGGATCTAGGTAAAGGGTTGAAGTGGACTGAAGGGCCAAAGGAACTGGAGCGGGGCTGCAGCTAGAAGTTGAAGAACAACTAAAGCAGTGTGTCAAACACAACTGAAGTAAAGCACTTCAAAGTCTAAAGCATTAGCCACAGTCTGGAGAGAAAAAAATGCTTTTCCTACAGCTAGTCCTTGGCCCTAATTCCTAAGAAGCCCTGAAAGCTCCTTGTGCATGAATACTTTGAAGATATAAAATAATGCTATATAGGGGTTTGGCTAAACTTCAGTAACAGCCAATCTGAGATTCTCCAGGTAGGCAGGAGTTCATGCAATCTATGCATGATAATGGACATCAGACATGCCTTTCTCTTGAATCTCCTTTATCTGAGAATTAGATATTATATTCCATTGGATACCATTTAACAATAATTTACCATACATTCCATCACTGTTTTTTCTGCAGTCATCTTATAAATACTTGACTGCTTAAACATTTCTAATTTCTTTAAGAGAGGTGATAAGGGATGACTCTACTCTAATGGTTCTTTTATGCAAGTTTGAGTAATGAAACTATACGCAATGAACAATCAGTCCCACTCACTCATAATTTTTTTCTGTACTCCTCCCGTAATACTGTGTATTGCCCAGGCATACTGATAGGATGTATTTCCATTTTCACTTACCAATGTGCTAAGCATGGAAACAACTTACAGTTTCTTCACGGGGTAAGAAACCATGCAATGAAAGGAAAGAAGCCCCTATCAGAAATAAACTTGCCTCCTCTGCTCTTTGCTACTGTCCTGCATGAAGATCCTTAATCCAGTTGCCTCCTTGCTTTGTTTTTTTCCTCATCTTGGAAAGGTCATTTCTCCTTACACCAGGAAGTCTTCTTATCCTAGAGACAAAATACTTATTTATACATTGGCCAGTTATGGAAGTGAGATGCTAAGAAATGCTTAATCTGTTTAACGTGCCACTTCATTTCACCACAACATTAATCCTTTCTACCTAGGAACTTTTTCAATGTTTTTAAATAAAGTATTGGACTTCTAAACCTCAAAATTACATGTGGCCATCAATTGCCAGAGGGAGTCTTGAGGGAAGCTGACAATTACGAATGAGATAAGAAAAGAAAACATTCGAAGAGATTTGTTAATGCATCACTTGAGGGTAAAAGAGACATTTTACAGAACATAAAGAAGCATCACGTGTCCCAGCTTTGCCATTGTTTAGAGGAAAACCAGCTCACTGCAATGCCAATTTGACTACCATTACAGTGAGATGGGTATTTCCAGTCTTTTTGCATTACTTGAGATGACCGATACATGTTCTGCTGTTCAAATTATGCTCTTTTGTGTTTCAGAAGAAATAATAGAAAACATACTTTGACTGTGGATTTGCTTCCATTAACTGAAATTTTGGATACATGGTTTTGTTTATTTTAATAGTACTGAGCCAAAACCAACCTTGCAGACAATGAAGTTCCCAGAAAGGTTTAATTCAAGCTATTCTGTTTGGGGGTTAGACTTTTATGTTTCAAAATCTCTTACCTATTCTCACCATTCTCTCCTCAAATACTTCCTGTTAATTTCAGTGTGGAAACTCACAGAATAAATCAAGGCTTGTCTAGTCCGAGATTTACGTGCAATTTTTAAGTTATAGACTTTCTGTCTGACCCTGAAAAAAATTAAGATTGCATGTCTTCCTCCTTTTCCCATTTGTAAGTTTGGAATAGTTCTTCTCAGGAGTACAGAAATTTTTACAAATGATTGTGAGACCTTCACAACATTGAGGTGCTGAAAGACATGTTACTGCTTAAATAGAATGAGTTGAAATATCAATATTACTGTTCTCTTTCCATTTATGTCATTGGTTGCAATTATTTTGTGGGTTTTAATGTAATCATAGCATGAATATTCTTTATCTATTAGCTGTTTTCCAATATAAATCTATATGTCAAATGATGTAGAGGTTTAGCTGCTGGACATAGATATAAAATTTCAGTATTATTTTGCTCCTAGATAACCACAGTTCTCATGGTTTGATGTGTCCCACTATGTTATTGCAACTTTTCATTAGACTTTTAGTTTAGTTCCATGTTTCTGGTTTATGCATCTAATTTATCTCTTTCATAATTGATACAAAATGTGCATATCTTGTGAAGTGCTTTGGGATGTGTGACATGAAAGGTTCTGTACAGGAACAACTGTTTTCTTATTGGAGTGAACTGCAACAAGACAGATTAAACATTCAATTAAACAAAAAATTTGCCTATGTAAAAAGCTCACAGAAAGGAGCTTAACAATGTCCATTTTTATGAGGCACTAAAGTTTTTGGAATCAATTATTATGAAAGCTCATCTACTTTGTTTACAGGTAAAATAATAACTCAGTTGTTTCAGAAAAGGGCCCAAGTATTATTTACATAAAGTCCCACTGTAAAAATCTGGGTACTATTTCTTTCTAAGGTCTAAAACACTTTAGCGAGAGAAATGAAAATACTCATAAAAGGCAACCACAGTATGTTATAAACCACCTTTATGGTTCATTATAGGTTTGGTTTAACGTTGTTGGATTAACACTAAAGGTTAATGTTTGCATAAAATATGCATGATTAGCTTAATACTCTGGAACTGTGATCAGGTTCTCTAATGTTATGAAAGGGAGTGACATGATACACGGTTAAGGCTGACACAAATAGAAGTGTGATATATTTTCAACAAAACTTGTCAAGGGTATTTTCAAAATCCTCACCTACGTGATAACACTTCAAAGCCAATCTGTGCCAATGGGAGATTTTGTGTTCAGCTCTCATAATTAGACTGTTTTCTGGCTGCAGGAATTGCATGCATTTCTAATTTGCAGTGTAGGCAGAGCACTTGGAGAATGATACTTTCAGATTTTCTTCTTGCATTCTTTGAGCCCTAGATATTGGACAAGTACAAGTACATGTGGAGTGGTTTTGGTTTAAACATTGATTATCTTTGTTATGCTTTAGATTGCCAGAAAAGTAATGGTATTTTTTATGCATAGACTTGGAACTCTGTATCTAACTGGCAGATTTCACTTATTGCTTGTGTAGAACTGTCTGCCTAAGCACTTCACTTACCAACAAGTGATTTATAAATTTGTGATTTATTCTTTCTAAGATGTATCTTGATGATACCTCAGAGATAATTACAGTTAGGCCTTCTTTCTTGCTGCAGGGGAAGAATAGTATATTTAGTATGTGTTTGGATAAATATCAGCCATAAAACTCAGATAGGCCATGAACTTTCACTCCTGTCAGGGGTCTGGATAGCAGATAATGAGAAAAACCTATGGGCTATCATAACACAAACAAATAACGCACTGTAATCATCATGACATATGGACACAACTACAAGTACATGAACATGTACATATAATGCATTGATTTATATGATTACGCACTGCATAGCTATCAGGACAGGTTTTGTTTGGTACGCCTATGGGTATGAATATCCAACAGAAGGGAAATGCTAGTAACCCGTGACTTTTCATGGAATCACGGAATTTTCAGAGTTGGAAGGGACCTCTAGAGATCATCTAGTCCAACTCCCCTGCCAAAGCAGGATTGCCTAGAGCACATTACTCAGGACTGCATCCAGGTGGGTCTTGAAAATCTCCAGAGAAGGGGACTCCACAGCCTCCCTGGGCAGCCTGTTCCAGTGCTCTGTCACCCTAACCATAAAGAAGTTTTTTCTAGTGTTTGAATGGAACTTCCTGTGTTCCAACTTGTGCCCATTGCCCCTCGTCCTGTCACTGGGAACCACTGAATAGAGTCTGGTTCTGTTTCTGGTTCTGTTTTTTACAACCTTAGTATGAATGATGATGGATATTATACCTTGTACTCACAATGATGATCCAAGGGTGATTAAAAAAAAAATCATGTAAGAATAAAATTAGGCTTGATTACTTTAACTGCTACTCTTCTTTCATCTTGCACATGTACAGTACGTTATAATAGTTACTTATAGGCTCATAAACTGTTTTTTCCAATACACAGAATAGACTGTCCATTATTTTTATTTTCAATTTCCAATAGGGATCCTATGCCTTATTTACTACATTCCTTCTCTTTTTTTTTTTTTTTTTTTTTTAAAACTTGGATTATTTAGACATCCAATTTATACAACTGATTGTGTGGACACAAGACATGGATGGAAAAAAGTGGTCATTCATGGGTGTAGTAGTGCAGGCAAGACCTTATAAGGCCAGCATCACTGCTAACATTTGTGTAGTATGTAACTTTGGCCTTAAGGTGGGTGACTCCCTTCATGCTTAAAAGTGGAGTTTGGTGTACATGGGACAGCAGACTCAGGAGCAGAACTCATTCTGGAGGACACTGTTTTTTTCAAACATTTATGTGTAGGCCTGTGGTGGTGCAGCTCTTGCCCCCGGGCCACAATGTGATATCAGGGCAAGCCAACATTGTGTTCTTGTCTTGATTACAAGTGCAGCGAGTTGGGACAATCTGGTACTTTCTTACCCTGGTTACAAGTACAGTGAGTTGGGACAATTAGGGACTTGCTAACCGTACCTGAAATTCCTGTTGCCTGAATTGTAGCTTGATCTGGAAGGTACCAGAATTACCTGACAAGAATTGGGACCCAAAGTGGAAAAAAATGATCGAAGTCAATCATCTTGCGATTGTATAAATAGTGAAAATAAGTGAGACCCTTTGAGCTCTCCAGGATCACAGCAGGCTGTGACCCAGTATCTCCCCCTGGGCTGGGACACCTTTCAGGGTAGATTTTGTGAGGATTTCAAGGATTATCTGCTGACAAATACCAAAGAAGAAGAAGGGTTCAAAGATCGTCTGCCGACAAATGCCAATGAGGGAGAACAGTAGTTTACTACACTTAGATTTTGTGAGGTTCAAAGATCATTTTGTACCAATAATTAACTACTATTTGCAGCAGAAACATCTTGATTATATAAGTTAATCTCTATATCTGTGTGTGTTTGTGCGCGTGTGTGTGTAAGTGTGTGATTTGATTTAGGAAACTCTGTTGTAAGTCTCGTGTGAACCTTGCCATTTTTAAATCTTTAACTATGTCGCTGTGTTGATTATAGAAAATTTTGTTAAATCACTCTGATAATTGCCTGATGATTAAGTAGTGTTAAAAATCACACAATCTAATACTGTGTTAATAAATCTTAAATTGCTGCAACCTCGAAGTTGTGTAGAATCCGTAAATTAATATTCGCAACAAATTGGTGTAGTTGGCAGGATCCTAAAATCTACATTCACGACAAGGCCTAATTCGGGCATGCTTATCTGAGGAGGGCAAAAGGCTATATATCCCTGACATAAATGCCTGCCACAGGTCAAGATTCTGTTTCAAAGAACTGGACTACCCAGTGAACTTATTTTAGAAGAAGTCACATGATTGGTTATCAAGGACAAAACAGTACCCTTCCCCCAGTTTTGATCTTGGAAATAATTGTAATGTAATGGGTGCTTCCAAGAACAGAAAAAAAAAGTCCTAACAAAGATAACCTTATTTCACTTCACATGTGGAATTACAACCTAGCAAATTGAAATTTGGATAAGCAATAAGCCAAAGTAAACAGCCTATAACTATGGACGGGTTTTTATGGGCACTGCTATCAGTCTTGTTTATTCATTATGTATTTGTTATGGAGCCACAGTCCCTAGAGATCAACACATTTAAAGACTGAATATTCATTTCTCCCTTTTACCTAGGCTTGGTTCTATAAAAGTTCAAAAGCATGAGTGCAGATTCACTGAAAATGTATCTTCTTATGGAGAATTATTTTTGGAGGCTGTGTAGTATCACTCATGTACAGAATGAGTTCTCCAACCCCAAAATTACTAATCTGTTTTGATTACCAAAATGTGGAACATCGAAATCAAACATTTGTGCAACATTTATTAATGCCTGTAAAATGCAGGAAGCTCATGGTGTATGAGCAATCATGCATTTTTGGGAGATGAGGTAACATTCTTCTGCTAAGTGATATCAATCTTAATGTAATTAGTTTTAACAGCATGCCCTTCATTATTTTTTTCTATTTTTACCACAGTTATCTTCATTTTCTCTTCGTTCAGCAATGTCTCTTCATCTGTCAGACCGACAAGAACTTTCTCAAAGACAAACAATGCTAATGAACCGGAGACATGTCTCAATCAATGTCTTTCTTCCCCTGTCTTGATGGGAATCATACATAGCAGCTAATTTTGTATTAGGGCCTTTTTTTTTCCTCCTCCATTCTTGGCCTTAGAGGCAAGGAAGGAAAGTGGTTTCAGCACTTAACAAATAGCTTTTTATCAGACTGACTAGGGGGCATTCAGTGACATGGTTGATCACTCCCAGGAGGCACAGTTTCAGCCAGAACAAGCTGACAAAGGTCACTGAAAAACAATTCGCTCAGATTATGTTGGAACACACAACAGTCATAAGGAGATAAATAAGATGTGCATAAAAGCTGGTCTACCAAGTCTAATTCTCGGCGGTCTTACATTTAAATATTGATACATTCTGAGAATAGCAGCTGGTAGAAGTCATAGGTAGGTTTTAAAATTATTCTGCAAAGAGTCACTGAACTCACATAAATCGTATTTATATGGGAATTTCATGAGCTCAACTGTTGTTGTTACCTGACTGCAAAGTCTTAATTAACTAATGCATCACCTTACCTGAGACAGCAATGCAAAGTACCCTGCTATTACTTGCAATATACAGAGTTTCAGATGGTTAAAAGGGGAAAACGAAACATCTTGGACAAGATGAAGTTTTAGGTCCTGAGTCTTCTGCTGCAGATTTTTGACTTGGAAGAAAAACATGCTGATTACAAAATTCTACATTAATCTTCACATTATATTAGAAATAAATAAATTATAGCAGGTTGAATAAATAAAATCAGAATATTCATTGCATCAGTACAAATCTTAATAGTTTGGTACCTGCTTGACCTTAATTTTAGTTTGCTTGAAATGCTGTGGTGACTCACAGAGGTTAAAAATCCAGTGTAGTTTTCAAGTATGGCCACTCTTGTCCATACTACATATATCAAAGTGTAGTTTCTTCATTTGATGAACGAATTAATTGCATTCATGAGATTAAATGACTGGAATGAGTTGTGAGAGCTGTGGTGAGCCTGCCCCAGAGCCTGAGAGAGGGAGCACGATGGACCATAATCAATAGAAGGCATTATAGCGCCTCACAGGTCATTGGTAAAGACTGACTCTAGCCACTCTTTTAGTAGGGGAAAGCCAAAGAAATTTGAAACCCATTTAAAACAAAAACAAAAACAAAAAACAAAAGCACAACTAAAAAAATCTTCATTTTTAGGTGCATCTTGGGCCAACAGGAATGATTTTAGAAGACTTTCAGGAGTTAAAGATGTTAAAGAAATAGTGAATGTCCATTTCCAGATGCAAGTATAAGACCATTGGCAACATAAAAAGACAAAAATGTTTGATGTTTTTTCTATTTTCTGCTTGCATGGAAATGGAACACATTACAAGAAAATGATGAACTACTTTCTGCTCTATTAGTAACCAAAGGATGTATAAATCAACATCTGTTCAGACCATAAATATTTTTCAACCAGCATTCTGATTTGCACTAAAAAAAACATTAAAAGAGTTAACTGAGGGGAACTCTGGTCTTCTGTCATAATTGTTAATAATTCTTAAAGTACTGAGAAATTTCAGAAAAATGAAAGAATGTCAATGTTCTAATATAAAAAAAGGTTAAAGGGGTTGAGCTGAGTGATTGGGGGCTGGTTTGTTTGACCTAAATGTCATATCAAAAAAATGGAAAATTTATAGAAGATTCAGTAAGCAATAGTAGAATGTTAATTTAATTACTATAATTCAACGTAGTTTTATGAAAAAGGTCATGTCGAAAAAGCTAGTTGTTAAAGCTGTAAGACTTTTAATTAAGTTCCACCTAATAAGCTGCTACATCTATGTTAGTTCTATACAATAGCTGACAAAAATATATGAAATGCAAGAAATGTTAATGTATAATGGACTGGCTATCTGATAGACTTCTCATGTTATTATGTCATGGAGAACAGTCTTTTCATTTTTAAAATAGTTATCCTGAAATCTAATTAATATCTTTATCTTCAGTGTGTAAGAAATAAAACTTTTGGTGATAAAATCTGTGGCTGAAAAATATTTCCAAGAGCAAAACATGTAATGAGGAATGCAAGTGGGTTTACAGATGTTCACTCAACGAGTAAGTCTAGAGGATTTTAGTGCAAGAAGGACTAAGGTCATCTGTAGTGGGATTTTAACTTTCTTTATCTACAGTACTGGTGCCTACATGTGAATCCTGTGGTAGCTACACTCCTTTATGAATATGGCCAATGGAGTCAGAAAGGTCTAGGAAATGTTTCCTCAGGTTTACAATATAGGTAAGAGTCATTTTTCTTAAAAGAGGCACTTTGCGCTCCCTAAAATACTTAAGTCTGACACATTGCCTTATGTGGACTGTAATAATTTTTTAGCTTGTTAAGGGGATCTCACTAGAAAATTTTGGGGTAGACCTGTGGGCACGTGTGGTGTGCGCACGCATGCACATACAGTGTGACAAAAATTGTACCAGACAAGAAGAGAATAGGTGATTCATTATCAAATTGAACCTAACAAGATGATAATATTTAATTGGTGCATGTCTGACACAGAAAAATGGCCATGCCATGCTCTCCTTTTGCCACCTAACCCTGACTGCCAACGTGTCTGTCGTTCTGAGTTTGGGGATAGCCAGGGAAATCCCCTCAGGGGTACCGTGAAGGTACATGAACACACCATAACTCTGGCACATACTGAATTTGCTGTGCATCACAAAACATACTCAGTGCAAAGAGGTGGATTGTGCTGCGCAGCACCATACAGCAAATTCACATCAGTTATCTCGGAATGCAACCACAGGCCAGCTGTGGTGCCTTGGCCTTCTTGCTCTCTCCTACATGTTGCTTTTCTCGTGCAGCCCACCTTCCCATACGCCTGTCTCCGTAAGGCTGGGGATAGCTGTCCCCACCGAAGGCTATAGTGCCAGTTGTGGATTTGGTGTGTGTTCCTTGTACCTGTGTGTTGTGGTGTTGGGCTCAGTGCTGGAATATGTGTTATCCCTGCACTGTGCGGGGGGGGAGATGAGACTCAAAAAGATTTTCCCAAGCACTTATCAAGTTCTGGTGGGGCTGAATCCCACCATCCCCAAGGTGAGAGCTGAGCCCACATATGCACAAAGCAGGTAAATTATTCTCCAGACCCTGCAGAAAATGTTGGCTTGGTTTCCGTTACCATAATGGGAGCATAAACATGGAAGCAGTCAAATGTTAGACAGCTACATGTCACTTGTGGAACCTCAGCAGTCCCTGGGTGCTGGTCTCAGGCAGCTGTGGAGTAGCTGGGGAGCATACAAGTTACTGTGCAGGTCTAACTCTCAGTAACAAATTACTGGACAATTTTTTTTTTTTTTAATTAGCAGAAAATATATTTTCAATTTTTTTAAAAAAACCTAAATCTATAAAATAGGTAGAAGAGAGGCTGATTTAGAGCTTGGACTATGTTTAGGACTTACCTTGACTAAGTCACTAGTATGGCCATGATTAGCTGCGTCTTAATTATTTCCTAAGTGGGTAACAAGGGCAAGGAAGAGAAATAAAAGATAAAAACAAAACAGAGAGGCTCAAAACTCAGTTTAAGCTTCTTTTTTCCAAATGCTTCAGGGTTGCTGAGAGTAAATATTTGTACAAGCTAGAACTGGAAACTCAGAAATCTACAGGGCTGTAACAGTTTTAAAAAGAGCACAGTCTCAAGAGTTCGGTAATGGTTGTTGAGTAGCAGGAAACCAGACTGATGTTCAATGATCTCCTGAGGGTGTCCGAACAAAACAGGCCTGCTGAGCAGACTGTAACATCTTCTGGAGGAGTTTATGTAAAATAGACATATGTTTACACTGTTGGTTGTTTTGAAATGCCTTTTTTTCCAGCTTATACTTTGTTCTCAGTGCTTAAATAAACAATGACTTGGTTCAGAGAAGGCTCTTTTGTTACTGAATATCTCTAGTTACCGACTCTCAAAGGAAAGAGGCCCTGGCGCCAACTCCAGCCACATGGGATAAATAAACCAGTAGCCAAGATAGCGTGACCCACCAGCAGGAGAACATGCAGCTGAGAAAAACACACAAAAAAGGGAAAGCACAGAGTGAAGAGGCTGATAAATTGCAGATAGCCCCAGAGGTAGGACAACTCTTTTTTTTTACTGTGTACCTCTCAGCCCCAGTGGAGAAATGGACATGCATTACCTCTATTTATACAGAAATGGGAACATAACCACAACCTATGTTATAATTGAGTATGGAGAAAATCAGATAATTTATTTCCCAGCTTAAATAATTTCATGGTTTTAATGTAAGAAACCATTTTGGGGAAACTGGGTGTGTATTCAGACATGGTGCAACTGGATGCAGTTTTACTAACGTAAGTTAATTTGAGCTGCCTTACATTTGATGTGATTTCTAAGCCAACATCTCTAGAAACGCTATGTACATACAAATTCAAATGGAATCAGTCCTTAAAGTACATAGGCTGTATTTGGTACCTTTAGATGCTGTAACAGAAGTGCTGGGTCTAACACAGATAGATTTGTCATTTGCTGAAGAATTTAATTAACGCATTACACTTGTATAATAAGTTTTGATATTGTGCAGTTATATTAAATAATTAGTCTTCTTGATGAGCCCTTTTTCCTGCTAAGTCCTCTTGTTTTTCAGTACTAATTTTGAATAAAGACACTAGGGTCATGATGATCAGAAGTGGAGGTCAATAGCAAGTTGAAATAAAAATGAGCTTTGGGGGAAAAACAGAAAAATTAATTAGTTGGGGATGTCAAAGCCTCCTTAACATGCAAAAAGAGTGGAGATGGTCAGTGAGAAAAAAATATTAATTGGTTTACATCATATGGGCTGAGGATACATTTAATTAGAAGAATGTCCCTTCTCATCTCTGGGAGATGCTAGGTCAGAACTTCCCTTTTTCTTATACGTTTCACACCTTCATCAGCTTCTTGCAGAAACAACTGTGAGTTACCAAGAGTTTCAAGAGCTGATGAAAGGAACTATCACAAAGTGCATTGAGGGAATAAGGTGTTGTTACTTAAAATATATGTAAACCAATTTTAATATTTTCACTCCAAATTCCAAGTGATTTATTAACTTAGGAAAATAACATATAGGATTGAAGGGTATTGCAGTAAACATTTCTTCTTTCTTTCAGGCAACCACATTGGGCAACACAAACCAAAAATATATCAAGTTCCATTTAGCTTAGATGACTTTCTGATTAGTAACACTGGAATTTGCATTCCTAAAAAAAGGCATAAAATATTGGAAGCTTCCATAATATTACATTGCTACACTGTAACAGTCTGTAAGTAATAAAATATCTCATTTTCCCAATAAAATATCTCTTTGCCAAGAATACTGACAAAGTTAATAGTGTTCCTTAATAGAATGTGTGACATTCTTTCTTGGGATAAGCCACCAGGTCTGAAATAATTATTTTCCCATTGAAATCAAATGGACTTTCCTGTTTGCATTACCTGAAGAAATGCTTTAAGTGGAATACCTGAATAGAATACCTGAATAAAAGGCATACTTTGACTGGAAAGACAATATTCCTGAAGAAGGAATAAGGCAGATATCTCCCAACACAGCCACAGAGCAGGAATAGGGATAGAAGATAAGATATGGGACAATGGTTAGAAGAAAGAACATCAGCTTTGAATCACAGGGCAGAGATAGCAAACACATTTCTGGAAAACCGTAATCAAAGCAATAAAAGATGGCATTGAAATGCTGGTGTGCAGTTGGATGACGTCCTCAACCCTAATACTTCAAGTTGGAAAATGGGAGAAACCAACCCTGACTATCGATCAAAGTGGAATTAAGGAAAAGAAAACAATTTTTCCTAACTTAATTAACTGACAGGCATTTTCACTTTCAGCACATTTTTTAAACATCATCAGACAACTTTGCAAAGTAGATATATGTTGCCTTTATTTTCCAGATGAACTGACCAGGATACAGAAATAATTTACAAAACAGGAAGGAGTCAGTGAACCACCAGATGAATTAGTCAATCAATGTGTACTCAAAAAGTACTCATCTATACAAAGAGGACTTAACTCCTGGATCTGACCACTTTGCTAGCAAGACAGGCCTTGGGTAAGATCAGTGTGTCAGTGAAGAATGGCTGCCTGAAACCAAAACCTGGTGTGACAGTGACATGTATGTAAAGAGTGTGGCTAACATAATGTGGACTAATGGTTTCCACCCACAGTTGTTTACTTGGTTTTCTAGTTTTGGATTGGATACCTAGCCAGCATTATTTGATTTCTTCTCAACTAGTTAAAGTTATCATTTCAATTAGTTAGGACACTCCTTTCCTAGGACACTGTCTTATATTTGTATGTTCTCTCAGCTGTCTGTGACAACATAATACTGAGTCATGAAGACCTGAGCATTCAGGACACAAATACCAACTGTTTTTGCACTCTGCAACCAGAGAAATTATAAACATAACAGACTGACATCACGTTCTCTAATTGGTGCTGAACCTAGCTCAATGGTTTGACTTTTCATGTTGCTCTCTGGCTCAGGACCACATTGTCTACCTACGGGGCTGACTGTTACGGGAGCTCTGCGTTTGACATGAGAAATTGCTGAACATCATAGAAACAACACAAATGACAGTGTGAGGAGCTAGTAAAGGTTACAGAAAATGCTGAGAAGGAGTGTTGGATCTCACAGGCAGTGAAGGGGAGTTGGGTAGCAAATATTCAGACTCCACAAATAACAAGAGGGGAGAACTGGGGCCCTTGCAGCTTGCCGTGCCTTACCAGCTATACCTAGGTGTTATGCCTTGCACATGGGTAATCATGTCATTAGCATCCTGCAAGGCCCCATTTAGCTTAGTAATGGTATCAGAAAAACATATTTGGGTACAGTGTTGTGGAGGCTTACAAAATCAAATTAGACAGATGTTAAACTCAAAATAAACTTTATTCTAACTAAAATTGTTTAGCAGAGAACCAACTAAAAATGAGGTTTATCAAAATTGTCAACACTCTGACATTAATAAACCACAGGTTCAGAATGTATGAGGAATTAATACTGCACAACTGACTCAAGAATTTTTAAACTTTAGAAATGAGGATCCAAAATGTGCACAATCACTCACCTATAAGATGAGGGCTCTTAACCTCTATGAGTTTCTTTGGGTGGTGTCCCCACCCAAGGGGACAGTTCTTGACTGAAGACCCGCTGCGCTGAGGAGCACCAACTCAATTTGCCCTCTGGCAGGGCTCCATTTATACCCCAGTTGAATCTGATCTGTGGTCATATATAGTCACATCAACTCCCATTAGCTGAGGGACATAACTTCTTTATTGCTCCACCAAGGTGTATACGTGACCATAGTCACCAAACCAAGGTGTGTATGTGAGGGTCAGCATTCACCCAAGGGGTGTACATAACCATATTGTAAAGGCATGAAGGGTAAGGATGCAGAAAGCAAAGATGCAGCAGTCCTAAAGCCCCTGGTCTTTTGTCGGGCCGGGTACACCTACCATGTACAGATGGAGCAAAAACAATGCGGAAAAAGTAATGCAGGGCAGGCTGTTTTTTTTGAAAGTGACTGGGATAAAGAAAGAGAGATAGGTACAAGGCTGGTACCCTGTACCAAAAGAAGAGCTTGAGAAATGCCAAAGAGAGTATAAAGGGTGCTCCTCAGGTAAGCAGTGCTGTTGGGACACCTGTGGAGCAGTCCTGTGCTCCACCACCAAGGTGGAGCAGGACAACAAACCAAACCTCTTATTCTGACCCTGCCATCAGGGATGGGCCTAGGTCGGGAGTGGGGTGGATACTTTCTGGGGCAATGGATTGGGCAACCTGTTTCACGTGAAACAACAGCAGCAGCCACCCCCTGTGGCTCAAAATGCAGGGCAAGAACTGAGACAGAGTGAAGGGAACAGAGCAGGACTAGCTGGTGTCAAAATTTATAGATATAAGCCATAGGGAATGGAGGAAAAAACCTCACATGATTCAGTTTAAGAAGAAAATACACATGCATGTGTGATACAATTAGGAACCTCTTCTATAGACTCTTCTTTGTAAATAACCTAATTTGCATGAAACCCCTTTCTCCTCAACAGATCCTTTCAGCCTCTGATTTCATTCAAGTTAACTGAAGGTGTAGACTACATGGTT
This sequence comes from Himantopus leucocephalus, assembly GCA_003993805.1. Lineage (NCBI taxonomy): Eukaryota > Metazoa > Chordata > Aves > Charadriiformes > Recurvirostridae > Himantopus > Himantopus leucocephalus. The sequence goes on from RSEF01000002.1 coordinate 12,504,775, forward strand.
CGGACTACTTGAAGGTATAGATTCTTGGAGCACTTCTTTTCAAAGAAGAAAGAATTTAAGAACATGAGATGACAGAGCAGTCACGAGAAGTTAGAATGGTTTTGACCCATTTACATCATTTATCTTAATTCTAGAAAGTTAAATAAGCATATACAGTGACATAGTTTGCAAAATAATTACCATTTGTATTAATTAAATATGTTTCCATGATCTGTATGATCTCCTTTTGAACTTTAAGCCCATTATCAGGGTGCTGTTAAACCAAATTAAGAAATATTAAAAAATAATAGCTTATGAAATGCAAAGTAGAGGGAAAACTCACACATACACAAGTTCTAATAAATGGACAAAATTATTATTTTGATCACAATTAAGACCCATTGGTGCAGGGTCTTTGGTATTATTTTTTTTTCAATAAATAGCAATGATTCATGTTGAAAGTGTTTCACATATACACCAGCTGGTCTAGTATTCATATTCAAGCAGTCTCTGAAATTAGCAAATATTCCCTGAAACTTCAATAGCAATTCTGAAGTACTTGATCCATTGGGTCTATATTCTCCATGAGCTTAGATTTGGTGTGGTGTTGACCAGTCTAGAACTAATTAAAACATTTGCATGAACAAATGTATTAATAAGTGTAGGTTTTTTTTTTCGCTGAATTTCTTTTCAATTTCTTGCATTCCTTTGGGAGACAGATCCTGGAAAATGCAGCAGTGGGGCTTTGTTTTTCCCCTTTACTTGTTTTCTCTTAAATGACTGTTGAATGGCAACAGAAGTTCTCTTGAAAATTACATATATCCTAGTATTTTAAATATTACCATTTCTAAAATATTTGTTGACTATTTTACACATGAAAGGGTCACGCAAAATGAGATACTTAGGGGAAAACCTATATATTTACTGGTTTTCAAGATGTTTATGGTATTTTTGGAATGTCTGTTTTTCAACAGCATTTCTGAAGTGCTGTAATTTTGTCTTCCTATACGCAAACCAAAATGGTCAAACTAGACCAAATCCTACTGTAAGTAACCCTTTTTCTTTTAAGATCCAGCTAATGGCTTAAAATGTCTGGAAGCAGCAGTCACACAGTATGTGTGGGTGCGTGGTGCATATATCTGTAAAGGTGGCAGATAAAGTGGTTGATGAGAACAACTGTGAAATCCTGGACCTAATGACATGACTTTCACTGGCTTCCTGTGGCTTGGGATTTCATTTTCATTATGCTCAATCTGGCATTTCTTAGGCCCATGTATCCCAGGTAGAATTTCACCTTTCTGTTGCAGTCCGTCAAACAGGCTGTTAGAACCACACCGGCCAGTGGCTGCAAGGTTATTAAAACTGTGGAAATACATTCCCAGTTTTGCCTCCAGAGATTAGAGTTAAGTGTTGTTCCCTTTATAAAAACAATAGTCTCAGTTTTTTATGCTGCTTTTCAAAAAATTAATTTCCTTATCAATAATCTCTTCCGTCTGAAAGAGAAATTCCCTGTCTCCTTTAGAAAACCTCCATTGTGCTGCCATTAGATGTTCCCAACGGATTCTTCAAATCACCTGTTCTTGCCTATACAGCCTTTGACTGTGATAAGTGCAAACTTCTAGGTATTCTCCATATTAAAATTTCTTAGTAAAGGCAATATAGTGTTTCAAGTAGGTTGGTGCTTTTCTTCTTCTTCCACCACTTTTGGTTGGTCCTTTAAATTTTCTTTATCAAACTAGAGGTAATGCAATGCACTGTGAGTAAGAGACATTGCCTTTTGGTTATTAATTTATGGAAAGGATAAGAAACCTCTTGCTCTACTCTAGGACTTTGCCTCCGGTAATAGCATAGTCTGTTTTGGAGCTTGTTCCTGCTTCTTATTCTGCATGTTGCAGGCATTGCCTGTGAAACTAAGGTAGAGTTTTATAAAGAGAGTGGTTTACAGACCTGCTGGTGGTGCAGCCATGGCCAGATAGGAACCTCCTGGAATGATCCACTACCTCTCCCTGCCAGCAACCTGTGCTTGTCCCTCCAGAGCCCACATAAGTTTCAACAAAAAGCAAAGATTCTTCTTCTGCTTCCCAAAATGTGTAGTCATGGGTTTTCTAGCAACTGACTCTTGCAAGTAATAAAGTGTATCATGTATCAGTGTCAGAACATCAACAGATAATAAATAGGACCATTTTTTTCTCTTTGTGATATGATATTGTTGGTATTTCGCATTAAGGCACTTCAACATCCAGAAGATATATTTGCAAACCATACTGGAAGTTTAGGGTTTTGTTGGTTTGGGTTTTTTTCCCCATATAGCTAAGTACCACAAGTGAATGAAGTATTCAGAACCAACTTAGAATCATAGAATCATAGAATGGTTTGGGTTGGAAGGGACCTTAAAGATCACCTAGTTCCAACCCCTTGCCAGGGGCAGGGACACCTTCCACTAGACCAGGTTGATCAAAGCCCCATCCAGCCTGGTCTTGAACACCTCCATGGATGGGGCCTCCACAACTTCTCTGGACAACTTGTTTCAGCGCCTCATCACCCTCATAGTGAATTTTTTTTCCTATTATCTAATCTAAATCTACCCTCTTCCAGTTTGAAGCCGTTCTCCCTCATCCTATCACCACATGCCCTTGTAAAAAGTCCCTCTCCAGCTTTCTTGAAGTGCCTTTCAGATACTGGAAAGCTGCTATACTTGGTGTTGATCAGACATTGCTTCAACTCCCCTTCGAGATATTCTCCAAACCACAGAAGACTGCTAGTTGCAATTCTAGGCAACAGGCATCAGGGACAAAAAACACATAAGGTGTTGAGAAAATAGATCTTTCTTTCTTCTTATTATTAGGAATATAATTTCTGCATGTAGAAAAATTCCTCTGTTGAACTGGGATTATTACTGGCATTTTTCCACTTTCTGTCAACAGAGTAGCGCAGAAAATAAAAAGTTCCCCTGGTCGCAGTCTCCAGAAGTAATGGACACTTTATTATATTCTCTAGGTATTTACAGTAGATGTTGTTGTTGTAATGCTAATCCCAGACACAGATCCAATAGGTTTTGATTTACATAGAGCACATTCATGAAAGATTACTTGCAGGTCTGCGTGGACTTTGAGATGATAGAATTTGAAGGGAGGTCAAATAGCTTTTGCTAAACCATACATCACATAATTACAGTGGTGATTCTCTTCCTGTGCTGAAAAGTAATTGCTGGCAGGAGAAACCGATACCAGTATGTGCAATGTTGAAGAATTAGTGCCTCAGTTCTCACCACTTCTTTTAGTGATTTGAACTGTCAAATTTTGCTGAGTAAATCCAAAATAAATTGGTCATAATAACGGACTGTGGTAGATTTTCTTCTTGAGATAATTACTCTGTCATTTTTACATTATCTTTCTCTCTTTCTCCCGCCCCCCGCCCCAAGTATTTCAGTATTTGGGAGAGCACTGAGGAGTAAATAATATAAACTTAAGATTTTCAGACAAGCATAAAGAAAATATAAAAGCATATATAAAATATAACTTTTATTTCTAAATATGTGCCCCACATAAAAATATACCTGTGTTTACAGATAAAAACATATTATGCATTATATCTATTATGTTAAAAATATTTTGTTCTTCCATAGAAGATTGAATCAAAGTATCTAGCTTCCCTTACATTAACAAGCTGTATTTTCATGATATTATTTCTGTACGTCAAAAAAAACAAACTTAGGCTTTATGCCTGCAGACAAGAAAAAGGAACTGTCTGGTGGAAATTAGCGTACACAAGTGCATTCTGAAGTCTAGACTCTGAAGCTGATGGATGATGCATTTGGAAGATTCACTATCAATATTAATTTATGCATATGTATATTTGTAACATGAGGCTTCTATAGACTCTTCCTAGATGGAGCATTTATGGTTTCTTTCATTTCTCAGAAGAAAGAAGCATTTAGAATTTACAATCATGCTTAACGAAGTCCTTTGTGAACCTGCATTGTACTATAGTATGCCCATACAGAGAGATGGATGCACACATATACTTTTAAAGATATATATGACATTTACATGTAAAGATACATATGAATAGATAACAGGGTATACTAATTCCCTGTATAATAATTAATGTTTTCTTGGCATTATGCACCCCAGTTCTGACATAATTTATTTTTAATTCTAATGATGCCGTTGACTTCAGCTGACTTTTCCCGGCACACACAAATGTTGGAGCAGAATCAAAACCTATATGTCTGTTTTAAGGTGTTGCACATTCTCCAAGTTAAAAGGAAACTTGTTCTTACCAGAAAATAATTCTCTTCTCATACTAAAGCTCAGTATTTTTGAAATGCTAGTTAGTTATATTTTCTCCAATAGAGATCAAATTTTACATCAGACACAAAGAACTTTTTCTCCCTGGTTGGGAATAACCTACTTAGGGAAGAATTTGGACCTAATACAATGTCAAAATAGAATGTGAATGCAAATAAACATCTTCGATATCTGTTCACAGCTGAGCCCACTTAAATGTCAAAATGCAGACTCAGCAATGGCTGTGTGTGTCATTGGGGATGACACCCACACTGTCAAATCACAACAAAGCACTGTTGAAGTAGGTCTATGGAGACTACATTAAGTTGTCAAATGAAACAGATGCCAGCACAGATTATATTACCTCTGAAAGACAAATAATAAGAAATTAAACACAAAGACTCTGATCTTCAATCAAAGTGTACAAGTGCATAGAGTGCCACCTGGCTTGTTATTTTTTTTTTGTTTAAAAACGTCCCTTTTGGGTTTGAAAGAGTTAGAAGCAACGATCCTTTTCCTCCCCTTCATCCAGCCATGTTTTTGGGGTTTTTTTGCTGGGTTTTGGTTTTGTGGGTTATTTTTTGTTTGTTTGGTTGGTTGGGTTTTTTTACATACTGCGGATTATATTGATCTACTAAGTAGAAGTCGTAGTAGTAGTAGTAACAGTAATAATAATAATAATGTCATTTAGGGACATGGTTCAGTGGTGGTTTTGGCAGTGTTAGGTTGATGGTTGGACCTGATGATCTCAAAGGTCCCTTCCAACCTAGACAATTCTATGATTCTATAGTTTGACTATGTTTGTCGTTTTCTTGTTCTTTCAGTGCAAGAGCTACTTTTTAGAAACTGTTCAATGGACTGTACTGGCTGAGCACTATTAGTTTACTGACCGAAATTTTGTCAGTAGCACGGAATTATACATTACCATCCCCAAAAGAATGTGTTAGTTTCAACTATGGCATAGCTTAGCAATTAGCAAAACACCAAAAGAGTTCACCTGCTGCCGGCTTTTCATAGTAAACCTAGGAATTCTGGTAATACAGTTCCTATTCCAAACCCTGAGAATAAGATGGGGCAACTTTCATAATAGTACACATAGTAATACTTAAAATTAATATTTTGGTATATTTAACATGGGTTAATATAAGGAGGTTATGTAGATGTGTGAATTTTAATATTTTACCAGGTATGGTAAAAGGAGATAAGGTAAAAGGTATAAGGAGAAAGCTTAGTTAAAGTTTTCATAGGATTTTGTGTCAACTTTAAAGAAAGCTCTCCATCAGCTCATCTCATTGGGCAAACGATTTTCTTCAGTGAAATTTATTGCATGCTGGGGTGGCTTGTCAGCCAGTTGCACTACAAGGTTCATTCCAGATGAGAGACACAGTTGTCTAAGCCCCACCAAGGAAACACCTAGATTTCTCAGCAGCAGTGACTCAGTTCCTTGTGGCCTTGACTCATGTCCTTAATTTTCCCAAGTTGGATAACGTTAAATGAAGCCATGCTATTGCTATTGGAATGGACTTCCCAGATGCAGTATTATTAAGGATTTGCTGCCTGCTCTAAATGGACACTTCAAATTCACTGACTGCCTTTCTTCCAAGACAAAGCCAAACTGTCCACACGAATTAGGTTTCCCCTCCGAAATGTATCTTTCATGTTACTTTCACTTATGCTTGCTTTGCGACCTAGAATCAGCTGTGAATTTTATAAGGCTGCTTTTTTTCAGAGCTGTGTCTCAGCCACCATCCTAAACTGCTGCTCAATCCCTTATGCTGAAAGACTTTGTGGAAATGAAAACTATAATGTGTCAAATGCAATAAAGTTAATAGCTTTTTGTGGTATGTAATCAGAAATTCTCCAAAAAAGCCACAAAATACCACTGTATTGAGAAAGTAATTTGGGCATAAAGTAATCTAGCAGCATTTATCAACTCAGATGCAATGACACATTTCTGTAACAGTTGTAGGTTCTGAACCGGCTCTGCCTAACACAAATAGCATAGATGCTGCACATTTCTAAAGTACAGGCACCATCGATGTGACAATGTCTACATTTCAGTGGACTCTGTGTATTCTGTAAGAAAAGATGCTTTTCTACATTTTATTTCTTCCTCCACAGATGTTACCCAAAATGTACTCTGTTTTTCTCTTCCCTGGTACAGTAAGCTCAGTTTGACCTCCTGAGGTTTTCCATCCCCTCCATTGCTTCAGCAGATCGATATGGAAATTTTGTTCCTCTTATGAGTGTTCAGTTTGTTTTCTTTCTTTTTTTTCTTCCCCCCCCCTGTTTTTCCAAGTAACGGGAGGCTTCTTAAACACCTCCTAAGGGCTTTGCCACTTTACGAAGAACGTTTTGCGTTCACTGGTTTGTAATCGCAATAAAACCTTTTGGCCATGCTGCAATTTTCATTTTCTGGCCAATTGGTTTCACATATGTTCTCAGACCTTTAGAATGTTAAATAAGTGTTATCAGAAGCATCATTTAAATGCAATTCAGTTGATCTCAGCTATGCTATGACTGGTGGCAAGAAAACAGGCACTTTGTTAGTTATTTGATCTCAACATAAAACAAGTTTGACCAATGGATATGTTGATTCCTCTAAAATCCAAACTTCTCCATTGGTTCAGAGCCCAATCATGCTAATGTCCAAGTAATTCTCAGTAGCCTCTCATCCAGCTGTGGTCCTCAGTCCTGAGGGAATTCAGCACCTACTACTCACTGCCAGATCTTTAATTTTTAGGAATATTATCTAAAAGTATTTTGCTTTTGCGAGCTCAAGGGCCACATCAAAAACTTTGAAATGTCTTCACTATTTTAAAAATCTTTGAGCTTCCATTTGTAAATTTAATTTTATCTTAATTAGAAAAGACAAAATGTTTCCAGCAGCATTCAGTTCTGCTGTCAGTAGTTAAGAGGCCTCTGCAAAAAGAAAATATTTTCAACTTGCCAACCTACAAGTTTTTGACTAGAGACCAATAAAGTTCCTTCTGAAATCACTCCATCATTTTTTCAGGCATACTTCTGGCAAATAGGCAATGTGCAAATTTTTCCTGCATTGCAAAAATAAGTTCTCACTCATAAAAATACATGTAAAATCTTAGTGCTAGATGAAGAGAAAAATCTTAATAATGAAAAGTCAGTGTGTTGAGAGCTTGCTTTCACTATTATCCAAAATAGAAGTCTTGTTAAGCTGAGGTAGCTGCATGATGAGGTCTATTGTTGAATATATCAAGAAAAAATATTTTTTGCACATTACATGATGTAGTGATTATAGTACAAATAGCCCCCTGATGTGACCACAACATGACAACAATGAATTCCACTGTCTAATTAATTCCATCAATTCTAAAGTTATCAACAGTCAAAAATTTAGGGTGGGAAAAGTACTGCTGTAGACATAGCCTACAAGATACTCTAATAATATAAGTATTAATTGAAAATAACTGCAGAGTTGATGATGTTAAAATTGACTTTTCAGGAGAATCCAGAGAAAGAAAACATGAAAAAACACCCCCCCACACACACAAACCCTCCTATGGTAAAAGGTTGACAGAAGATAACAAATACTTTTGGAAAGCATAATTGTGATATTTGTAAAACTCTGATATTTAGTTCTTCTAAGAACAATCACATAGTCTTATATTGTTTCTCTTCGGTACCATAGGTTAGGTCCCTGTATGGCTATTCCAGGTAAGAGCCTTTTTGAACTTCCTTCCATCCTGCTCCTTGGCCATTGGAGGAAGGAATGGGCAGAGGGAAGGATGAGTTATCTGTTTGTAATGCTCAGGCATTCTTTCTTCTAAAATAACATTATTATGACTAACATGCTGTATGTGTGTTTCAACATGATTTCAATAAAATTATATATTTTAAACATTCCTATCAGTTCTTTCTGATTATTTATAACTGCAGCACACATATTGCATAATTCATGTTCAAATCATTTGCTGATATAGCAAAGAGTTGCTCTTTATAGCAATTGTTTAAAAGAACAAAATGAGGGTATTTAAGTGGCTAATCATACAGTTTGTCTGGGAAGATATGAGCATTTAAATTACACACTGATAAACTGATCAGAAACGAATGCTGGCAGCTACTAAAAATACAAAACAAAAGATGATGTCTCTGCATCTGTGGTGTTATTTAAATAATAATTGCATTTTAAACCACTTTCTTTTATATTCCTTTATTAAAAAGAACCGATTTGGGAAAGAACTGACACCAAAATTCGTATCATAAAAAACACACCTTACTATCTGAATGATAGAATGTTATTTTTATATGTATCATTTAGTCCAAGTGTTTCCTAAGATTAAAAAAAATCAAATATTTTTGAAAAGTGTGCATAAAATTTACCTTTTTGAATTGAATTGGATTCCCATGGTTGCAATACAATCTGATAGCAACTGAGTTATTCTAAACGGGTCAAATGAGACAAAGCAAACTGTAAAACTATCAACCATTGGCTGAGTTGCTTTACTGCTTTTGTTTCTAAGAAATGTGGCATCTTTATCTCTCTGTTGGTTTTACCCTAGTATAACCCAGCTGTATTCAGGATAGGGAGTTCTAGTTGGAGTTGGTTGCATTTTTCTGAAAAATATGTGCAAAATGGGATCTGCGTCTATCAGAAAGAAGAGAAGGCTCAGGTACAGCAATCCACTTTGATGCTTATATAGTACCTTAAATGAGGATTTTCTCTGTTTTTTCTACTTTTTAGGAATGATCTGACTGAAACACATCAGTTTTGTGTGAAATGCATGGAAATGTTTACCAAATTAGGTTTCAATAGGTTAAGAAAAATTTGAAAGGCTTAATAAGGAAAAAATTTTCTAAATGCCTATGGGAGTATATAATTATTTTGTATCCTGTGTCAGCAAGTGCCATAGCTCTCAGGAAGTAACACTGTAATGCTGTTTCTAACCATGAACATGATCAGTCCAGAGGAACTACTTCAGAATTTGACTGTACTACTCGGTGAACACCTTGTGAGTAACAGCTACAAAAGAATCAGGGCAGGTTTGCAACTGGTTGGTAGCTAGAAGAAAAGGGCTGAATTGGCAGTGCTTGTCTAACTTGATTGTAGCAGTCATTAAAGTCTAAATAAATTGCAATGACACTGTGACTAGACCCTAAGGTATGGAAAGGAGGAATGTGACAGAAAATGTCTAAGCTCTTCTGAAAGATTTGTAGAATTTCATTCCCCTTGTTCAAAATGTGAAAGGTTGCTTATGAGGAAGGATGACAGATCACAAAAATAAAAGTTTTGTATATTAAAAGTAGTTTAATTCTCATCTAGTACTCAGTGTTAACAGTAATTTGACTACCCAACTTATTTGGCCCAATAAGTCACTGTTTTCGCAAGTTATTGATGTCTCATTCTCTTGAGGTCTTCAGATGGAGACTGGAGGCCTTCCTGTTGGACTCCATGGCTAGTCAAGCCATGGAGCTTCCTATGGAGAAGATGTTCGGTGAAGTGCTAAAGATGTAGTGCAAAGGGTCCGACTAAGCGACCAGAGAGGATCATTCCAGACCTAAAATCTGCTACGCCTCATGCTTCAGCTTCTGCATGCTGAGTCAGTCCTCACTTGAGAAGAGAAAGAATTTCAGGATGCCAAAAATGTCTTTGTTTATGATGGGTTTTAATAAATACCCTTCTATTATTCTGTGGCAGTTACCACGGTCATCTAAAAACTTCTTTTTAAGTCTTGCACTCTTCTCTTTCACATATTTTACAGTTGTTTAATTTTTCTTCCTGTTTGAAATGGGTAGAGCACCTTTGTCATTAACATGCTGTATGTGTCTCCTTACTTGACTTTTACATTATTGCTCTAGCTATTACTATGCATGCATTATTTATATGGTTGGCTATCAAGGCAAAAAGGCAAGCAATTTACTTGTCAAAACATATTAGAATGCATGACTTTAAATCAAAGTTGCACGGGTTTGTAAAAAGCTATAATAAATGTTCTTTGGCTAATATGTTAGAGCCATGCAGTGGGCATGGTCAATGTGTTGGCTAAGAAACCTGTAATCACTTTAAAGACTCATTGAATAGGAGAGCATTTTAGATTATTACGCTTTGCTTTTAATTGTGCAATATTAAGACTTAATTTGTGAAGACTATATTATTTCAGTATAAGAAAATTCTAATCTGTGCTTTAATGTTGCCATCAGATTCAAACAGGTATTTGCTCAGTACGAAAATTATAAACATCATGGAACCTAATTATCTAAAGCTACCCTACAAATACAGACCTTTGGACTTAAAAATACATCTTATTCTCTGCCGAGTGCATTCCTCTGAGTTACAAAAAGTTCCTGCAATGTAGATAATTCTATCCTGCAGGACATGGATTTTACGGCTCCCATGGCCTTATGCTTCTGTTGTATGACACAAAAAACTGCAGCTGAAATCACTGTACACAATCCTTACATGACAGGTTCCCAAAAAATTGATGGGAGACACCTGTTCTGTGCAGAAGGGGAATTAGCTTCCTGTGAACTACATGAAGAAAGTATTTTGACAAGTACAGAATAGTTTCCAGTTCCCAATTACTCTTGCCACACAGAGAAACTCATACACCTTACTTATAAATTTAACCATTGTTTAGCTAGTGTTGTGAAAATTTTAAAGTTTAAAGTCACTGACCAAACTGAAAAACAAGTTGATCCAAAAAAACAATATTACCTGTCTCAGCAAATAAAATGTGGAAAGCAAGTCAGGGTCAAATATCTATAACATAAATTCTAAAATTAAACCCTGGCAAATCTTACAACAAAGTGTTTCCAATTAGAAAATAAACCATAATTCTGAATATGTATAAATGAAACATTTAGTGCATTAAACTTCTCACTTCATTTTTGGACCATTGCCGATTGTTGGATTCAGCAGAGTCAGTAATAATTTTCCTGAACTTGAAATAGCATTTTGGGCTAAATAAATCTTTCTGGTTTATTCAAGCTTTCAAACTGCTGTCACAGAGGTTCAATAAATGTTTATCACACTTACAGACGTGCTTATAAACACAGGCCATATTTTTAAATCATTGTCCACCATGCCTGAGAGTTTTTTCTCCTTCTCTTCTTTCTTTCTTTTTTTAAGTTAGATTCAGTATATCTTAATGAACCCTTATGAGGCATTTATCTTTCATTGAGATGCAGATTGAAATCCTTTTTCTTAATCTTTTCCATATAAAAAGAAAGTGACTTGAGAATGTGAAAATTCATAATGTTCACAGGATGCGTTCTTTCTCTCTCTCATTCAGAGAAAGTCTATGTCACTACTTGGTAGCAGTGTGACAAATAACAGAGCCTGTTTGTTTTAGGCAGCTATCTTAAGACATCTATGAACATATGTTAACCAGAAGTAGCCACAGTTTTTTCCCAAATCAGGTTGAAATTGCTGAAAATTAAAGGGAGCTTAGATAAATGTTGAAGTAATTATAAAAGTTATCCAGCAATAACATCCCAGACTCTGGGGAAAATCCTAGCTGATGATGTTCTTCATAAGGAGAAGGCAGAAGTGTGCCATCATAGCATCGAGTTTTATTAATATACAGTGGCTCTTTCAAAGTAGCTGGAAAACAGTATGGTTTAGGACAATTAACGGTGTACTATTTTCCCTGCCTACTGACAAGACAGATTACCCTAAGTGTTCAGCAAAGCAAAGCTGCATTTGGGTTCTCAGAGTGGAGACTGATCCATTCTGGTTATACACTACCAGTAAATTCTTAATAAGAAGTCAGAGTTGAAAAAAACTGATGGCCAACACAAGCTTATTTTTATCCAGGTAAAAAACAGTAGTCGTTTATGTCTTAACGTTTAGCAAAGCTAGGCATTAGCCAAGTTTTGCTTGAACTAAGTGCTGTCTGAGCAGTAGGAGGTCTCTGCCTTAAAGAGCTTGCAGTTGGAGTCTTGTGCGATGGGCAACAGCGTATGTCTTCCTAAAAGTTACATTCTATCTTAAATGAGATTAATCAGCTTGAAACCTGAGCCATTAGCTGAAATTATTTGACCTGTGTTAATACCTGACAGCAGGTCAGATTACCCTAATTTATCTAAAGGCTGTGGCCATAAGATAAATTTTTTCATACGGTAAAATAGTCACCTTTTATTTTGTCCATTCTCAGCTTCAGTCTGTTTCAACATTTGAACAAGATGAACTTCACATTTGTTAACGAAAGAAAAATAATTTTAAATTAGTCTTTTTCACATTCTTATTTATGATCTCAGAGGAAGGAAAAGCACATATTTTACCTCGGGGAAATATGCCATTTTTAGAAGGTCTATTTGTCAGATTGTCGAGGCATTAAAAGAGGAAGCAATTATTAAGGTTCTGCAGGGGGAATCAGGGAAAATAATTTATATAATATTATTTGTCTAAAGTTACTTTAAAAAAAAACAGGTTTGCTGAAGCCAATCTATTAGTTATGTTCCCCATGTGAAAAGAGCAAGACAATCCTGGGTTAGCTATTTAAAAAGGCTATAACAAGATGGTGTTTGATATATTGAAATTATATTTGAAAGAGGAAAAAATGCTTACAGACAAAGGAGAAAATTGCAAGGTTTAACAGGGTTTTATTGTAAAGAGATTGATGGACATTTGTGGGCATATGTAAATAGGTTTAGTCAGTGCTTCAGTGAAAAAAACATTGGAGATAAGAAAAATGCCATCTTCCTGCTGTTGTACAGTACAAGACACATGAAAGCTGGTTGGATTTTCTGTCTCTTCGCAAACCTGATAAAGGCAAGAAATTATTCCAAACAGACAATAAGTAAATGCCAACCATTTATTATAAATGGATTACTATGCTTTAAAATGGTTGGGGAGTTTGAGTAGAAAAAAAACCGCAGTGTATAGCACGCAGGGTTTATTTTAGATATGATGGAGAATGCTCTGGAGGTATACGACCTCACTGATTACTGGAAAAACAGCTCAAACATCAGATGGTGAGCTGGAGGACAGACTCATTCAGAGGCTGTGGAAGTGATAGGTATCTTTTTCTCTGGTCTGTGGATCTGTGGTCAGATATTATGACTAACCCAGTGTAGATGTCAACTTTACAATGAACTGAGTCATTCTCAAGACCGTGTTGACTAGTTCTCTAGTGACTGTAATGTGAACGCACACACAAGTCATCTGTAGCTGTAAATGTCTATATATAGAGGTCCTTAGCTGCAGGTTTTCTAAGACACAGAAATCAAAAAAGCCCAGATGAGAAATTTCCAAGTAATCCTGTTTACAGCCCATGTAGGGCAGCGTGGACTGAGAATTGCCAGAAGCTCAAAGAGACGCAGAAATGTTAGTACAGGGATATTGTAGGACAAGCCAACCTTGGATTTAGCTGCTGGGTTCTGCCCTGGTGAATGCTAGTGCCTCGATAGCAGGGAATTTCATATTCCACTTAGCAGAGAATGACCATTATTCACCCAGGAGGTGGGCGATGTGATGCTGAGATCTATGCTGAGGAGAGGAAAGAGCCAGCTGAGGTTTCTAACACACATAGCTGGTCAGCAATAGAAACAGAAATAGAACTAAAATCTCTTGCCTCCAAGCCAGACACTTCTTTACAAAAATTCCCTGGTATCTGTTCTTCCTGAAGCTGTCCTTTCATTTTGCCCTTTGTTTTGTAGCCTCCTTCTGGACTTTCTTCCTTTAATTATTGCTATTTATCAAGAAGTTTTATCACAGTCCTTCTGTAAAGCTATATATAAAATAAAAATTCTCCTTCATACACCACTAATGCTAAAAAGATAGTATGATTATTTTTAAGGACAAAGTACATCACATGTGGCTTCCCAGCCTTCCCCTGCAAAAGAAAGAGAAGATCATGTTTAATGAGTCTGTTGACAATACAAGAAAGGATCTAGTCTGCCGCAAGCTTTATAAATATACTCTAGCTGGAAGGCTTAGTTATGTAGGATATGACAAACTTAAGCTCTATGATCTTAGCTAAGAAGAAATCTCTGTGGAAGCTGGTTATCTGTCATGGGGCTGATACTAAAAGAGTTCAGAGATTATGGAAAAGCTTTGTGAAAACAATATGCGTATGGGAGGGGGAGTTCACCCACAGGATTTTTAATTTTTAATAGTTGAGTACGAGGTGATAAGACTAAGCTAGAGAAACAATAGAATATTTCACAGAATCAGGAGTCCTCTAAATATTGCATCATGTATTTCATCCTCTTAATGAAGCTTGGGAAAGCTGTAAAATGATACTTATTGACCTGGAGGAATTAAGAATGCTGTGTATTTTCAGTAATATTGTCCTTGGCCTTTTTTATGCTTTCCTGAAGGTTAATTATCTGTGGGACTTTTATCCTATTTGTATCTTGGAGGTTTGAGTAAGCTAAATGATAAACAGCTTATGTAAAACTTTATTTCAGCTGGTTTAGACTGTCTTTGTCTACCTAAGTCATACTGAGAAAAGTATTCTGAAGGAGGATTTGTATATGGATGCGTGTCAATCTTTCAAAATGACTGGTAAGAAGAAATGGGACAGAGCAGCCCCCTGGGATATCATCTAGCCCATTCTTTGCCCAAAACAGGGTCACTTATACCAAAAACATTCTTAACAGGCACTTGTCTACCATGTTTTTAAAAACTTATATGATAGAGGTTCTAAAAATTCCTTTGGTAATCTTTTCTAGTGCCTTCTATTCTTACCATTAGGAAAGTTAAAGATATTTTCCATTTTGCAAAAGAGAGATACATGCTGTAGTTTAACACCGACAGTAGGTAGTAACCGTCCTCCACTGAACCGTTCTCAAATCAAGAAAAGCTTTTAAAGCTTACCGTAGGTAACGAGTGACTAACATACTGCTTCTTCTAGAAGAATCATATATAGTTATGGGATAGATCTGAAAGGTAGCAATGATTTACCTCAGTTTTTGCCTTACAGTGACTTGACCAGAGAAAATAAAGACAGGCTATTATCACTTAAAAATTGGGATTTATTAGGCCATAAACTAGAATATTTAAAACTGTCAGTGAATGGAAAAGACAGAATGAAAATTTAAAAGTTTGTTATAAAGCAATCTTCCCCTGCCCAGCGTGTCCAAGGGAGTTTCCTTCTACCAGGTTCAGTTTCATTCAAAACAGTGGCTTCTGTGTTGCAGCCAATTCTACAGTGCCTTCTGATGGCTGAGACATTTATGTCCCATGACCTGTCTATGTGTTTGTCCTGTAGTCTTCTAGCCAGCTGTAGACTCACAAGTTCTGGAGGAGACCTTCTGCTTTTCTTTGTTTCCCTGCCATAGCTTTATATGTGGAAGTTTCTGCCCAGAGCAGATTTGGTTCCTGCTCCCCACCCCCCTAATTAACCCCTTGCCCCAGGAAAGAAAGAACACTTTCTGCAGCCAAGGAATTCCACCTCAATTCTCCTTCATCCTTATAAAAGAAATAAAAAGCAAGCAACGGTGAACCAAACCCATGTACGCTGTTTGCCATAGACCCCCATCTTGAAATGACTGTGCCTATAACAAGCATGGTTAATCAATAGCAGTTACCAACATTTTATAAACATTGAATTAACATATGCAATATCTCATACATTTACACCGATTCTGATTGGGATGGTCTCAGAGCCACATTACTGTACCAGTCTTTATTTCAAAATAATGAAAAATTTGACGCACTTCCAGAAGGAAACCAAGATTGAAGTGGCAAAGGTGGGAATAAGTCTCACTTCAAGAGATTCAGTCATACGAATGTTTCCTCCAATAAACTGCTAGACAGCCTTTGTGCCTGCTAAAGCAATTGCTTTTATCTAGTCATTTTAAATAACTTCAAAAATTAACAATAAAACATTCAGTAAATAAAGAGGAATAACTTCTTGCCTTCCTCCTTCTGAAAGTAAATATGTGTGAAAAAGGAAATTATGGTAAAAATCATTGAAATATACTTTTGTAAGTATAATGTCTTTTGGCATATTCCTTGGTGAAATCGTCTTTGGTCAAATATCTCCTAGAGTATTTTCTAGATTTTTGTTTTTAAATGTTTGTTCCCCAATCAAAATAAAGAATTTGTATTACTTCCAGAAGAAAGGAGTGATTTCCTTTGGCCCTTATTTCTCTATACGATTTTGTAGACCTCAGGAACAACCTCAAGATCAAATATGGAATAAAGAGAAATGATTTTTGACTGAACATCAACTCTTTCAGTCTTTAGTCAAAGCTTTGTTCTGCCATAGACTTCCTTGGTGACCTCCAGTAGTTCGAAGGCAATCAGTTCCATGAGACTTAAATTTATCTAATCACAAGTTAGAAAACTAAAAAGCTTTGTGGATTTGGTAGTTACCCTCCCTCTCTCAATGGTATTTCGAATTGTATATTCTGTGAGAGAGAATTAATTTTTGACCTGTGCAGATTTGCACTTGAGACAAGAGAGCAAGTGTTAACTTTGATAGAAATCCATTCAGTGATGTCTCTGTTATACATAGTCATTTTACCCCTTGGATCAAAATGGGTGTACAGTTTGAGTACATATACAATAAGTCCTTCCTACTGTTAGGTAATTCATATATGCAGTAACACCCAGATGACCCGATTAGCATCTGCTGTGTTGGATACCGAGCAGAGGAAGACATTGCCACTGCACCATCTAAGGGTAGGAACCATCTAATCTAAGAAGTTGAACTGCAAAACTGTGGGAAAGAATGTGAAAATCAATTTATTCTAATAAATGGTTAAATACTGTTTTTTAAAGCTTTTAAAAAGTCATATAAAAATATTAAACTTCCTTGTAATTTACTTCAACCGTTAAAAACAGCTGAATTTTTACTATTGTCATGTCAAAGGGACATTTTACAGGGCTAGAAGATGACAGTGATGGCAGGCATTAATCCCTGAACTAAACATGGACACTGGTTTGTTCAGTGTAATAGCCCGAACTGCATCGAGACTGGGCTAAAAGTTAAAAAAAAAGAACAATAACATTGCACTTCCCCGGGACATAGCCCAGGTGCGCAGGGAAGGACCGGGATAACTGACAGTAAATATCCTTAATGCATATTTACAAATGTGTACATGAAAGACAAAAAGTTAAATTTATATACAGACCAAAATATGCTCTTGAACTTGGGACATAAAGGTTCCAGTTAAAACAGAAACTGAGAGACAGATCCTCTTCTAGTGTAAATGAGAGATGCTTGATGTGTGTTTAATGTTATGCCCGACAACTGCTAGTACTTTAAAGACTACTGGATCATCTGGTAGAGTGGCTGAAAGCAATGCCTGGTGATCACTGAGTGATGAATAACTCCCAGATTCAGACAGGACAGAGCAGTTATGTTCAGAAGACTCATCTTGTACATTCAGCGTATGCCTGCTGGCACGATTAAAAATGTAAGTAAAGCAGACATCAAGGACAGTAAATATTGTCTGTAGTCATCAAATACTTTCTACAGCACAGGTTTCCAAAGTTTCCAAGTGTAGTTATGTGCAAATTTCTCACTGAAAGTCACTGGAAGATGTATGCCTCAATGTCTTTTGGATCTTTGGAAGTCTGTTTTTCTTGTTGTCCATCTCAGCTACAAAGGGTTTTGTTTGGTTTTTTTTTAAAGTTGTGGTTATGCCTTGGTGTGCTTCACATCATTAGTTTTGCCACTGCATTTATTAGGAGCAGAATGGGGACCTCCAGGGGGAATATTGGACAAGCTGCCTCTCTGAGCTTTTACTGGGTGCTTCACATAAGTAAGTAGTCCTTCTTTTCTTTACTCTATCATCCACTTACATTTGATTTTCTTTTTCTAACTGACTTTTACAGATATTGGAGAGCGAAGCCCTGAAGATTTTCATATTAAAAAAGTATTTAAAAGAGAAATATCGGAAACGTCTGCATTTCCCCTACCGTTCTATTGCCTACAGATTAATTAAACCAAATACGATTTTACTTTAAAAGGCATTTTAAAAATACATTTCAAGCAGCCTGCAGAATATTCATGGGAGATCATTTTATGCACAGTTTCATTGCAGAAGTCAAATTACAGTTCAGCAATAAATTTGTGGCAATAGGTATAATGAAAAGACCATCATTATTTGGGATACAGCTATATGACTGGAGGTATTTAAATTACTTACTGAAAAGTACATTTTTTTAGACTTTATGAGACATTTTATTATTACTATGCTTTTTTAAAAACATATTTGGGGCAGGCTGGTTCTAGATCAGGACTGCCTTGTGTTGGGGAGTATACAAGCATGAAACAAGCCAAAGAGAGAAAGGGGATTGTAATCCTGTACTGGACACTGGAAAATGAAATCAGACATTCCATAATTTAAAGATATCTGCATGAAAGACATGAGAAATATTGTGAGGGAGATAAAGCCTAAGCGATCAGTGCAAGGGTTTTTTTTTTTTCACTTTACTGTTCCTTAGGGTAGGATTTTGTTTATACTCTGCTACTTAACTTTTTGTCTCTTGCCACTTACCAACTAGGTCATTCTGCAAAGTTCTGTGCCAAGAATTTTGAGAAAATATATTTCCCTCTGAGGATTTATAACATAATTCTGTCTCATTATGCCTGGTGTTTTTTTCTTCATGTTACGATATCCTCAAAGAGGAAAGAAATAAAACAGCTTGTCTTCTTGACAGGAAGGCACAAACAGACTGGAAAAATTAGTTGCAGCAATTAGACAATATGATGATGCCAACTCATGTGCACTTATGAAATGATACTAGAACAAAAAGGAATCACTTAAAGAGCATGTGAAGTTCCCTGTGAGGTGGAAATGACAAGGACAAGAATTACAACTTCTAAGATATTTCAGCAACAATCAAGTGGTGAACTTTCATCAGAAGTCATATATTATTCCTGCCTGGTTAGCATTGACTTCTAGCAACGTAACCTATAAAATAAATGCCGGTGTTTGCTGACCTAATGTGTAGTAGAAATTGAAATATTTATCAATTTTTACTGGAGTGGAAAAAAATCCTGGAATTTGCATTTAATTCTGTTTGTGGATTCCTTCAACAGATGCTCGAATTTTAACTTAAAATGAACAGAGCCATTGTTTATTTTGTGGACATTAAACTAGCTGTACAGCAAATTTTAACTCCACGCATATGGAAATTCACAGTTTAATGAAGAAAGCTTCAGTTACCACAGAATAATGTAGGAATAGGGGGGTTTAAAATAAAAAATAAATAAAAAGAGATGTTCATGTTAAAAGTTTGTAATGTTTTTTAAAGATCTCGTATTTGGTTTTCTGAGGTACAAATTATACGAACTCAGGTGCTACAGAGGAATTTCATATGCAGGAATGGGAATAAGAGGGAACAGAAAGAGACAGGACCTCAAAATGTCCTCCTTTCCTTCACCCTTTGTTTCAGGGCTTGACTTTGTTTTGCCCTTTCCTCCTTCAATACTGTGTGTTGTCCGAATCTCACCTGATTTTTTATATGCATGGTCCTTGGGATTGTGTTTCCCTGCTCTAGAAAGAGAATAGTGTAACATTCACTGGGGCAGATCTCCTGAGCCAGCATTCATTAATATGAAAGTACAGGACTGCAGAGAAGTGCATGAGAGGGCTGTACAACAAAAGGAAGCCTTTCACACAAATAAGCATATTCGAATCTTGGCTGAATCTTCCAGTAAAATCTCCTTTAGTGGGTTAAAGTAACTTTGCTAGGTGATAGTTATCAATCTTCTGATTATCATATTTTTTTCTTGGCAGGGAGTATTCGGAAGTAAGGGAAGACATCTCTAAACAGATTATATCTTTTCCTTTTTAAGCCTTTTTGTGTGTTCTAACTCATGGAATGGCAGTATTGCATCTCAGCATTTGCCACTACAGAGAGAAATTAAAAGAAGGGGTTTTTTTTAAAGCAAACTCTAGGTATTTGTAAAATTATTCCTGTATACTAAAGTTGTTCGCTTGATAATTCCAGAGTCCTGTACCTTCCCCACAACTTCCAGTTATCCCTGATCTTTAATGTGGAACTGCAAAGCTGGGAAGGAGCAATGATGACTGCCAGAGGATTTGACAGAGCAAATAGGCCACTCTAGTTCCTAAAGAACATCTGCTCCCATCACAAGGAAAGGGCAGTTTCAAGCCCTTCTTCACAGAAGTTTCCTTGAAAATTCAACCTGCTGTTAAACTATCACCAGTTCAAAGAAAGAAGGACTTTTTTTTCTCTCTTTCCCCTCCATCAGGCTGCTTCTCTGCAATACGTATACTATGCTTTAAGTTAGAGGGTAATGCAGTAAGACCTTTGTAATTTTCAAGTCTATCATCTGTCTCATCCCTCTTTCCTATCACTCATTCCTTAAAAAAAAAAAAACGAACTGAAAATCATGTAAAAGGTTGCAAGTCTTTGCTGTTATTTTGGGTAAATACTGACACATCTTTCACCTCTGACATTGCTGGTGGAAATTTGCTCCTTGCACAGCTGGTGCACTGAATTTTGGGGAAAGCTGTTCCCTCTGCTGGCCTGCAGGCCAACAGGACACACATGTGGTCCAGTTTCCTGCATGAAGGAGGAGCTCAGGGGATGACCTGGGTCCAGTTCAGACCTCATCACAGCTTACTTGTACTGTGCACCCAAGAACATGAGGGAACAACAGGCCCCTAGCAAACCTCTGTTCCACCAGGCTAGGACACGTTTGGAAAAGCTGTGGCTTGGGGATGGCTTACTGGAAAGCAGCCCAGACACCAGGCCTGTGTGAGGGAGAAGAAAAGACAAGGACCCATAGGAAGAAGAAAATCTGTGACTCAGTAGAGATATGCAAATACAAGGTCTTCTCTCTTCCCTGCAGTGAGCTTTGATATGCTGATCATAGTCTTTAGATAAAGACATAAAGAAGATTGTCAGTGTGCATGACGCAGATTTACAGAGCAAATCCAGAGGGCAACGGACACGAGGAAAGAACTCACCTTGTTCTGTGCATGCAAATGAAGAGAAAGAGCTGAATGACTCATCCAAGCCAAGATCTCAAGGGTGAATTGTCATTACACATCTGAGGGACTCACAAAGCTATGAAGAACATCACAGACGCACATTGTATCATTAGATCCAGGCACTGACAAGAGATCCTGGGTTTGAAGCAGATCCTTCTGTTTACACAGTGAGATTTCCACTGATGTGGCACTGATGCATATGACATCCCCATTTTTTAGATCATGTTTGTTATCTGCTTCAAAAATATGTGCCATCCTTCTATTTGCCTTTCTCTTAGACAAGGTATGCCTGTATGTCCATCATGGTAAAAAATTAAAATTCTAAAACCAGACAAACTAATAAGTGGATTAGCAGAAGGAGCAACTCAGCATTCACTTTATCCGTACAAAATAGGTGAGGCTTGCAAAAAGATTGTCTTTAAACCTGGTTACCTTCAAAGGTACCACAGCATCCCATTGCTCCTAGTACTGGTAATGTGTAACACCTCCCCATCACAACTTTATGTCTTTCCTCCTTCCCCAATTTTTTTCAGCCTGGACTCTCCCTTAAGCATATAAAAAGAAAAGTAACAAATAATTGGTTTAATCTGTTCCATTCCCTGAAATATACTAGTGAAATACCCCTGCTTTTATTTCTCTATGTTCTAAATTTTGCACACAGCCCTACCAGTGATCCTTATTTAAACTGTACAATTGAAACCCGAGGTTAGCTGCTTTTGTTGTTCTGTTAGGACCTGATTCCATTTTCATTCAGCATCTTAGACTTACCCTTTTTAAAACTGAACTCAATTTTGTTGCTTATGTTCAAAATCCCGATATATTCATCCCAGACCCACACAGCTCTAGATGTAAGTTCTCCTATTGTCTATACAGCAAAACAATTACAGTCCTTTAAAGGATTGTGTTAAGTGGATAATCTTGAGAGTGTTTCTGTCACTTAAAGCTGGCTGGAGTCCCTGAACTAAGCCTGTGTGATCTCTATCAATCAGCCCAAGGATCACCTTCAGTATCCCAGCCAATGCCTTATCTCCTAACTGACTCTGAGGAGAGCAAACAGATGCTGTTGTGTGCAGTGTTTCTTGGCAAACTGGTATAAATTGACATAGTAGAGGTGACCTGAAGCTTCTTTGATATTGCTAAACGTTTTGCTGATGTCCTTTCAAGACCCTTTTGTAAGAGTGTCAGTGCAGACTTTCAGGCAAGTTTTTGGCTCAAACTGAGAAAACTTGGCTTAAGTTTAGAAAACCAGCCTCCCCAAAACTGCATATGAAACTAAGAAGTGGTTGATACCTACCATGTGGGTGTAAATATTTTGAGCCCTGCACTTCAGAAGACCCTGTTTTCTGGACAGGGCCTGCGTATGCTGGGGAGTTGAACAATTCCAGGAGTATTTATTTTGTTTCCTCTCCTTTTGATTGGACATTTGAACTATGTCTCTTGCTGGCAGCTTCATATCAGCCCTTACTTAATCATCCTTTTACAGTCAATTAATCATTTTATAAGCATTTCTAAGCCATTTAAGTAATATTTTCAAATAGCTACAATTTCAGTTTCAAAGAAAAAAGAATATGACTTTTAACAGATTGCAGACTTACATGTGCATGAGGCTTTGCTTTGGATGGGCAGCTCCTGGCATAAACTTTCTGGGTGAAATGTGGGCCGGACTGGCTTGTGTAAGGTTTATTACTTTCTTATTTTCTTCTTCAGTGCTGTGAATATTTTTTTTTTCTTTCAATAGATACCAAAGATGAAGGGCAGGCATGTTTCTAACCAATATAAAAAAGGTAAAAGGACTTAGATGGAGCCAATAAAACCAGGGTTGTGAAGGAGGTGGTTGGGAAGTGCCCTTTCTGTAAAAATGAAAACAGACTTTCCCTAGGCTGCTAATGTTTTTCTTACGCAGTTCCATATTCACTGATACGTTTATATAGACCAAAAAGAGTTTGTCCAAGAATGGAATGCAGGAAAAAATTGTCTAAAATATTAGCTTAAGTGGAACCATCCACACCTGAGTGTGAATTAAAGGAAATGGTAATTACTAAGGAAATATATATAGCTTCATTATCCTGCAACAACTTCTGAGGCTTAATTAATGTTTTGCTGCAATTTGAGACCACCAGATGGGCAGCACTATAGAAATGCAAAGTGTTTTTTATTATAAACACCTTCTATCTGAGGATAAGTGTCAGCTCAGGGGGTTGTGAAATAAAGATATAGTCAGGTGTTTGGACAAAGGAGTGAGGCAGGTGCTGGCCAGGCTTTTTAGTAGTACAAAGGATTTTGTAAGTGTTCTGGTCCCACTTGAAGAGGAGGCCAATGCAGACATATTCAGAGAGTTCAATATACTTCACTTAAAGTACTTTAATGTTAAAATCAGGAGATTGCTTATAATAACAAATTTGTTTAAAATAAACTTATTTTGACTTTGGATTTTTCAGATGTAAAGATTTTTTCTGGTGTCTGTTTTTAAACTTCAACTTCAGCTGTGCCATAAACTACACAAACACACAAATATAATACATGTATATTTGTTTATATAAATATTTACAAGTATCAAGCCAGAAGTTGAATGCTGACTATAGGATCAGGAGGTTCATGGAGGATCTTCATGATAAGTGAGGGCTGCGTGTGTGGGTAAAAGGAATATGATAAACTGGTATCTCATTGTCATAGAAACATAGAATAGTTTGGGTTGGAAGGTACCTTTAAAGGTCATCTAGTCCAACCCCTCTGCAATAAGCAGGGACATCTCCAACTAGATCAGGTTGCTCAGAACCCCGTCCAACCTGATTTTGAATGTTTTCAGAGATGGGGCATTTGCCACCTCTCTGGGCAACCTGTGCCAGTGTTTCACCACCGTCATTGTAAAAAATTGCTTCCTTATATCTCGTCTGAATCTAAATTGTTTTAGTTTAAAACTATTACCCTTTTTCCCATCGCAGCAGGCCTTGCTAAAAATTTGTCCCCATCTTTCCTGTAGGCTCCCTGTAAGTACTGAAAGGCTGCTATAAGGTCTTGCCTTCTCCAGGATAAGAAACCCCAACTCTCTTGGCCTGTCTTCATAGCAGAGGTGCTCCAGCCCGCTGATCATTTTTGTGGCCCTGCTCTGGACCCGCTTCAACATGTCCGTGTCCTTTTTATGTTGGAGACTCCAGAGCTGGACACAGTATTCCAGGTGGGGTCTCACCAGAGCAGA
Source organism: Himantopus leucocephalus (assembly GCA_003993805.1). Classification (NCBI taxonomy): domain Eukaryota; kingdom Metazoa; phylum Chordata; class Aves; order Charadriiformes; family Recurvirostridae; genus Himantopus; species Himantopus leucocephalus. Next base: position 12,529,141 of record RSEF01000002.1, read on the forward strand.
ATGGAACAGCAGAATCACCTCCCTAACCCTGCTGGCCATGCTTCTTTTGACACAGCCCAGGATGCAGTTGGCTTTCTGGGTTGTGAGTGCACATAGTCTGCTCATGTCCAGCTTTTCATCCACCAAGCACCCTCAAGTCTTTGGCAGGGCTGGTCTCTATCCCTTCATTCCCCAGCCTGTAGTGATTCTGGGGGTTGCCCCAACCCAAGTGCAGGACCTTGCACTTGGACACATTATGATATTTTACATATGAAAAGTTCATAATGACCAGGTTTGGACTGTGTCACTTGCTGTTTAGGAGAAGGAAGAGTGTAACAGATATCCATGCAATGTGCAAATCCTAGTGGATAAGAATACCCTACTCTCCAGGGTAGAATACTGATTTCTTACTTCTCCATTGTTCCAAAAGAAGATGCGTAAAACAGAAGAGATAAAAGCAGTACTAATGGATGGTCAGTGAGGTATGAAATGGGTTATTAGGGTTACTTTTGTGACTATACAAAAATTAACATCATTCTCCATCTTTTGGTTTGGGTCAGCTACCTCATGCTGGAGGGATACTGTGAATTTTCAAGGAATTCAAAATACTATGCTAATTAGATCTTTTAGAAAACGTAGACTTTGACATATTAAATAATCTCCTTAATTATGGTAATGAATTGTTATGGTTGTTCGACTAATGGCCTTTTTCATTTACAAAGATAGGGCATGACTGTGAGAGAAATACAGTGAGAATTAAAGTGCATGATAGAGGCCAACTCAGAAAATTAACATATTCCAAAACCTTTATCTTCCATAAATATTGTTCAGATAGAAAGATAACCACTCCATTAGTCCCCTCCACAATACAGAAAACCCTTGAAATGGTCCGACAGGCCCAACACAACATTCCCCAAACTACTAGCTATTTTTATTTTCCTGTAGGTTAACCTGCCTCTATGCCCCATGATTTTACTTAAGCGAAGGGTGAAGCATTAAAATGGAAGGTTTATTCTAAATACCTCTCCTTAATAATTTCCTTGCCTCTGATCCCAAAAATTTAACTTTCTTTTTTCCCACTGCTTTTATTTGGAGCTATTTACCTAGAATTTGATAGGGGTTAAGAGAGCACAATAACCTGATCTTGCAGGATTTTTTAAACTTATTTTCAGGGACAACTACTTTTGATGGAAGATAGGTCCTGAGACACAGACTACACATCTGAAAGAATGGCAATGGTAGTGTTCTCACAAGGGAAAAAAAGGCAACCTGATTGTATCACATCAGCTGATGGGTACCTGCTTAACTGAGAGATCTCTCTTTTGGTTGCACATCCCAGATGGACATATGAATGATTCTTCTCCTCTGTTTGTCATTATACTGTTTCTCATTATACTAGAAATAAATTAAATACAATGCCTTATTTACCTTCTCTGTACCAGTTATGATCCCCATTCATGGCACTGATTTTAGCTGGGAAGATGTCCCACAGTCTATCTGTGTTGTGCGTAAAATGAAACTCCAACTTAGAATCATAGAATCATAGAATAGTTTGGGTTGGAAGGAGCCTTAAAGATCATCTAGTTCCAACCCCCCTGCCATGGGCAGGGACTCCCCCTACTAGACCAAGTTGCTCAAAGCCCCATCCAACCTGGACTTGAACACCTCCAGGGATGGAGCATCCAAAACTCCTCTGGGCAACCTGTGCCAGTGCCTCACCACCCTGACAGTAAAGAATTTCTTCCTAATATCTAACGTAAATTTATGCTCTTTCTGTTTAAAACCCTTACCCTTCATCCTATCATTACACGCCCTTATGATGAATCCCTCCCCATCTTTCTTGTAGGCTCCCTTTACGTACTAGAAGGCCGCTATAAGGTCTCTCAGGAGCCTTCTCTTCTCCAGGCTGAACAACCCCAACTCTGTCAGCCTGTCCTCACAGGAAAGGTGCTCCAGCCCTCTGATCATCTTTGTGACCATCCTATGGACTCACTCCAACAGGTCCATGTCCTTCTTATGTTGGGGACCTCAGAGCTGGACGCAGTACTCCAGGTGGGGTCTCACCAGAGCAGAGTAGAGGGGCAGAATCACCTCCCTCGCCCTGCTGGCCACACTCCTTTTGATACAGCCCAGGATACAGTTGGCCTTCTGAGCTGTGAGTGCACATTGCCAGCTCATGTTGAGCTTCTCTTGTTTTAGCATGCTGAGTCTCCAGGCATACATGTAGACTTAGAAAACATAAACATGCAGCATAGATACTGGGGAGTTATTTGATATCAGTACATATTGTAGTTTATTAAGAAAATGGGAAAAGTCCTTTGGTAAAGTCAATGGAAATGTCATAGGCATTGAACGGAAGGCTATGAGCAATGATTCAGACACTAGAAGAGAACGCTCATGGACATTAAATTAAATATAAAAACTCTCCTCGACTTCAGAGAACCAGGATTCGACCCTGGGACTTTTTATTGACTACAGGAAAAAGTAAATCACTCTGTGTCAGCCTGTAATTATGTTAACATTTTTGCCAGCCATACATACATGAGACTTGAACGACCAAGACTTGTTCGTTGCTCAGATTGGAAGATGTGTTCATTTTTTACTTAGTTCTTGTTTTTCAGCTTTTGTAAATACCTCATTGCAAATCCGCAAGCTCCTAGAAGCTTTAGATAATTAAGTTAATCTACACCAGATTTGTTTTGGGAGTGTTTCTGACTCAACATTTGCTAGCAACAGAAGTTTTCCAAGGGCACTGCTGCATGGAGTTTAGGTCATTAATAGATTGAGGCACTGTATGATCTGTGGGAAGGCACCATCCATGTAACAGTTGCCAAGTCTGTCCTGTATTGTATAAACATGATAGTTTCTTTTCCAAGAACAGTTGGAGAAAGATGAATTCAAATGCTTTTGTATCTATGGCAGATTCTTTCCCTAAGGCAATTAAGATACAGAAACAAAACATGCACTGCTCATACTTTTCTCAGGAGAGAGAAAAGAGCATGAACATATGACAAATATGAAAGTAACTACTGCAGTGGTGGATGGTGGCTTTGAACTATGGTGAATAGCCCTGTGTGAGAATCTAGCTATGAAAGAATAGCTGTATCCTTAATAACTAGTCCCACTATAAGCTATTTCTACTTCCTTTCATGTGTAGGTAATTTGTAACACTATGCATGCTATAAATCTCCTTCCTGTGTTTTGTTGTGCTGATAACAGAGTATTGCAGGCTCTAACCATGAGTTTAGTTTTCATATGTAATTATGGAACAATGAACACAGACAATGAGCTAAGAGTTTGGCATCTTGTTTGGTGATTATCTATAATACTTACAAATGAGCTACAAAGAGAAAAGGAGAAACAAAAGAAGATGCTTCTGTGCTCGCACACTGAAATCAAGGCCCAGATAAATCTTTAACATCATGGTATTACGACAGCTCAAACTGGTGTTAATACCCACTGCTACACTCAAGGGGAAATTGCATTTCAGATTCCTACAGCACAGCACATTTTGTTTCTATAGCAAACACTACAAGCATAGTGTTCGCCAGGACAGCCTAAAATACTCAACCTCCGTCTTCACCCTGTCTTCTCCAGTACTAAGCACCAAATACAAGCAGATGTCTATCATCCTGGAAACCAGGAAGAACATCCACAATGCTAAGTCACTCCCATGGTTCAAACATTTCTTTTCAAAGGACCATTTCATTTTGAAATCCTACATGTCAACCTTTCCTTCTCATATTGAGGGTTTGTAAAATAATTTTACAGAGTACTGTATGATGTCCTTAAATGCCTATAGAGTAATTTCTGTTCTTTGTTCAGAACTTGGAAACCATGCCCAAACTCCAAAAGCTATTTGATAATCTAACCCAGATTTTCTGAATGCTCTAAGCACCCTTGAATTTAATCCTAGAATTTTCTGCACCACTACAGAATGAGTACGGCTTACAGCTCAGATTAAGCAACAGAAAATTGAGATTCATCCATAGTTAGAATTACTTTTCAGTAAGATTTACATGAGTATAAGTGTGTTACTTTTTGTGCATTGGTTTGTTGTTATTGAACACGAGTGCATTTCTTCCTTATAGATCTGTTTTAAATGCATACATGGAGATGCTCAAATGTTGGATTAACTATTCCAGGAGTGACGACTTCGCTGACTGCGTTTTTATGTGGTATGCAGTGAAAAATATGTAAACATACTTTTAAGGAATCAGCATTATTGTGGATTAAAATGTATGAAAGATGGAGAAAAGGTAGAATGTGCAGAGGAGACTGGAAAAAAAATACATTTGTCATTGACATTTTAATTTGTTGAAATATGTTTGGTATAGACTGCTGAATTTCAACCACAATTTGAAACAAATGCTGTGAACATGTTGGATCACTGCAGAATACTGCCTGTGGGCTCTAAAAACTGGGCTGCACCCTAGGGACGTTGCAATCACTCCAACCATTAGCAAAAGTAATACTAAAGCTTTTAGCTTGACCACAGCCTAGCAGGAAGGACACTGGTCCTCTTCCCCAGACTGATGTGGGCTTCCTGCCAACCACCCAGTCTTAAAGGGAAAAAGAAATCTTGACAAGACCCTTTTTGGGAGATAATCAACAAGCCAATTAGCCTATTTCACCTCTTCTCAAATAGACTTGGTTCTTTTCCTCCCTGGATTTCCATGTTTTATTATACTGGGATATTTTTCCAGAAAAACTTAGGCTCAGCTGGGAATCCCAGGACTTCTAACATCTATCTCAGAGTAGTCCCACTTGAGTTAAAAATGCTGCAGTTTGAGAAGTTCTGAGGACACAAGATGGTAAACTTCTCTGTTGAGGGTATCTGGCTCTCTTTCAATGTATCACAAATAATTTATTTTCAAATGATCAGAATGGGCAGATTTAAAAAATATATTTTTAATATCAGATTTTCTTTTCACAGGAAAAAAGAAATCAGTTTCAATTTGGGAAGAAAACCAATTCCAAAACTTCTAAGTCTTTTGTAAAAGAAAAACTACTGTTCTCTCTCCAGCCTTAGTAAAAAGTCACCTTTTAAATGACCTAAATTGCACAGAAAACTAGTGCAAAAACTGAGTTTCTAAAAGTTAATTTTGGATATTCTTCAGTCTTATTTCATAATTTTCTAATGTGTGCCAGTGACAGACAATGCACAGTAGCTTAATTATTATCTTCTGCTGTGTGAGCATGCTGTGAAAAAAAGATTATGGGGAGCCGGAGAAGGAGGAGATAAAATACCCTGACACAAATTAGTATTTAACATACATTTTGAAATCAGTCTGCTGCTCCTGCCCCTATTTCTTCAACTCTTTAGATACAGCATGCCAGAGAGCCCATCAATTTTATTTCCTCAGCAGAATGTAGAACTGCTTTGTGTTTTTCTTCCATTTAACAACATCTTTCCCAAAAAAGAACAGACATCTGAGGATGATTGCAAACATTCACTCCATCAGCTCTGGGCTCTATAAGAATCTGACTTTAAATGATTTAGGGAGAAACACTATTTGTCCACTTATGATGAGCATATTTTTCAAGTTAGGATACCAGGGTTTTCTGTCTAGCAGACAGATGACAGCCACAGTTTAATCAAACTGACAAAGTAAATAAGAATGTGTTCAATATTTAATGCACAGTATGTAAATAGCCTCTCTATGTTCATGTTTCTATTTGGTTTCTCAAGAAAATTACTGAGTGGATATGCTGTAGGAAGATATTAAAACATGAATATCATTTAATAAACTGAAAGAAATTTAGAATTTGGTTTTAATTAAAGAACTGATGGAAACTGTTTTGGAAACATGGTTGTTCATTTCTGTCTCTGTAAAATTTGTGAACAATGTTATTCACTAAGAGTCCCTGAGACTGTGGCAGAAATGACTGCAGTTGGAAATGGCCAACAATAATTTCCCATGAGTGCTTTGGAAAAGCTGATGTAAAGAAAAACTCTCCAATCTGCCTTGTGTGCTTTGCACAGAAGACTAGTAAAGGGAACTTGGATGAAGATATACAAAGTAATCAATAGTATAGGTAATAGAGAGTTGGAAATGGTGTGATCTTTTCTTATAGCAATAATAGAAAAGAACATGCATTGAAATAGAAATATGAGAAATACAAACTAATGAAACATAAATTCTATTTCACTCCACAGTAATTTTTCTCATTCAGCTCCTTGCTCTGAGAGATTCATACAAGCCAAGACTTTACAAGGGTTCAGTTGAGGCTGGACATTTAAAAAGCAAAACAAAACAAGAAAAAAACCCCAAACAAACAAATGGGATAAGAAACACTGTTTCTCAGACATAATCTAAGTTGTAAGAAGAACACTAATTTATGAATCTATTATACTCTACTTATCTTCTGAATGATTGCTTGCTCCTTTGAGGTGAAAAGGGGCACACATACCTTGCAGTGCAGTGCTGTGCAGTACTCCAGTTTTCACTTTAAAATTCTCTTAATATAAAAGCAAGATCACCTTTCTGCAAAACTCTTGTGTTGACAATGGTATGCCAGCAAGGAGCCAGTTGTTCTGACGTATCTCAAACAAAAGTTAGCAAAAAATACCAGTACTTCTCCTGCCAGTGCAAACAGATATTCTGCCAAGCTTGCTGTAATATAGATCAACTGAGAAATCCAAGCTTGCCTTTGGGAAAAGGACCTTTAAAGGTAAGAATTTTTGATTTAGACTTTTCTTTCTCTTAATCAGAAGAATGCATTCTCAATGCAATAAAATAGTAAAAGGATAAATCTTTTATTTAAATTATAATTCATTATAGGAAGTAAGTCAGTACTTTTGTTGTATTTTTTTCAGGGTTTTTTGGTCATGCTCATCCTGCCCTGGCTAATTTACCAAAGCAGTAAGTGTTTTCAGCTGCTATTGAAAGATTTAATAATGAAGAGCATATAACTTCCACTGAATCAATATTTGAGCTCTGCTTGAGGCCATTTTCTGTCATCATTGGGTTCGATAGCTCTCATTTTAATATTATTAACAAATGGTTTTATTATATTTTTGTATGAGAAGTGATGTAAAGTTACCAGTACCTTCCTTTGGAATATGCGTTTTTCCCTTATTAATATTTTAAGACAAAATCTTACCCCTGGTAAGACATTGAAGAGTGGCCTTTGAATACAAATGCAGAAGAATTATGAAACAGGAAGACAAAATACAAGCAATTTAGCCTGTTTACAAATTACATGTTAAACATTGAAGAATTACTTTCCCTTTTCTCCCCCCATTCCACCAAAAAGCAGGAAATATGTCAAGCAGCAGCAGCTGTAGAACTCTTCCAAATATGTATAATTTGAAGGTGAGTTTAATTCGTTTTTCAAAAATTACACATTATCATTAGTATTATTCACCCAAGAGAAACGGTATAGCTTTTCCCCACTTTTGAATAGAACAATAAAAGAGACATAGATTTGACTGATGGTCCACTCGGTGGATAAGGAACTGGCTGGATGGTTGCACTGAAAGAGTTGCGGTCAATGGGACCATGTCCAAGTGGTGAGCAGTGACGACTGGCATTCCTCAGGGGTCGGTACTGGGACCGATGCTGTTTAATGGTGATGTGGATGTTGGGATTGAGTGCACTCTCAGCAAGTGTGCCGATGACGCCAAGCTGTGTGAAGCGGTCGACATGCTGGAGGGAAGAGATGCCATCCAGAGGGACCTGGACAGGCTGGAGAGATAGGCCTGTGCAAACCTCATGAAGTTCAACAAGGCCAAGTGCAAGGTCCTGCACGTGAGCTGGGGCAATCCCATGCACGACTACAGGTTGAGTGGAGAAAGGATTGAGAATACAGCCCTGAGGAGAAGGACTTGGGAAGCTGGTTGATGAGAAGCTCAATGTGAGCTGGCAATGTATGCTCGCAGCTCAGAAGGCCAACTACATCCTGGGCTGCATCAGAAGTGTGGCCAGCAGGGTGAGGGAGGTGATTCTGCCCCTCTAGTCCGCTCTGGTGAGACCCCACCTGGAGTACTGCATCCAGCTCTGGACCCCTCAGTATAAGAAAGACATGGACCTGTTGGAGTGGGTCCAGAGGAGTGTCAGGAAGATGATCAGAGGTCTGGAACACCTCTCCTTTGAGGACAGGCTGAGAGAATTGGGGTTTTTCTTCCTGGAGAAGAGAAGGCTCTGGGGAGATCTTATAGCAGCTTTCCAGTATCTGAAGGGGGCCTACAGGAAAGCTGGAGAGGGACTTGTAGTAGACTTGTAGAAAAGACATGTAGTGATATAGGACGAGGGGTAATGGTTTTCAACTGAAAGAGGGTGGATTTAGATTAGGTATCAGGATGAAATTCTTTACTGTGAGGGTGGTTAGACACTGGAACAGGTTGCCCAGAGAAGCTGTGGATGCCCCATCTTTGGAAGTGTTCAAGGCCAGGCTGGACGGGGCTTTGAGCAACTTGGTCTAGTGGGGGGGTGTCCCTGCCCATGGCAGAGTGGTTGGAACTAGATGATCTTTAAGACCCATTCCAACCTAAACCATTCTATGATTCTATGAATTGTCAAAAAGGGGAGTTTGGGGGAGATAATCTTTTGTCTTTACAAGCTAAGGTCAGCATGGTATAGAGGGTCACTCCAACAGTGTGCATGGTTCAAATGAAATCCACTGAACTGACTGTCACAAAAAATCAAATCTCTACTTGTATCCGGAAGATTGTCTCAGGAAAACAAACAAGCCCTGGGATTGTTAAGTAGTGCAGGCTATATGGACATGAAGCTAGTATGGAGGTAAGATTATTTCAGAATATCCCTCTCCCCACAGTCCTTTTTCCCCCAACCTATCATTGTCTGATTCCTTAGAGGGTTCCCCTCTCTCTGCTGTATCAACCTTCCAGCTGCTGCCTCACTCTCTCATTTTGTGGAGGGTATCGAAGGGTGCAGATTGGCTGGTATCATTTTTTTAAACAATGAGCTTTTAAAGTGCAGTGAGTTCTCTGGAATTTTGGTTATATACATGAAAACATTGTGCTTCCTTCTAATTACTGCATGAGCTCTCCAACTTATCAGGATTGATTTTCAGCAGCTGAAGTTCTACTCATTTGTTGTACAACTTTCCCCATGCCATAGGTCAGCACATTCCCTACAGCATCTTTGCTTGTTTTGCCATTACTTTTCTTATCTCACATTTCCTTCAGCATATATTTTGGGACTGATTATTTCAACACTGTTCACATTGAGAAATACTTCCCTATGCAATGTTTACTTCCAGTCAGGTCTTTTGTTGTTTTGTCTTTGAGCTCTTGCTCTAACTCCTAGAATCCCACAAGAACAACAAGTGCAGATAGAAGCAAGGAATGAAAAAAGCAAGCTGTTCTCTTGCCCGTATAATGAGCCTTCTGCAAACAATAAATAAAGCATTCCTGACAAAGAGGTGTTTTGCTTTCAGTCTATTAGGGACTTGATTCTTCTCCATTGAAATCCAATGCCCAAACTCCGAGAGATTTTGATGGAAGCAGAATGCTATTCCCTAACCAGAGAAATCATGTTTTCTGCTTTTATTGATGTGGCAATATAAAACCAGATATGTCCCCTTCCCTGTACTTCCACCATAAATTGAAACCTAAACTGAAACCTTTGGGGTTTAAAGCAAGACAAAGCAAACATGATCAAAAGTCTTTTCTAGTTCTAAAAGGTGGAATCTATATCAAAATGACTCTATCTTTGATCAAAAAGATGTTAGCTAAAGAAAATCCATTGGGGATATTGTAGGATATGCCTAATGAGACTCCATCACCTTGTATAATTTACTTCAAGACATTATTACAGCTCCCATTTTCATAGACAACAGTCCCATGTCCTTCTCTTGTTTGATTTTTTTATCATAAAGAAAGCTTTTGGTCATGCACAATCTCACTGGTCAACCTGGAAAATAGGCAAGCTAGCTTGAGACAATCCAATGGCTCTTCTTTGTCACAAGGGTCTTGTGTCCCTCTTATTTCCTTATTCCTTTCCCAGACAGCACTGGAGCCCATGTTGGAGAAGGGCAGAAAAAAAAAGGTCAGGCTTTCAAAGGTGATTTTGGCTACTTTTTGTCTTTTCAAAAACAACTAACTTCCCTTCCCATGCCTTCCTGCAATAAGCTTGACTTATGAGACATGCCTGCAATAATTAGACTTGTACAATTAAAGTGCAGACATAGAAGAAACTCACATTTTGAGAGAGCAAAACTGCAAAATGGACGTGTTGTGCTTATATGCATTCATCATAACGTTAACTGTACAACATAATACTGAGGGCCAAAAATAAACATATTTCAAAATATATAACTTCAAAAATGTCAGTTTAAATGCATTAGCTTTATTCAAAATACTTTTCAAACATGTACTTTTTTTAAGATTAAAGACAAATAAAGTACTTTAAATAATACTCTAGAAATATCCTAGTACTCACCATAAGAGAAAATATTTCACAGAAATGTTTTAATTTCTGTTTTTTATCTAAATTTTCCATTTTGTTTTCTTTGGCAAGCCTCGGAAAAAAAAAGCAAAAAAAAAAAAGGAGAAATTTCTTATTTTCCATTTATATCTAATGTTCTGTGTGTATGTGTATGTGCACATGAGTTTTTGCATTTGCATTTGTACACACAAACAAGTGTGTGAAGTTTCTGGTTCTGTAGACAGTATTTTCCTGTAAGGGCCTTACTTAGCATTATTAATTCTTGATCTTTATGGAGAATCCCTTGTCTCCTATACCCATTTGCCTTTTTCACAGGTGCATAATATTAGTTCCCAAAATCCTTTGTGATTCATTCATATATCTTTCTCCTGCTCTGCCATTTTCAGCAAATGTCCTCTGAGGTAAGAGGAGAAATTCCTACATCAGTCCATAGCGCACAATATTGTAAAATTATAAAATTAAATATGTTCCTTGCTTTATGACATAACAGAAGTACTGAACTTCTGTTCGGTATCTCTCCATGAGTTCACTCTCCATTATGGAACTTGACCAAGCTTACAATATAAAGTTTGGGTGACCTGTGAAAACACTAATAGCCTCCATTCAGCCTTTCACATTCTTTTAAAGTTTCAGAAAGTGCTAGCAAGTATTTGAAATCATCTGTCAAAAAGGTTCTTATTTGAGCGAGTGTTCTTATTTGTTTCCTTTTGTTTTATTTGTTTAAATAATCTAATTACTGTATTATTAATATATATAATTTAACATGAATGAAACACAAGCTAATTTCTTATCGCTTTTTAAAGATATGACCTTGTAATGTTTGGAATTTAAGCATGGATGTCTGGAAGCAACTATGATGGGTTTGTTAAAGGCTGTAACAGCATCATGATATTACAGTAATGGTCTAGTAATTGAGGCTTGATTCAGTAAAGCACTTATGCATGGCCTTGAATTCTCATTTATTTTATATGGCCTGAAGGCTCGCTTTTCATATCAGAAAGGTGTAAAATAGCTTTAGCCAAATTAGAATACAAACAGATTAAATTAGAATTGATTTTTAAACATAAATTGGGGTCTTGAAAACACTTGTTATTTCTGTTTGAAAGAATTCACATTTATTTCAGGTAAAACAAGAATTTTGAAAAAGCGTTTCATAACACTCATACGTGTTAACAGTTGTAAGGAAGATGAAACAAAATTAAGAACAACTAAACTGTGATCGGGAAAAGAAAAGCTATTAGAATGAATATAGCTCATTTTTAACAGATTTAAATGTTTCTGATAAGTGCAAAACCTATCTTGCCTTGCTGGAAAGAAGGTTAGCATTTGTACTGTCATGTATATTGCCCGTTTTACAGATTAAAATTCCTCTACCACATCAGTTAAATCATAAATGTATAAGAGAGGACAATTCTTTTACAGATGGAGGATGAGACTCTAAATGGTTCCTGTCTTTGGCATAATAGATAGTGCAGTTAAAATCTTCCCCCAAAATCAGCACATTCTGAGGCAGACAATTCGATAAAACTCTACTTACACAGTAATTCAAAAGAGCTCCTTCCTTTCCCTCAGTAGCGGAACAAATGTTAATGAAGCAAGCACAAGTTTGATCAAAGTTGTCCTGAACTTTTAATAACTTTTTAACACCCCTAAATCAAGGTTTAAAATAGGAATGCCATAATTTGTATCTGAATCAGACGAGGATTTTTTTTTTGATAAAAACTGTCCAATTTTTGGCAACAGATTCATACTATATAATAGGAAGAGTTTATTGTGAGTTAATATATTTTAGAATTATCCTGTGAAGGATTACCTTAGCTTACCTTTGGTAGCAGTTTAGAGAGTGCTCTACTCCAGGTTCTGCAGCTGCTCTCATAAGTGTCCCTACAGAGGCAGGAAAAGCCTAAGGAGCACTGATGAGGTCAGTGGGCAAAGCAGGGTGTCCAAGGCAGAAACTGGCTGGAGGTGGCCCTGACGTCCCCGAGGGGCGGATGGTACAGGGCTGGCACTCAGGGCACGCGGGTTGCCAGGGGACCAGCCAGGACCTCCCAACTCTTCAGAAGAAATGAAAAGATCTATTGCTTGTTTATCCTCACTACACAGAGGGGATATGATGCCTACAGCTGCATAAAGGGATTAAATTCTACATGAAGGGATTAAACTCCTGCAAGGAATAATTGAGAAAATTATTTTTTCAACAGTGCTGACAATACCTGTGTGGGTAAGGACAAGTTTCAATGGATTTAATCTGGAAGTTAGAAAAAAATCCCAGCAACAGCCTTCCAATAGGAATAGAGTGACCAAAATAGGGTAACTGCTTTTAGAGTTCTTTGCATTTCTGACTTAGAGAGTGTTTTCTTCAGGATAGCAGGTGAACTGAACTGAATGGTGAAAGATGTCCTTCCTCTGTCCACATCCCCTTTCTGGCTGTGTCTCTGTTGCTCACTAAATGTCAGTGAATGGAGCCACATTACAAGACTGCTTTGTCTGGCAGGTGGTTAGGAGAAGCTTTCGTTTAAGATGCTCATCCTATAATTGGGCAAAAGAAGAAGCAATCCGGGATGTGATAATGGATCACATGAAACATGTGCATGTGTTTCAGCTGAGCTATAGTCGCTCGTGCACTGTACTACATATACACATTAATACATTGTCCACAGCACATGCAAGATAATGCGCCATGACTTTAATTGTAATTCTAAGACTAAACCAAGGAAAATTAATTCAATCCTGCCATAGGTTGAGAACGCACAAGGACACTGTTACTGCAGCCCAGGCAATGGATAATAATTTCTTAACCTGTGGTATTATTAAAATGTGCCAGAGCCCAGAATTGTTATCTGAATTATCAGTTAAAAAAGTGTGGAACAGTGCAAACTCCTTCTGTCTTTCCCTTTCTCCGCATATATATGAGGAACATATAAATATGTAAGAAATGTTTCAAAGTATCTATAAAATGTGTATATGTGTATATATTATCATCACAGAACTAAACTGTTCCATCTGCTAAGCTACTAATGAAAAACAGGCAGATGATAAAACATCTTGGGGTTGGCATGCCTTTCTTCAGGGATAGTTACAAGAAAGCAGCCCTGCTAAAGAGTGAAGAAGCAGCACAGGGTATCCCCGTGTTTTCCAGAAAGAGAATGATACAGGGTACCACTGATACAACTTTGCTGTTGAGAAACTCTTTCCAGAAGTGTTCAAAGACAATTCCCACACACTAATATGTAAAAAGTCTTTATTTTCTGCAGCTCAACAGAATAAAGAATGTTATTTTTCCATCAGTCTCTGAAATCTCCTTTGAATATCAACCAGGGAGGGGGCAAATGTACGTTCTCCTGCTCACTGTTACACTGTGTGTAATGCAAAAGTGTTATACCATCTCTACCTGTTAACCTGTGACTTGGTGACACAGTGCATTCTTTGGCTGCTGTTTTGGAACAATTATGATGCTTTGAATCCTCTAAAGCTTATTAAGAATAGCAGGAAATCAATGAGCTTTTGTATTGTTCCTCAGAGCTGTGGCACTGTGTAATGTCATTGTGCTCTAGGTAAGACTATGAGTGGAGTGCAGCACATACAGAAGATGTTGAACTGATGCTACATAAATTCTATCAAATTTGACCTTACGTTTTATTTCGGCAGGGTGGTGCTGTAATTAGAGCAAATGCTAGATATCAAATAATTATTTAGGTCCAGATGTATGTAATGAAATTAGCAGCTGGACAAATGGGACCTAAAAATAACCAATTGGACTACTGAATATTGACATTTAAAAACAAACAAACAAACCAACCCACAAACCAACCCGACAAAACCACACCCCTCTCCTCCACCCAAACCTTGAAATCTGAATGAAACAGTGTTGATTCAATACAGAAGTTTTCTTTAAGGACATGACACTATCAGATTGTGCACCTGATATTGTGTGTTTAACAAACCACGAGGCTTCCTCTGGGTCTTCTTTTGCAATGGGCCCAAAATGCATCTTGGAACAAAGCAGTTCCTTATATCCCACCCTAAAGCCTCTGTAAACCTTTACTGGAGTTATGCTGAGCCTGGATCTGCAGCCATTGGAAAGGAATTAATGCTAACAGCTGAACTTAAGCTGCCAAATAATTTTTCAAGACCTATAAAATGACAACAATTTTTGAAGTAAGGTTTGAAAAGGGCAACTAATACTTTAAATAATTACTTGTACAACTCTAGTTGTCCCAGACTACCTGAGTTCTGTACAAATTTGCTGCATGGCATTTCTTTTTCTAGGAACAGACTCACAAGGATCGCAGCAATGAAAAAAAATTGGAGCAGCTAAAAGATCATTCTGTGCTGAAGATAACCAGTTTCAGTCTTCCTTCTGTGGCTGAACACTTCCCTCCTCCTCATACTCTCATCTCTGGAGTAGAAAGTAACAGGAAGAAGACCTCTACATCCTTTGCAATGTGTTCAGGAAAAGGGCCATGTTTTGATGATGGCTTAGATTTAAAAATGAATTCCGACAGAATGAATGACTGAAGACAGAAGGAACATATTTTGATTAAAAAATGTAGGAAGTACATCTGAGAAGGAACAGTTACTTCTCTGTAGTGAAACTGTTGTGAGTCGTCTGGACCTTAGCAATTCTAGCTTCTGCAAACTCTTAGTATTGAATGACGAATTTCTCAAATTTTAGCTTTCATCGTCATAAATAGTGGCACTGATATTTAAGTGTTGTTATGAATTATGGCAAATATATGTCATATAGTTTTAAAGGCTGAAACAGGAGGTGTGAAGAGAGGTTCTAAAGCAAGTGGATTGCTTAAGCAGTCTCATTTACTTCCCTTTCATACGTAGCTTTTTTTCTAAGATTGAAATATATACTTCTCTGTAGAAACCCCCCCAACTTACCACAGTGAGCCAGTTCATCCCTGGAATAAATTGATTGACCAAGACTGGGGTGTAGGAGGAATGACTTTGGCTCATGTTGTCTTGTTTAACGTATGTAAAAACCCAAGCTAAACAGGGCACACATAAAAGCAGCCTAAGTCCTCGGTATAAAAATTGTCTGCAGAGACAGATTGTGTAATGTAGGGTTTACTGAATCCCTGCAGCTTTCCAGCAAAGCTCACTATGTGCAGTGCATGTACAGTATCTTGGTGTAATTTAAATGAAAATATTCACTAGCCCTAAAAGCTCCATTTGGAGGCCTAAACTGAGTAGGTAGCCATTTGCCATGTCCTCGACACCTGCTACTTAAAACAAAGAAGACTGTTATCATGGGTTACCAAAAGGTATTGTGTATCAACAGTGAAATGATGAAATTTTAAAAATTCATGGTTTTTTGGGCCTGGAAGTGTTCAAGTGTTCTATGAATGTTACAAACACACAAAACAGCTTTTGTCAGAGAGTTAAAGTGCAAAAGTCCTGCAGCACAAAGCATCTTTGTTCAGCATAAAAGGATTGTGAAATAAATATAAATAGATGTCAGCTCAAATGAGCACTTTGTTCCTGAGTTATGATTTACACATTTCGTATCACAATGCAGAAAACTATCCCACACCTGTGTGCTGTAAAGTCTCCAGGTTGGGAACGCTATGGAAGGTAGACAAGGCTGTCAAACATACCTGCCTTTCTGAGAGAAATATGCTTCACGGACCTGAACTGCCACTCTGCTGACTATCCTGATCTCCCTGTGAAAGGTGGAGGTGCTCGTTACCTCACAGGAGCTCACTTACACGTGGTCTTTAAAGTTCTTTTTTACACTGGGCAGCTGTCGCCCAATCTACAACAGTTCATCCATATTCAGCAAGGCATTTTTCTGGCATATGCTGACGTCCCCTTGACAGTTTAACATATGCTTCTGTGCTTTGTTGAACATAGTTGGACCTGAGCATTTTCCTCAATGCTTCACTGAATAGGTAGCTCTTGTTGAAAGCTGATTGCTGGGCTGGAGTCTGAAAAGTGAGAAATGAACGCTTTAAGATTTGCGGTACTAAGGCATGAAGTCTAACTCTGGCCATCAAAGGGTTTCCCAGCACATACTACAGCAATTATGCTTCTGTGCTTTAATTTTGATGGAAGTACTTTTTTAAATGATATAGTTCTCAGTCCAACACATCAAAATATATGTTGTTCTGATCTTTCAGTCTAACGCACTAGATGCAAAAAGTCACTTTTACCCTTTACCTTGCTTTTGCTTGTCAGTGAATTTTCCTAAAAATGTGTTAACGATCTGAAAATTAATTTAAAAGATAGTAACAGAGATTGCAGGTTTCCTGGAAGCTGCGTAACAACCCTATTGCTTTACACAGAAATAGTTCTGCAGATCTTTTGGGAAGACACTAGAAACACATTTCCCAAACATCCTCTGAATTTACTCTAAAGGATTTTTGAAAACCAGGGCCTTTATTAAGGCTCATGACTTTTCACAATAATCCACTCACATAAAAAACAATTGGGGCGCTGTAGGGGATGGACGGATTGTAGCTGGAACTTATATAATGTTCACGTATTTAACATTATCATATCACAAATCAGTGTAATCACTGGGACAATAACAACTTACCCTATAGCCTTCTCTTAAATTTGTGACTTGAAATGTCAAGGAAATAGCCTTTCTAACAGGCTTGCTGCAAAGAAGGCTATCAGTATCCTGGCCTCTGTTAGGAAGAACATTGCCACCAGGTCAGAGGAGGTGATCCTTCTCCTCTGCTCAGCACTGGTGAGGCCACACCTAGGGTGCTGTGTCCAATGCTGGACTCCCTAGTACAAGAAGGACACATAGACATACTGGAGAGAGTCCAACAAAGGGACAGCCACTAAGATAGTTATTGGACTGGACCATATCTCCTATGAGGAAAGGCGGAGAGAGCTGGGACTGTTTAGCCTAGACGTGAAGGCATCTCAGGGGGGAACTTATTAATGTATATAAATACCTGAAGGGAGAGTGCAAAGGAGATAGAGCCAGACTCTTCTCAGTGGTGCCCAGTGACAGGAGCAGAGGCAATGGGCACAGACTGAAACACAGGAAGTTCCCTCTGAACATTAGAAAACACTTTTTCACTGCAAGGGTGACTGAGCACTGGCACAGGGTGCCCAAGGATGTTGTGGAGTCTCCATCCTTGGAGATATTCAAAAGCTGTTTTGTCTTAGGCCCGGACAATGTGCTCCAGGTGTCCCTGCTTGAGCAGGGGGGTTGGACTAGATGACCTCCAGCTGCCCCTTCCAACTTCAACCATTCTGTGTTTCTGTGATAAGATTTTGAGTGTAGTTGTGTAGTGAGTAGTAGATTTTCAAGGATGCTGTGGGTCAGGAGAGTGTTCACTGAGGTCTGCCATGCCAGAACTTCAGCATGCCAGATCTGACACATTTTTAAAGGCTGCATTTTTAGAAAAGTATTTCTCCTGTAGGAGCACTCTGGGTGCTAGTCTTTTTCTTCCTTCAACATGTGACTTGTTACTGTATTAAAAGAGGAAAATAATTCTGGTTCAAATTATCAAGCTAATATCTCCTAAAAGCCTCAGAAAGATCCTGTGTATAGAAAGATGTATGAAAGAGAAGATGTATGAATGGAAAAGAGCTGGTTAGCTTTAGGGGAAAAGCATGTCACACGAAAATTCTCCTATACCCTAGCTAAGTAGAGGCATTGTACTTAGCTCACTAAGCTAACTTTGAAATATATTAAAATATCCTTTCTGAAAATTATATAAAAGGGATAAAAAGCAATGGAAAAAAGGAACATATGTCTTTTTATCAAAAAGACTTTCATAGCCAAACGGTACTAAAATACTTAGACTGTATAAGTAATTGTAACCACTGCTTAGTGAAACGAAACTTCAGAGTTCATCATTACAGCTTTGATGCTGCTGTGGCAATACACTGAAGCTGATTAAATGTTAAATGTATGGTATAAATATTTACTTAGTCTTTGAAAAAGTCACTGCATTATTTAATAAGATTCAATCATGAGAATGGATCATAGATTTTCCCTAAAATTCGAAGTATATTTAAATGTTGTTATTATTATCTTTTCCTCTGTTTTATTTAGGTAGACTTTGAATTCAGATCTTCATCTCTGTGAATGTAAAAGAGTTTTAGGGACTTAGAAGGTATTGCAGGCCAAGCAGAAGCTGCTCCACTAAGTCTAAAATTTTGTCACTGCAAAATTTTAAAAAAACCAAATGTCTTTTGTGATGTCTTGTATGATGATGAACAAGTTAAGGATAACAAACCTTTTTTTCTTACTGATGCAAATTCTTCTGTTGATCTCAATTAGAGGAATTAAAGGCTTTCATTAGGTCTGAGTGAGTCAAATTGGAATTGCGTATTTCAAACTTACCGATTTAGGACATTTGTGTTGATAGCCCCCCTCATGATTCTATTTTAAATATTATGTAATAGTATGGATAGCATTCTGCAAAGTAGAATGAAAACTACGAGCAGTGCATTTCAACTAGTTGCCTACACCATTATTTTTGATCTTTGATTTGATTAGTGAAACTTCTTGATGAGCAAGCGATTAACAAGAAACATACTTACAGCGAGTGAATACCTGTGAATACTAGATTGCAGAAATGGTACCAGCCAGCAGCCTTCAGCACTGCACTGCTCCCAGGAAGGTCCTGTCCACCTCTCTCCTCCTGGATGCTGTCTGGAGGAGGAGGGAGGGAAAGGCTGAAAGGCTAACAATCTTGAACTTCTCACCGAATCAGTATTTCATTCATTTGTTTCCAAAATAGGCAACGTGACCACAGGATTCCTAGGAAGAGGTAAAGTCCATAGGATACTTGCACATGATGAGGAATAATCAAGTTGCATTAACCTAGCGTTACTTTAAACTTAGGGGTTTTTATTATTATTTCCCAGCTGGACAAACTACAAGGATGTATACAGTGAATTGCTGTGATCAGGTTTTTTGGTACTTTGTGGTGATAGCATAACTTTCTTTGATAGCACCTGTATTCATATAGAATAACCTTATATTTCATGGTGTCTATGCCTGTTAAGAGGAAAAATTGAACATAATTTTGGAAAAGAAGAGAAGCTTAAGGAAGATCTTTCTCACTGTTAAGCTAATGAAATGATGGAAAAATTTTAAATAACCTTAGTAGGGCATTTTCCAGAGGAGGTTAGACAAATATCTGTCATAGGTAGCCATAGAAAGATCATAGTAAGGCAATGAAATAGATTATCTCCTGAAATATCTTCCAGTTTTATAGTCCAGGTGTCTGTTTTATTCTTGGGTTGGCCATCTGCACCAAAGAACATGAAAAGCAGAAAAGATGAAATAGGATTTCCAAATTCAGTGCTCTCTAGTAAACTTCAAGCTCCAGCCTTCCGGAGAAAGTAACTTAAAGAGTTTTAATTACTACAGAAAACAAGTTGTTCCCAGCTACTTTGCAGCAACTTCCCATAGATAAGCAAAAAGACAGAAAAATTTATTTGAAAAGTTACTGTAATGCAAACTATCATAAAAATTTTATTAAATTTAAGCCTCATAATAACTCGGTGTCCACCAAAACAATGAAGCCATAGTACTGAATAAGAACTATCAAAATGGAATGGGAAAATTACCTTTAACAATGCAGCAGAAAGATATCCAGATAACAAAGCAAAAAATAAAATTAATTTTTGAAAGTGTTCACTAGTAGAGATTTTCCACATGACTAGGTACCTCTTATTGAACTAATGAAAATAGCACTGTTATTGAGAAAGAATGTAATAATTTTATCTCTGTGTAAAAATTTAATTCTGGAAAATGACTTTACACTTAGGCATAGAAAATCAACTTATTTGTCTTACACTATATTCATCAGTGTGTGAAGAGTGTGCACATGCACAAGCTGATTGATTCAAGTAAGTTCAGCCTTCATTTGCTTCTCTTGGTGAAAAGGGAAATTCCTCCATTAAAGAAAGCCACAAAGCCTCGTGTATAAAATCTTCTAATCACAGTCAGAATCCTCATCATTGTACCTTATCTGAAAATTTGGGATTAGTGGTTGTCCAAATGATTTTGAGAGGCTGCTTCCAAGCCAAAACTCAGCTCCGTAATTGCCAAAATAGAGTTCCATACTTAAAAGACCTTCCCTACCCTTTTCCTTGGATATTGATGTTAAAGAAAACATCTGTATAATTTCAGATATGGACTGTAGTGATGCACTATCTATCATGCACTTAAATAGGTGTGATAGGAGCGATAACAGCCATACCTGTGAGACTGTCTGACATGAATTAACAAGAATCAGCTGTTATATGATGAAGATTTTATTTTCTTGCTAAGTTCACCAGTGAGAACACAGACACTGAGAGTGCTCTGGAGCTGCTTCGCTGTAATGATTAATAAAGAGCAGAAGTGGCTGCACACCAAGATAGCCCGTAAAATAGCAGTTTTGAACTGGAGACAGACATGGTACAATTGGGATGCTGACTGCTACCAAAAAAAAAAAAGAAAAAAGAAAAAGAAAAAAAAGAAAAAGAAAAAAGGAGAAGAAAAAGAAGGGTAGTGGTGTATAGTCCAAACAATCACCCTTTGAACAATCTCAGCTGTGAGTGCAAATGAAATTAGAAGTGTTGACAAAGTTCCCAGAAGGGTATTTTGTGCACTATTTGCTTATATGTATTATATTGTTGCTCAGGACCCTGCTCCACTTTTCTGAAGAAACTTCTCTATATTTTGTAGTTCTTTGTATTTACTTTTCAGTGTCATAGTTCCATCCTGTAAAGTGAGCCTTTAGTTTTGACAGGCTTGAGTTGTGCTGTTGACCCCCTTGATGGTATAACAATGAGTGAGAAGCAAAGATTGAATTCCAGGGAGATTTTCTATTAAATATGCCAGCTTGTGTGAGTAGTAATTAATTAATATGCAGATGTGTTTTGCTGATTAATTCTTTTGAAAAAATTAGATAGCCACAATGTCCCATGGTTTATAATGGCTGTGAACTACCACCCTTTGAGATCTGAGTTGCTAACGTAATAATAAGTCTAATTGCTGCTTTCTATGCAGGTATATTATAACATATACCTATATCTATTACAACAACTTTGTTATTTCCCTTTTTTTCTAGTAAGACTATACTCCCTTATACTACCCTCAAAGAAGTTGAGTCCAATTTACTAAAGGCTGTGGCATCACACCCTGAAAGCTATGAACAAATCAATGTGTAGAATATTAACCTGTCACAATGCAGAAATGTGTTTTCTTGCACTGTCTTCTAAAGAAAGTTTTTATCAGGAGTCTCTCTCCATCTGCGAACTATAAGTCAAATTCAACTGAAAAATGGCACACTCAGAGGTGTGAAAATTTTCTGTGAAATGTAGAAAAAAGGGCCAACTGGTAGCCATTAGGATGTCAGAACTCAGAGAGAACTATTGTCCCTTTATGAGAGAGCAAGGCAACTCTGCGGAGATAAATCTCTGCTGGGAACACTGGCAAATCTGGTGGGTAGCAGAGAGTGTTCATGGGAAAATGAAGGTATTTTGAGCTCTAGTAGCTTTGATAGAAGCAGCTGTGCTCTGATAAAGCATGTCTTCCCGCAGAGTAGATAAAACGCTTGATAAGGAATGTTGAGAATGTTGTATGACAGATAGCAAGACTAGAGATGGTTTGGTACAGCTTCCATCAAACAAATTTAGTCTGTTTGCCTCAACCATGCTGCTTTGTTCCTCTCTCCAGCATGAGAAATCATTATGCCCCTTGTGATAAACAAGGAAAGAAAGGAGTTTGGGGGGAAAGAAAGAGGAATACTTCTTCGACACTTTTTACACTTGCCACTTTGAAAATCCAGAGAACAAAAAAAGGTAAACAACCAGTGAGATTAATGTTTGTAGTGCTCTCTAAAAATCAAAGGAACATTACATTAGGGAGATTCTTTAATTGTACCTTACTTCTCCCAAAGCACATGTTTGATAGTGACTGATATTGAATAGATCCAAGAAAATTCTTCCACCTTCAGGTGCACAGAGGTGGTGAGTAAGAAACAGGGTGTGTGCTCATTGGTGAGTTCTTTTGCTCTAAATTGCCCATATCTCAAGTGGCAAATTTTCTATTAACCTTTGTTTATGTTACCAAACACAGCTGAAAATCATCATTGCCCTTGAAGGACAATGCAGCACGAACAAACTCCCGCTTTCCCAGTCATGACACTGGTAAATGTAGCTACTGCCTACATTGTTACAGAAATCATAGCATTCTAGAACAGCAGTGATTAATTTGCTCCTTGGGCTATACGCCCTTATATCAATCAGCAGCTAGAGGTTTCATAAGAATGGTGAAAAAGATGTCACTATTGCTAGAAAAATGTTATTGAGAATGTAGATGTGAGGTCTCCCATAGCTTAATGTTCCCTTCCATTTTAGGGTATTTTTGGCAGAATGTCAGACCTCGAAGCATCTTGTTAAAATCTTTCCAGCTATGCTCTTGCGGAAAACCTACATATTTGTGTTGAAGATCAGACCTAAATGAGACACCTATGAATTAGCTCTGGAAAAAGCTTTGGGCAAAGTGGGAACTGAAGATATGACCTACATTTTCCATGTAGAGATATATGATGAAGTTACCCAATGTCCCAGCATACCCACCACTGAACACTGTCAAGGGACGCGCTGACAAGGTGGATAAAATGCACTGGATTGGTTGTTTCATGATCTATGGAAATGCTGCTTCAACACATCAGCTCATTTAAATGTGGATTTAGCAATCAACACGTGTTTGAATGACTCTTGCTTGTCTTAAGCGTGTATGAACTATATGGTGCCTGTGAAGCTGTATTAAGCATACAGAGTTGAGCTTAGTAAGGTGCTATAAACCAAGCCATTTATTTTATTGGTCCCTAAGACTTACATATACGCCCAGTAAGAAAGTAAATCCATAGCTACAAAAGGTAGTAAAAGTTCTTAGTTTCAGCAATTTAATTTCATTATTTCAGGATTTAAGCAAAAAGTCATATAGTTTTTAGCAATAATTAAAGTATCAGTATAATAAATGCAGTGGGACTACTATTATGTGTTACCAGTGCCTAATAGTCTCACCTACTGAAGGGTTATGAAAATTATCACTTCCAGTTGAAAATGTAGATAAACCACAGTGATGCCAATAAGCATCTTTCTACTTCAGTGGGATGAATTGCACCTCTCTATTTTCCTTTGTGCACATAATAAATTGTGATGTAAGGGTTTTGCTCTTAGCCTTGTCCAACCACTTTGATAAACATGGAGTAGCTATATCATTCCTCTACTTTGATTTCTGAAAACAAATTCTTGCAACAGGCTTCAGAGAATTTACAAATAAATCTTTTGATAATTTTCAGGAAATAGCAGTTTAAGTGGGCAAAGGATGCTTTCCCTTGTAGCTGGAAGTGGTGCCAGCAACTTATCCTATAAAATTATGTCCAGTATGAAGCGTCTAACCTGGTTGGTGGAATTCTAATATAATAAGAGGAATATGTTAGAAATGGCACATAAAAATCTGTGGACTGTGTAACTATTCTGTCAAGGCAACAGAAAATCTTTTGAAATCTAAGGTGACAGAAGTTTGGTACAATGAATATTTATATTCATAAAGGATTCTTAGGAAAAATGGACAACCGGAATGGATCAGTATATTCTGTCAGAGTAAGGCAGACGAAGCAGATGTTGTTTTGACTTTTCCAGTGATTCTTTGAATTAACAAGTTAGTTTCTTTACTTTTGCTGTCATTTTAGATAATGACTGAGAAAGTCATGTACAATGCAACATTAAATTACTGTCACAGATCAGCTGCACCATCTACTTCTTCTATAGCAAGTGAAAATCTGTTTGAAAATATATGGACAAAAGGAAACAGTGTAAGAGAAGGACTGGATTTCTGTTACTACAGCATATAGTCAATATAAAACATTTCATATCTATATTAAATGAAGAATAAGCATCTATGTTGGATGGAAATACAAAAATATTTTATTTAAAGGTACATTTAGGGAACTGCCAGTGCTTTAGTATAAGTATTTTTATACTTCTTATAACTGGAAAATGTTATACCTTGTAGCTGAAATGGTTATGATATATAAACATGTGAGAAGACCAGCTTCTACTTTCCATGTATTTAAAGTCAGAAAAGTGATATCTCTGCAAACCTGGAAATTCTGCTGACACATAAAATACATGTTGAAAAATATGTCTTATTCAACCTTCAAGATCAAATGATGACTTAGAAAAAGTGCATTGCAATGCATTTAATAGTGTATGCACCGGACAGTTAGCCGGAAGTGAGGCATAATTCATGTCAAAAATGGCGTTGTCTTTATCAGCTGCAAATTATTGCATGTCAAAGTTCAGTTCATCCTTTGATATACACTTGCTACGTTTCAAATATTTCTAACACCGTTCCAGCGTTGTCTTGAAAATAATCAAGAAGCCAAATTAATTTCTGAAGTATGTCTTAATGAATAACTGGTGGAAGCGTTTTAACATTTCCTTGGAAAGAAGCAGAAACATAAGCAGAAAAAAATTCCTGTCATATTCCTCACAATACATAGGCTTAGCCCCACAAAGATAATTTTACTCAGAAGTAAATCTGATAAAACTATAGTAATTAATTTGTTGTACCAGTACCGCAGTTCATATGAATGACAATACTATGGTATAGATGCTTATGCAGCAGCTACCATATTGTTTTCTGCATTTTCATCTTCAAACCATGAATATCAGATTAATTCTTAGGTGCATTAGAATTATTATTACCACCTCCATTTCAGTGTTTTTCATAAAGTTTATGGTAAATACTGCTCTTTAACATCTATATAATTTATCCATTAAATCTAGAAAATGTAAATGTCATACTTTCTGAGGCCCTATTTTGAGTTGGTAGAATTTTACCTTTGTTGTTCCTGTTGCAGTGAGTGTGTGTAAGAAACTAACATGACTAATTAAAAGTATTTAATGTAAGACTATGCCTCAGTCTAGCATCAGAGCTACCTTTACACCTCATATATACACAATCACTAGTACACAAACGCTATTCTCTCTACAGCCTTTGTTACCATATGATAATTGTACAGACAAAATAATTTTTACTCTTCATAAAAACAGGAAAACAATATATAGGGAAGTTACAATAGATATAGTAGAATTATTCCAGAAAAAAAAAATCAAAATTAAGTCTTGCATTAAAAAAAACAAAAACAAAAAAAAAAACAGAAAAGAAAAAAGACATTTATATTAAAAACTTCCAAAGGGAATTTAAAAGCTTTTATTCTTGCAGCTGTGGAATAAACACATACTACGTCTACGGTCAGATACAAAAGACTGCATCTCAATTGGTGTTTTGTGGAAAGAAATAACCTTCAGCAAATACAGCCTATTAAATTGTTGAAAAAGGACCTCTGCAGGATGGTTTAATCACAGTTCTGGTCTTTGCCTTGGTATGGTGATGTCCTTCAGTGTTCAAGCAACAGTTTCAGTGCGGGAACTGGAAGACACTTCCACTTCTCTGAGAACAACTAAGCAAAAAAGAAACTTCTTTCTCCAGTTCTGTCACCAAAAACCTCCTGCTCCAATTTCTTCAGCAGTGAAATAAAATAAAAAATTTCTTTACTGTGCAGTCCTGCCCTTTTCACAGCCTGCTGAACTGGATGAAGATGTCCACAAAGCTTTGATGAGATGCCAGTGTAGGACAGGGACATCTACAGACAGACCTGAGCTCCTGCCACATCTTAAACACTATATTGCACACATCACCAAACCTGTACCTTCAAATGAAGTGCAGAAAATGGCAACTATTTATTTGCTCATTCGTTAATGCTCTTCTCTGTAAGTGGTCTTCCTCACATGGCATTTCCCAGGTTCAGATAATGTATTTGCATAGGCAAAGTCTCATATATAAGTTTCAGCTTGCAATTTAGAAGACATTTTCTTTTTCTCTTTTTTTGAGCTTTGCGATTTTTTATTTAGGTACTAAATTTCTTCAGGTAGTGCTCTATGTTCTAAGCAGACAATAGTTTCAGAAGTTCATCATACCTTAACTCATGAAACAAAAGATGGTTACTTAAAATAAAGGAGATGTGTCACCCTAATTATAGCAATACTATTCTACTCTTTAGCCAGCATACATATGGATCTATAATCCTCAAGTTATTCAAATTGCAACAACTAAAGAATTTCACTAGTTAGTAAAATCACATTCTTAATTTTAGTGTGAGTCATGAGGATTTAACATTTTACAGCTTTGAACATGAAATAAGACATCTTAATTATCTTAGCTGCTTCACACACAGAGTGATTTACATGCCACCTCCTACCCATCAACCTGGGATTTCCTTTCACTTAATTAAATTTCCAGAAAAACAACACATCGTATATGCTGTACTCTATTATCTTAATAAACAGAGTTCTTCTGTATATATCACATCCCATTTTGTCCATATAAATGTTGTAAATGAAGACATTTGTGTCTCTCTAAAGTTTTAGAGAATATCATCAACATGTCTTTATTTTGTTTGGTTTTGGTGTGGTTTTTTTTTACAGGATTTTTAATTGCACAAGCAATTTCTGTGTTAATTTTAAAAAGAACTTTAGGATTTAGCGGAGGAGACAGGGTCTTAAGAGAAAACCAAATATCTTGAGAAAAGCTCTTGCAATGCCTCAGGGAGTAAGAAGGTGAGAGATGTTAGGCTGGAAAGCTCAGGCCTCAGTAGAATAGGAAAACTGGAATAAATTTCCTAAAAAATGCTACAGCAGCATTTCTGAGCACACAAGACCCCTTTCTACCTCCAGCAAAAAGTAAAACATTTTCCACAGAAAGAAAAAACTATTTCTATGTATAACCCTTTCTCCTCAAAACATTAAAATATATGCATACATCTACTCTGAAAATCAACACTGAAAAACACTTCTGAAAGAGATTTTGTAAGTGCTATAGTACAATGGGAAATTCTGTAGCCACTAGTGCAGGATTATGAAATGGATAGGGCTTGAGTAGCTTCCTGTATTTTCACTTTTAGGAAATTTCAACAGGCACTAAGATGTTCAAAACATCCTGAAAGGCAATTTGGGACACACAGCCCGACACGGCTGACTAATGCAGCTCGGTCCAGACTGATTATATAGTTATACTGGATTTTTCAAATGTCCAGTCATGGGGAGAACTCCAAAGACCAGGCAGATTGTTCCCGTGGCTTCTTAGAAAAGAGAAGGTTAGCGATTGTAAGATGCTATTTGAAGATGAAGCTTTTACTTTTGTCTGTAAGCTCACAAATGCCAGCTGACATAGAAATACAGAAAATAAAAGCTATTATTTTTATGTTAGGGTAATAATATCAATGGTATTATCCCTCTGTAGAAGGTTCTCTTACAAAATAAGTGTAATATGTGGAATTTTGTAAATAATAAGAATCAGCCTAAGAGATGCTTTGGTTTCACCTGTATGATCTACATTAATCTTGGTTATAACCAGACTCTGAAAGAACATATTGAGCACAATCTGTCATTTTCCTGAAACAAAACTCAGCTCCTGCCTATAAAACGTGCTAGTTGTGCATTCTGCCTAAAGACCTAAACACTACTGGTTAAAATGGCAAAAATTACGAGGGGGCTCCTGGTCCCACTGATGTAGTTCACTTTCTCTTTTTAAGAAATTCCATACATTATGAACAGTTATTGATATACAGACTGTAATCACTGGCTACATCTTTACGACTCAGAAAGCATGACCTGCTGGTGTCCCTTCCTTGAAACCAACTGGCAGTGAAATATATAATATGAGACATGGCAATTACATGATTCCGGTTCTGTGGCAAATCATTGAGCACTTCTACCTAAAAGAGTTGTCATTATCAGGAAATCCCGTAGAAAATTAGCTTGTTTTTCCTTCCAAACCCTACTCGAGACTATCTGTTCAGGTGATATTTTATACTGAGATTTAAAAACTGTTCACAATATGAAACCATTAGTAATAAAAATAGTCATACCTTATTCACCATTACTTTCTTCTGGTACAAAAATTGTTGACATAGAGAGTTATACAGAGGAATAGTATAATGTTGCAAGCTGAAAATGATGATCAGAAAATTCCTGTTAGCAAAGATTAGGGAATCTTTAAGCTATAGTTTCTTAATAACTTTTACCTTACAAGTTTTAAACAGGTGCCCTGTAAAGGACTCTAATGTTTACCATACTCTTACTGTATCTGTTTCCTCACATATTTAGATGTAAAATAAAGCAGTAATGGAGTGTGATTCTATGTCTCTCTCTAATTCAGGGAAACAAGGAGACGACAAAGACAGGCCTGGCACTTGGGCACCTGGGCCACCAGCTACGACCTCTGTGCATCAACATGGTATCCTAATGTCAGCTGGGTTGTCAAAGAGATAATCTTCAGGACATTCTCCTTGCTTGTGGCTTTAAAATATGAAATATTTGTCTGGATTTTTCTATTGCACAGGGAAAAATAAAGAACAGATGTTGTACTGAACTAAATTTTTTAGCACTAAATTTACAATAATCCAGCAATTTGCGTTGCAGTTACAGATAGATACATGTAGACAATCAAAACTGTCTACAAAGTACCTGCTGTATCTTTAGATAACCACCAGCAGTTTGGGAAATATATTACTTCTTATTTTGACATCTTTTGATGGTGTATTCTGATATTTCTTAAACTTCCCAAAAGCTAATGAAGCAGGCAAGGAAAGCTGAAGTTATCACAAACTCCGAATTTTGCTGTTGTGACACGTGATCTAGGAATAGAAGCATACCTATGGGCAAATTGGCGTCTTCCACTCCAGGATCTCCCCTAGCTTATTTGAAGAGCTGAGATCTTTGATGTGCTATACAAGACATGTGCACTAAGTAGGGTTTCCCTCAAGCAAGTTATGCAGATCTTAGGATTTAGTAACACTTCCCTTATACAGCAATAAAACTGCTTAGACCCAGGCTGTGGCCAGCAAGGGAACTTATCAAACACCAAAGAAAGCAAGCAGGAAATAAAGCTTATTGAGAGTGCATGCCTTTTATTTTCTTATATGTCCATTCGAAGGAAATAGGTCTTCTAGTTTATCAGATTACAAAGGTCTGAATTCTGCTAGGTAGCCACTGGTCATTTGATAATTGATATGAAGTGCTTTGTTTCATGTCTTTAACTTTTGTTGAATATCTTTTGAGCTCCTTGGAACTGATTCTAAGGTGACAGGTATGCTGCTGTAGTCGCTGCTGCGACTTTGCTAATAGCCGTCTCTGAAACAACCACAGACATCTCTCATTCCTCTCTGTATTGGGTTTATGTGGCGAAGTTTTGGTAGCAAGGGGGCTACAGGTGCGGCTTCTGTGAGAAGACACAAGAAGCTGCCTCCATGTTCAATAGAGCTGGTTCCAGGCAGCTCCAAGATGGACCCACCCCTGGCCAAGGCTGAGCTGATCAGCAACACTGGTAGTACCTCTGTGATAACATATTTAAGAAGGAATAAAAAATGCTGCATAACAGCAACTGGGTAAGAGGAGTGAGAATATGTGAAACAACTCTGCAGACACCAAGGTCAGTGAAGAAAGAGCTGGAGGACGTCCTCCAGCCCATAGTGAAGGCCATGGTAATACAGGTTGTCCCCCTGCAGCTCATGGAGATCCATGGTGGTGCAGATATCCACCTGTGGTGGACCCCATGCTGGAGGAGGAGAATGGGTCCTGAAGGAGGCTGGCGCTCGTGGAGACCCCATGCCAGGGAAGGCTCCTAGCAAGACCTGTGACCCCATGGGGCACCCAAGCTTGAGCAGTATGTTTTTGAAGGACTGTACCCCATGGAAAGGACCCATTCTGGAGCAGTTCATGAAGAACTTTAGCCTGTGGGAAGGACCCACATTGGAGAAATTTATGAAGGACCATCTCCCATGGGTGGGATCCCACACTGGAGCAGGGGAATAGCACGAGGAGGAAGGAACAACAGAGACAACATGCAATGAACTGACTACAAGCCCCATTCCCTGACGCCCTGCACCACTTGCAGAGAGGAGGCAGAAGCGTTGGGAGTGAAGTTGAGCCTGGGAAGAAGTGATGTGTGCTTGTTTTGGCTGGGATAGAGTGATTTTCTTCGTAGTAGCTTGTATTGGGCTGGTTTTGGTTTGTGCTGAAAACAGTGTTGATAACAGACAAAGTTTTAGCTATTGCTGAGCAGTGCTTACACAGCGTCAAAACCTTCTCTGCTTCTCACACTACCCCACCAGCAAGGAGGCTTGGGGTGCAAAAGAGGTTGGGAGGGGACACAGGTGGGACAGCTGACCCAACTGACTAAAGGGATTTCCCATACCATATGATGTCATGCTCGGCAATAAAAACTGGGGGAAGAAGGAGGAAGGGTGAGATGTTTGGAGTTATGGAGTTAGTCTTCCCAAGTAATGGTTATATGTGATGGGGCCCTGCTTTCCTGGAAATGGCTGAACACCTGCCTGCTGATGGAAGTAGTGACTGAATTCCTTGTTTTGCTTTGGTTGTGCACATGGCTCTTGCTCTACCTGTTAATCTGTCTTTATCTCAACACACAAGTTTTCTCACTTTTACCCTTCCAATTCTCTCCCCCATTCCTCCAGGGAGTGAGTGAGCAAGCAGCTGTGTGGGGCTTAGTTGCTGGCTGGTGTTAAACCACAACAGGAGGGGTGGTGGATGGTGGTTTTACATTTGTTCTTATTTCTCATTAGCCTACTCTGCCTAAATGACAATAAATTAAGCTGAATTCCCCAACTTGAGTTTGTTTTGCCCATAATGGTAATTGGTAAGTGATGTCCCTGTCTTTACCTTGACCCACAAGCAGCTTTTTGTCATATTTTTCTCCCCCTGTCCTCTTGAGAAGGGGGAGTGATTCCAGTGTTTTTTCCCTATTGTACAAGATTAACTCAAAGAGAATTGTGTTCACTGTTTTTTTAATTTTAAAATTCAGGTTGTCATTTATATGATATCTCCACTCCACAGCCCAATATTTCTGTTAAACTATTCTTCCTTGAACTTTATAAATTAATAATCCAGGCATCTAGGTTAATATAACTAGAGCAGACAGAAAATTAAAAATGCAAAGTAAAAAAGTGATAAGAATTGTCTAGGTAGGTTTATCTCAGTTAGGAGAATAGAAACTTAAAAGAAAGGTCCATGTTGAGGTGACATCAAAGAAAGTGTCTCTTCTTTTGACAGGTGAAATGTCAACCCCCTTTATTGATAATATCAAGACTTCTTTAGTGCTATCAGATAATTCCACTGCCTTCACTACATTCCCTAGGCTGTATTAAGGTTGACTTTTTGTACCTTTCATCTCTCCAACTCACATCTCATGATAACTCCTTTTGCTATATAAACGTGAGAAAAAAAATTTGAATAAATATTGTTTGGTGATGAAATAATGAAAAAATTGAAATATTCTCACAGCGCTGTTGATTTGATACATTGACAATTCAGTTTACTACCCAAGAAATCAGTAACCTACAACTGGACAAAATCTAATATTTTTGCTTTTCAAAGTGAGATCTTGCTGAAGAATATATCTACACAGCTGATTTTCTGAAATCCTCCTAAGATGCTTAATCTGTGAAATAAAGTTTGGGAAAGTGGTGGTGTTTCTTTTCTTTACTTCAGACTGCTCTGAAGCATAAGGCAAACTGCCCACTAGAAAATGTAAACTTTGAGTAAAAATATTATTCCTGGATGCACAGTTGTTCTTGAAGTGATCTTGGCCATCTCACCAAATAGAAGATAATACCCCCTTTTTCAGTACTCAAAATGAGGTTTTATAGCTATATGAATGTTCAAATTATTGTGTAACATTTTAAGCAATGTGAGGGAGCAGAGAATATAATACTCTGAATATATAAAAGTTTAGAGAAATGACATGAGAAATGCCAAATTACAAAGAACTTAAAAGACATTAAAAATTAGAACAGAAGAAAAAGGAAAAGGGAAAAGGGAAAAGGGAAAAGGGAAAAGGGAA
>RSEF01000002.1:12561547-12579392 GCA_003993805.1 Himantopus leucocephalus
AGGAAAAGGAAAAGGAAAAAAAGGAAAAGGAAAAGGAAAAGGATTGCAAGGCAAGGCAAGTCTTCTCTGTGTTGCACCATGGTAGGTAAGACTTTGCTGACTTCCCTTTTGAACACCTAAATTTCCATGTTACTATCCAGGCCAGCTTCTCAGAGCAGTTGATACGAGCCTATTGCTACTGTTAGTTTCCCAGGTCAGACTCAAAACTCACATTACTGTGCAGTATGCTGTTGGCTTTCCCAGCTTTTATGACAACCCATTTAAGAGCAAATGCCTGTGGGACTGAAACAGCAGCTATTGCTTCTCAGTGCAACGCTCAGTACTTCAAGCTGTACGTGCGTTGCTCTTTATCCTTTTCCCTAGTCCTTTCTTTTCTTTTTTCTTTTGACTCTAGTGTGCCTCTCATTAGGATTTCTGTTTAACGCCCTAGGAAAGGCTTATGAATTTATAAGGAGCAGATAATAGATGCATGCACTTCAATGTTTGCCATCTTGGCTTCCCTTTAATGCAATTCATTATTCCGCAAATATACGGTACATAGTGCTGCCAAGTTAATTTGTATAATAATAATGAGCTATTAATTAACATCCAAGAACACATGTTTCTTCCAACAATTTGTGGTAATAAAGTAATTAATGAAATTCAAAATTTCATTCTACACAGGAAGTCTGACTCTGATATTTCAAACATTGCGACCATTTTCTCTGTCAATATGATCGATAAACTCCAACATTAATTTGCTAAAAAGTGGGGGAAAACAGTATATGCATAAAGACAGCCTTGTAGAATTGTTGTGCAATGTGGTTCTTTTCAGAACAGTTATATTACTTTTTTGCTTTATATCAGAACACTTACTCAAAAGATGTTTCCAGCAATCAAAATAAGATTAGCATGCAATTCCCATGCAACTCATGGGAAAATTTTCCATTTTTTTCTGATCCAAACATAAAACTACCATTTTCTTACTCCTTGTACTAGTATATTGTATTTCTTTAAGGTCTTTGAAATCCCAGAGACATAAGTTGTGAGGGAAGTGCAATACTTGATAGGTGTACACTTTGCTACTTTTGGGGACGCTCTGGGAAAACTGTGGGTCGTGATGGTGGTATGAAGCTAAGGATAAAAGTAACACTTGCCATCTTCATTGTTCAACCTGATCTGAACCTCAACTGTCTCAATGGCACCACTTGTTTTTCTAGCAATGACAGTCTGAATGGAGGTAGCTGTGTGTGGTTTAAAGCAAGTATAATAACAAATTCTGCTCAAAATCTGTGCAGAATCCATGAAGCTTGTACAAAACTTGGGTCTAATTTCATGGAGAATTCCAGTAAGTTCAATGGAGATAAGACTGAACTTTCTGATGGAAAGCTCTTGCTGAACTTTGTTATATTTGCACTTTGCAGAATGTTTAGCATATGACCAGTCAGCCTCACCTCTGTGCCAGGGAAGGTCATGGAACAGATCCTCCTAGAATCTATACTAAGGCACATGGAAGACAGGGAGTTGATTTGAGACAACCAGTATAGCTTCACCAAAAACAAGTCCTGCCTGACCCACCTAGTGGCCTTCTGTGGTGGAGTACCTACATCAGTGGACAAGGGAAGAGCTACGGATGTTGTCTATCTGGACTTCTGTAAGGCCTTTGGCACGGTCCCTCACCACAGAGCTCTTCTGAATTGTGATGAGAGGAACATTATGTATTGCATAACATATACAACATATTTCATTCATATCAGATGGGCTTTAGAGCTGGGCCCGTGCAAATGTCATGAAGTTCAACAAGGCCAAGTACAAGGTCCTGCATGTGGGCCGGGGCAATCCCATGAACAAATACAGTCTGGGCAGAGAATGGCTTCAGAGCAGCCCTGAGGAGAAGGACTTGGGGGTGTTGGTGGATGAGAAGCTCAACATGAGCTGACAACATGCACTCACAGTCCAGAAAGCCAACTGCATCCTGGGCTGCATCAAAAGAAGCGTGGCCTGGCCAACAAGTCGAGGGAGGTGATTCTGACCTTCTACTCTACTCTGGTGAGACCCCACCTGGAGTACTGCATCCAGCTCTGGAGCCTCCAACACAGGAAAGACATGGACCTGTTGGAGTGAGTCCAGAGGAGGACCACAAACATGATCAGTGGGGTGGAGCATCTCTCCTGTGAAGACAGGCTGACAGAGTTGGAGTTGGTCATCCTGGAGAAGAGAAGGTTCTGGGGAAACCTTATAGCAGCCTTCTATTACTTAAAGGGGGCCTACAGGAAAGATGGGGAGGGACTCTGTCAGGGAGTACAGTGTTAGGACAAGGGGTTTTTAACAGTTTTTAACTGCAAGATGGTAGATTTAGATTAGATATTAGGAAGAAATTTTTCACTGTTAGGATGGTGAGACACTGGCACAGGTTGCCCAGGGAAGTTGTGGATGACCCATCCCTGGAAGTGTTCAAGGCCAGGCTGGATGGGGGCTGCTAGACCAGCAACCTGGTGTAGTAGGAGGTGTCCCTGCCCATGGCAGAGGGGTTGGAACTAGATGATCTTTAAGGTCCCTTCTAACTCAAACCATTCTATGGTTCTATGTCTTGTCTGGTGTTGGCCTTTCCCTTGTAGGTAGACATGTTCATGATGCCCTTTCCTACAACCAATTTTCCAGTACAGGTGTTGCAGGAGGTGGCTGTAGAGATAAACCATGGCTTACACATGGAGATGAAAGAGTAGACAGAATAGCAAGGGCAACCAGTCTCCTCTGTGTGTTTGTAGTTCTGGGAGGCTCTGGTGGTTCATCTCACTGATGTGAATACACTGACTGTTTTATTTCACCATAATATTTAGGAGTGCTGTCCACGTGTAAGGTGCTGTAAAACATGAAACAAAACCTCAAAGCAGTTTTCATGTGAATGAAGGGAGACACTGACAGACAGATGTTGAAACACAATAAATCAGAGTTCGAGAGTATGTCAGAGAGAGGGACAGAGTGGGATGGGTGTTTTCTCTAAGACCAGTTGCTGCACAATTGGCACAAATACTGCTTAGGAACATCACACTGAAAAATATGGTGACTATTGAAGAGGTTTGTGAAGGCAGACAAAACTTTCTACATCTGCCCTCAGCCATCCAAAGTCAACAAAGAGTGAAAATCATTGCTACTTCTCATCTTTTAACCACTGGTATAATCTATCTTATCTCAAGACCCCATGTGAACTGTGTTTGAATGATGTAATGATGCTTGATATGTTAATCCTGCATTTATTTTTAATTTAACTAATGATGGTTGATTGTTATTAAAAAGAGGTAGCTTAGTTTGTAGATGATATTATTTGTTACCTTTTGTATCCAGGTCAGTGGTTTTCAATTTTATTTTTTTTTCTATTTGTGACCTCCCTCTTTTTTCTGTTTAAAATATCATGTGTTGTGAACTACTTTTCTCAGTCAGCTTCTGTGGGCCTCTTAGAAATGTATTGACAACCTCCAAGAGTGCCCAGGCTGCAGGTTGGATACCTCTGGTCACATTTTACTTCTTGTAATCATGCGCTATGGAGGTATTTCCTTTTCAGAAAAACAAACAAACAAACAAAAACAAATACACAAAACCCCTTGTGGCTTTTGCTTATTTTTTAAAATTCAACTCCAAGGCTCTTAGAGAGAGTTTATTGTTCATGTACTGTAGCTTACAGAATTTTTTCCCATGTTTTCAGAAACCGATATTCTTAAACATATGCTTGGCCTAGAATGGCTGTCTTTGGAGACAGGTAACACCTGGGGCAAATAAGTACGGATTTCAGGATTCAGATGTCTTGGTAGGTATCGATTTTTGAAGTCTTGGTGTTTAGTTAGAGAAATGTTGTTATGTTCAATATTGTAAAAATATGAGTTACCTTCTGCCAATAATGCTACCTGTTACCTGCTATCTGTTATATATTAATCGTTACCTGCTCCTATGACAAAATTATCTATAAATGTATACTAGCAAGGCAACAACACAAATTAGTCTTGGATCAGCTTTATTTTTGGACGTGAGTTTCTGTTCTTCCACTTGTCATCTGATGGTCTCTGTCAAATCTTGCATTTGTCTCAAGAAGTTGGACATAAAAATCTTAGCTAGTTTTTAATCTATCTTTATAGAAGAGTACCAAGATAAAACTTTCAGAAAAAAACAGTTGTCTGGCTTGTTTCTTTTTTTTTTTTTTAACAAAGGAAATATAGGATGATTAATTTACATGTAGATATCATGTCTAGATTTAAAGAATCCTCCACTAAGGTAATTTTCTGCTCTAAAAATGGTGAGTTTAGGAGGAAAAAAGTTTCTGAAAAGTTCAAAAAATGAAGTTAGGCATTAACTAATATATGAATTGGTTTGCAAATAAACCATGATAAACTCTCAGCTTTTGTGTCTGACTGAGTTTGGAAAAGTTAAACCTTCTCCTCTGGGGGAGAACTGACTACTCAAAGCTTCCAATAATTATAACAGCATCTTTCAGTAGAAGATTTAATAGCCAGTTCTTTGAAAGAAGTTACTGCTCTTCTGGTCTTTAAAATAAACACCCCAAAAGATGAAAAACTGCTAAACCAAGGTTTTATTAAAATATGAAATTTTAAACCAGAACATAACATCATAAATTCAGAAACCATGAAAGCTAAAAGTAGGGGAGAGAGAGACAAATGTTCCCCATGATTATGTCTCAGTGTCTTGTTACATTGCACAATGCCCTCACTCCTCCTCAAGGTTTCTTGTCACCGCTGAAGGAGGGGCTTCATGCTGGGTCATCTCCTTGTTGCCAACAAGTTCATACTCCTCTCAGGTATCTCACAGTCCCAGATAGGCTGCAGGCAGCAGACATGGACAATACTTTTCCAGAGAGGATTAATCTGACTAAATGTTGACATCTGTAACGAAGACATAAATATTTGAGTAGCCACCACTTCTGCTTTCTTTCTTGTCAGTGCAGTTCTAGCCAATAGTGTTGAGGATAGAATTTTCTTCAAACTAAAACAGGTAGAAAAAGTAGATTACTTGCGCCACCCCAAACGTAGGGTGACTTCAGCTTTGCATGGCTGCATTACAAACACCTGAAGCCAGTTGCAGTGATTCTTCTTTGCTATGTTTGCTTTATCAAACAGCTTGCTCTTGAAGCTCCTCTGAGCATTCCTGATTGATTGCCTGTTGGAC
Source organism: Himantopus leucocephalus (assembly GCA_003993805.1). Classification (NCBI taxonomy): domain Eukaryota; kingdom Metazoa; phylum Chordata; class Aves; order Charadriiformes; family Recurvirostridae; genus Himantopus; species Himantopus leucocephalus. Next base: position 12,566,702 of record RSEF01000002.1, read on the forward strand.
AGGCACAATCTCCTCCTCACTTAGAGGAGGACCTGACCGTCATCCTCTCTTTGCAATACAGGGGACATTCACCCTTCCGCTTTAGCGGTCAGCTAAATCCATTTACACAATAGTATGTGTTGAACCTCTATATACATATGCTTATATACTTGCATAGAATATTTTTGTTAAAAAAGGTTAAAAAAGAGGTATAGGCAAGACAAAGTATTACAAATGCAGCCTTTGATTTTAGAGAAATTGCTTGTGAGTGACGTAGGTCGTCTATACTACCTTGTTACAGACTCTCATTTTTCACAGATCTTACTTGCTATTCATTTGAATTGATCTTACCCTTCCCATAATACTCTCATCTCACTGTAACCACAGTGCTGATGACTTAATTGTGATTCCAGCTCTGTGAAAAATGAAAAGACTGTATCTGTGCTATGAGCTCTGAAGGCTATCCTTTCTATTCTATAAAATACTGTATTGTCCAATTACAGATATTTAAAAACCTTAAACATGGATAGAGATAGTTGAGTGATAAATAAATATGCTGAAAAATCAAAAGTTGTTAAAATGATATTGTTTTGATGACCGTATATACACACAATGTAGACAGATGCAAAACTTAAGCCAAATGTTTATGACTGAGCCAAACAATTATTTTCCATACAAAAACTAATGCCTAGTGCTTTAAAATTAACCTCTTAGCAGCATGGCTGAAAACATAAGAAATGACCATATGATACTCTTTCTTGAAAGTTTCTGGTTTTCCACTTTTCTATAAACCAAACGAATTCCCTGTATTTTCCTGGAATTATTTTGCCCCTCAAGAAATGGCTTTTATACCATTCTTTTTTGCTTTTAGAATATTCAGGGATATCAAACAAGTTGCTTCTCAGCATGTGATTATTTTAGTTTTGTCCTTGTTTTTTTCTGTTTGTTCCTGTCACTTCATCTTATTTTCTCGCTCTGCTGTTCCGAGAGAGGAGGCAGGGGATGGAATGAGTGCATGAAGGTAACTCCTCACATGAACCAGAAATACGCCATAATTCAAAAAGGAAAACAGCTGAGAAAGAATAAATCTTGTTTTAATGTGCCTGAGCTTGTATTAAAAAATACAGATGTACTGTATGCATATGAAATTTTTGATTAAAATGTCTCTCACCAGTCTGTCTCTTTAATTAAATAAAACCTGCTTGGTATTAATCAAGGCATAAAGAATTTATGCCCCAAATCCAGATTAATTAAAAGCCCAGAAGCCTGAAGAACAGACTGTGTATAAATACTAAAATAAATCAATCTAAACATAATATTTATGGATTGGGGCTGTGTATTCCAAAAATATAAATAATTCCAAGAAGTGATTTATGGTAGATTCACTGTGGAAATACATTGCTTATTAGGATATATTTAAACATAAAGTTAAACAAACAGTTTAATTTACAAATTTCCTTTCTTAAACACTTAGTTTTTAATTATAGTTCTAGTTGTAACATTTTCATGGTTAATTTTATATCAAACCATGAGAAATTTACTCTTTAGTCTGCCATATTAATAAAAAACAAAAGGCTGAAAAACATATTCTGTGGTCCTGTAGATTTGACAAAGCAATATTAAAAAACAATAATTGTCTTTCCAGGAACAATGGAACAGAAGTATTTTCAATACTTTTGGTACTTTAGTAACAAATACTTGCAGTTTGGAAGCAAAATCTTTTGATTTTGGCCTGGAATTGAAGTCTAGGGCAGAAAACGCACATGAAAATGTTGTGGGAGCTCTTTGAAAGAAGGGAGGTGATACTGCGGTCCAAAAGTAGCCTTTTGTATTGCACAGCAAGCCATTAATGAAAAAATTAATGACAAATCAGAATGCATTCAAGGGATTTCCTAATCCTTGCCCCCAGTGGTAATTCTATGCCTGTATTACTCGTGCCTCTAAATAAGAAAAGTTTGCCTCAACACTGGCATTACAACCCCTTTATGTTTTAATGTGGATCTGAGCTTCATCTAAGTCTCAGGATGCAGATTTGGAAATTCTCAGATTCAAGTGAAAATTCAGCTTTGAGCCTTATACTGAAAAGCCGTAACCGAGAGACAATTCTCTTTCAAGGTTAGAGAGAAAGGTCGCAGTGGATGTTCCAGTCTCATTCCACCTTTAACTACAATAGCCTGAAGATCTCATAACTCATGAAGCCGCAGAGATTATGTTCACACATTTACCTAATCCACTAAGTAACAAGTTGACGCTAAGTGCCAGTTTGCAAGATAAATGGGTTACTGTCTCCACTGATACAAAAGATATTGAATACTCTGCCCAGAGAGCTGACTGATGGCTACAGTGGCTGCACAATAGTAATTTCTATGCGATTGCAAAATAATGCAAATTATTCTTTTAATTGCCAGCACTTCTTATGGTAACAATGGCTGCCAGTTACCACAGCTGTGAAGACAATGCATGTCATTGCTATAGCTGTCAAATACCAGATTTAACACCTGTTTGCTAATTTTGAAGGCACACAGCATGGGCCACAAAATAATGGCTTTGCTTGGGATGGGATAGCAGTGGAAACCTTTGAAAAAGAAAGTTCATATATATCACGAATACATACACTTTCCTGCTGAGGCCACCTCTTTTTTCGAGTATCTTTTTCCTCCCTTCGTCCATGGTAGCTGTACTGCATGTTGTTAAAATGATTTTTTTGTTCCAAACAGACAGGCCTTGTCTTCAATGAGTTTTATATGAGGAGATAAAAAACCTGACCCAGGTTTTTGCTGGTTGTTTTTGGTTCAGGTAACCCACCTGAAAGTCCTAATTTTTGACATCTGCACATAACAGCTGGTAATGAGTATTTGGATTCTGAAAGTCTCTAGTTTTTAATCTCTTGCATTAGACTTGTTAATAAGGATAGATGGAAAGCAGGTGTGGTAGTGGTTGTGGGGGTTATTGGAAAACATAATTGCTTCAACTATTGTTTTAAGCTTTTCTTTTTTTTTTCTTCTTCCTGCACACTTTGTCCTACTTGCAGCTGTCAGTTGCAGCTAAGTGGGGAATGTACAGCTTTTACATTTTCTTCACTATTTACAAATCTAAATGAATACATGGAGAAACTCCAGGATTAGATTTTATTTTTTTTAAATGAAAAAACTGAGCATTCAAAGTGAAGCAGCTGAGCTGAAATGTGTTAACACAGACTGTTTAATCCCTTCAGAATTGTGATCTAACAGTAGCTGGGAGCCAGGGCTGCTTGTGTTTTCCTTCTGGCTCTAATAGTTACGAGACACAGGCAAGTTGTTCTAGGTCTGTCTACACTGCACACGGCAGCGTAGTGCAGAAGTCCTCAGCCATAGCTGGGTACTAGAAGTCACAGTGGTATGGAGTGCTAGTTTACCCTGCAGAGAGCAATGAATCATCATGCATGGTCTGCATTAACCCATTTTCAAACATTGCATAGCAGAAACAATTCTGTCTCACCTCCTGATGAGTACAGACTAGTGCCAGCATGGTTATTAATGCCCGTACCAGACAATGGGCATAAATATATATTCGGTTCATTTTATTTATTTTGACATCTCAGACTTTCATGAAACCCATCCAAGACTAGTAATGAGTTCGCTAATCTGGGTTTGGTTACTAATGCACAGATTAGAACCTGCCTTGCAAGGCAAAATATGAAGAAAACTTTTAAAAGGAGAAATATCATCATGCCAAAGCTTTCTACAATAACAGGCGTGCAAACAGAAACAGCTATTCTTTTGAGAGAGCTAGCTTAATGTTTTGCTATTTTCTATGCAGAGGGTTGTGACCTCATAAGAGTAGATAAATATTAGCAGTCTACATTAGAAAAAAGAAAGCATTTCCTGTTAATGAAATAAAAAGGAACAATTAGATTAAATAGTGAATGTACGGGTTAGTTTGAAATCTCAGGGTATCAGGATACCATAACATCAAATATCTTTATAAATATTAACTAAGTCAGTAAATGTTTTTGAAGCTATTTCTCATTTCATTGTACATGTATAGTTTACATCAAGTATACCGAGTCATTTACTCAACATATTTAGGGAAAAAATTCTTACATACCTTGTAAGATGTTGCTGCACAACATTTGGCCACAGATTTTTTAGCCCAGTATTTTTGCAGATGCCTGGGAGAAGTTCTGAAGTGGACAACAAAAACATGTTCTTTTCCAGATATTGTCCTTGCTCCTAACAGTTGTGACTCAGGAACTTCACGGCGCAGCCTTTCTGTTTAATAATCCCCAGTGGACAGTATTGTTGTGGATTTGTCCACTCACTTTTTAATACTCATCCTCCACAACTGGTAACAAGTAATTTCATAGCTTAGCTAAACTCTCTTAGTTTAATCTCAGCCTATCACCTTCTAGTTGACATGGTGTATCCTGTTTATTGCATTGGGAGAGATGATACTATTCTTCCCTATTTGCTCTCTCCATGACACTTCCGGGTTCTCCAGCTTGAAGAATCCTAGTCTGCTTTGCCGGAGATGTCACTTCGTGCCTCTGGCTGTCTTTGCCTGACTTCTCTCTACCTTTCCCAGTTTTACCACATCCTGAGATAGAGAAACCATAATTGCATGCAGAATTAGTTCAAGGAGTATATAAAATCAAATAATTTACATAGTTTAGGAATAAAATCAGTATAGGTAGGAACCATCTATCCTGAGGTCATATGCTGCCCTCTATGCCTTATCTTGTGTTAACAAAGAGAAAAACAACTTCTAAAAGCTTGATATTAATATTAATCATCATATAAGCTTATCTTGTTGTTTTGTACTAATTGTTAATTTGTTGTGTGACTGCTTAGAAATGGATGTCTCTTTTGCCTATCCTTATTTCCATTCCATAAACAGTTAGATAAAACAGGGAACTTACCATTGTAACTTCAGCGGTGTGCACAAGAAACTACAATGGTGCTAGGTTTGACTTTCGTTGCAAAAACAAGTCCTCCAGATTTCTTAGGTTTAAAGCATGGTGAGTGCATGGCGAAAGGATGGATCTTCACACATTCACCCCAGACCTTGAATTGGACCATGAATGATTACAGTATTTCTCATGACTTCTCTTTGGAACATGGAGATTATCCATGATCATACTGACATTTTTGTTTCAATAACATGTATTTACTCTGCAGCTGGGATTATATTATTTAACTTTTAATTCTTTGCAGCATTTAATTTTATCTGCATATTCAGAGAATGCATATAATCCACACCTCTAAGTGCAGTGTCCGTCCAACTGTCTCTCTGGGTTCCCCTTCTGATGTCTGTTGTATAAAAGACAATGTTGACCATAACAGGTTGACTTGAAGGAGGGCAATACTACTAAATCTGGTAGTACTATCAAGTTAATAATATTATTCCTTGATTGAAAGTGAAAGATCAATAAACACTCTGGAAAATCTGGTTATTTTATAAAGGAATCCAAAGATATCGAGTCCTTCTCCAAGAGACTTCCCATGGGATTCAGCTAACTAAATATAGACATCTGTTCTGAGCTGGTCACTCCAGGCTCCTTGTACAGTTAATGAAGGGGACACAGAGAAATAGGCTGCAGTATTCAGTTTACTGAAGTTGATGTCTCAAATATTTAGGATGAATTGTACCTTAATAAGTGCCTACCTAGCTATAAAGGAAGCTCCTTCCTGCCCCACATTCTGCAATTGTACCCAGTAGACGTTCCAAAGTTACTAGAAATGAATTAGCTCTCTCTGTCCCTGTTGTTATGGCTTTCTCAACACCATGAAAACATGGAAGTCCCATTTCTTGTTCTCAAAAATGTTTACTGTGAAAATGTCAGTGCAGAGATGAGAAAATAAAGAACAATTGTCATTCTTCAGGCAAGTTTTTGATGACATTTTTTATTCTCCATCTCAAAATTGTTCTTTGATGGTGATGTGAACCACACAACAGTTGTTCAAATTGCTAAGATTCCTTTCATAAGAAAATTTCATCATGGTTTGTATGTGTGTTTTCCCCTTCCCTTCTTCTGGATGAATTATATCAACTTTTCCAATTTGTTCCACTAATTCCTACAAAGACGTTTGCAGGTTTTTTTCCCTTTTCCTTTACTGCTTCCCTCGTCCCACCTCGCCCCACCTCAACCCACCTCTTTTTTTCCTCACCTAATGGCTTTATTCTTCAGCCTGTGAATAGCTGTTCTGAATTCTACACAGATAATTTCCTCAGAATTAAGAGTCTTTCCATCACATGATATGATCTTTTATTTTTTTTTTACGTTAAAATTTGTATCAGGCAGGATCCTGATCAGTACAATGCAAAATGGTTCTTTTCATCTTCGGTGTACTAACCAAATTATTTTAGCTAAACTTATACAATCCCATTGATTTTAAAAAGAGTGCTTATGTAGAAGTGAGCAGAGTTTAGTTCAATACTTTGAGGAGCTAATATGGGTATGTAATGTATGCTGAAATCCACAATAAGAGTGACAGGGGTGTAGATAGCACTTCAAATACTGTCTCGCTGTCACAAATGAAGTTGTGATCTCATCACTGTCTTTCTCAGAGGTATTCTCAGCAAGGGTATGACTACTGGAGGCAACACTAGAAGCTTCTATTTATTCCTTTTGAGTATTTCACTGCCAGAGGCCAAATTATGAATTGTCCTTGTGTAGCTACTCTCTGGGATAAAGAAAAAAGGTTTTCAAAGTGAAATTAATGACCATAATTTTTCTTTTCATTATATCTTTTTATGACTGGTTTTACAGTGGGAGAACATGTATTCGTTGTGCAGGGTAGAAAAATTAGAAAAATAATAACAACCATACTATTAGTAGTGTTCTGAGTTATTACTTTACCTGAAAAACAAGTTTGATCATTATTTTATTCTCTCTATTACACCTTTCATTTGCTTCAGTTATCAGTATAAAACCAACAGCAGTGCTATTCCCTGTCCATTAACAAAATTATCAAGCAATTGTTTCATTTTTATGAAACTGTCCTTTCTTAGTATTCATTTTTTGACACCCACCTTCATTATAGCCAACATTATCTGTCTGTACATATTTTTATGTCTCACTCACCTTTATGCTATCATAATCCTATAAACTTGACAACATGTTATTCAAACATTACTCCAGCATCTTATTTTGAGTGTGGGAGTGCAAAGAAGACATAACACCCTGAAGTTATCATAGTCCTTTGAAAGTGTCTGTCACTTTGATGGGAGCCAAAAACTGAATCTCAAATGAAGTGAATTTTCTTGGCAGGTTGCTTTTGTAATAGCTCATCTGTTTTACAGTTCTGCTGTCTAGAAAACTGTATCTTGCCCCCAGTCTGGAACACAAGAACACACGTATGGGACTATTCTGATTATAAGCATTTACAAGTACTTTAAGCCATCTGTGGTCTGATTTTCAGAGGTATAGAGCACCAACAGCTCCAATGGGAACACGTCACCAAACCAAGGATACATGTGAAAAAGCCCCAAGGACCGATGCCATCGCTTCCTACCTCCTCCTTCTGATTTGCACACTTACTACCTGTTTCTGAGCCCTTCCAGGAAAGGGGAGATGCTGTGAGCTCCTGTACCCGTTTTGGCCAAGCTAAGAGCCCAAGCTAATGAGATCCAGTCACAGCAGGGTTCAAATATGTTTATTAACGTTGCCTCCGTGTTACGGACAAAGTGGTGCTAATACTCCAGCAGCTAGCACAGCAATGTCCCTGCGGCACTGGGGGCCAAGAGAGGAAGCGTATCATTATAGTTAAGAGCTGATTGTGGTATTATTGTTAATAGATACATTCAGCTACCTTTAAAGAAAATATTTTATGGAACATAATATATTTTCTAGAAAACATTTCAACTGTTAGGCTCCTAATTGTTCCTGAAAAAAGGAGGTGAGAGAAGGAATATTTTAGTACCTTGTTTAAAGATATGTTATTGGTACAATCAACATGTTACTGTTTAAAAGGCTTTGCTAATCAGTGCTCTAGAACATGCCTCTGTATCTCAGTACTTGTCTGATATTTCAGAAATAGCTCCTTCAGCATAATACGCGGAATTCCAATGAGTTTATACTTCTTGATTAATGTGATATTTTGTCAAGTTGTTGACTCTGTAACATTAACTTTTTAACCTTAATTGGAAAAAGTATTTCTGTGTAGCAAGGATAATCAAAGGCAAAATCAATCTTGCTTTTTATGAAGAGAATTATTCACCGTGCATTAGGTATTTTGCATTATTTAGAGGATACTTGTTTCTCCACAGTTAATTGATTCAATAAATGGTCTTTTAGAAGCCTGAGAAGGATATAGAACTTGAAAGCAAGGATTTAAATGGTGCACATCTAAACTGTTGTGGGTTGATTCAAAGTGTTCATTTTGTGTAACTGTTTACTTGTCTCTCTCAAAAAAAAGTAGTTTCTTTAATTTGATAACATAAGTACCACAGTGCCACTGATTGTTTAATACTTTTTTCTGTGTTACTCTAGCAGTAGTAACAACGCCGCACACAAGAGGCTGAAAATCTCTTACACTCATTGTTGTAGGTGGATGTTTTAGCTGAACGGATACACCAGAAAGAAAGAGCAGACCAGTCTTGAAGAGACTTCAAGTGCATACTGGAGATAAGAGAATGTGGTCCTGCCTGCTATTCTATGGTCCTGATTTTAACCAGTGTCTTATCTCTGAGCCTAATATATCAGAGAAGTCTGGCTTTGTGTGGAACCTCCTGTGACTAATGTTTATTTTAAACTCCATCAATACTATTTTATTTTTCAATTTAAAAGTTATCCCAAATTAAGATACTTCTAATTCTGTACTGAAATGTCAAAATGTGGCACAGCAACTTTAGAAACTCATCATTGACTGTGAAATCTTGTGTTTCGATGCCAAAAATTATTTTGAGAAGGTTATAGCTAGGTTTTTAGCACAGTGATTTCTCTTAACACACAAAGTGATGCATATATGTTACTTTTTACTAATATGTATATAAAACATCTTTATACAAAAGCAGTGTTTGGTGTGGACGGACCATACTTACATTGCTGATCAACTATTACTTTTAAAAGTGATTTCATTAATGAAATTTAGTTGTCCTTTAAAATATATTTTAAAATTAGTGTTTTCCCTTGTGCCAGCATTAATACATATTTAGTGAAATACTCTACATAAACATGTTGTATTATCTTACCCCTTAGCCTTTGTTTGTCATTTCTTAATTGCAAATTGATGAAGAAAGAGAGTAAAGTGGCTATTTCTATTTGGCGCAGCATAAGTGATGGATGGAAGTGACAGGGAAAATGAGGATGTTTGTTGCATGGCAGTTGGCTTTTGTTTTACGGGGTTGCATTGTTGCTTGAGGGAACCTGTAACAGAACATAAGCTTTTCTATTGAATTGACTAAATATCTGCATAATTTTTAGAAGTTGGATATATGTTAGCTTGTGTGTACTGAGAAGCCATTTCTTTACAAAATGCTTGTCTTCATCTATGATTGAGACGTAACACTAGAAGTGACCAGATCTATAAGGTGCTTGAAAATGGACATGATGGAAAGTACTAAAACCCTCTTTTGTTACAATCTATAATGATTTTTTTTGGCATCAAATGCTTTCTGTATTTTTTATCAAATCTAATTTCCCATCCTTTAATTTATCTAAGCAGATATTGAAAGAAAAATGAGCAATCAGGATGTTAATGGAAAAAATTAAAGATAAACCACTTCAAAAGTTCACAGATCTATTTATTAGATCTACGTATTTGAAAAAGTGACATACTTGTTGTTAGTCGATGAATTACATTATTTTCACTTCCTAAGGGAGTAACAAGCTGCAGTCCTTAGGCCCTAATGTCTTGGAGGCTCTTTGTAGGGAATTGTACATATGAACAGGATCTTCCTCTAGGAAAGCTGGAAACACTGTGATTCATAAATGGAATTTTTTGTGGCGTAAAACTTGGTCATGTTGAGCAAGCCGTTATGGAAACACCCCTGCCTTTGTAGGAACTTGCTGGAGAAATTCCTAGGCAGACTGACCATGAAACCTTATGCAGATACCCAGTGATATGTGTGTTCAGATACTGAAATAATATCTGTCATGTTCACTTTCAACTGCTGGAAGCATGTCAGAGTTAAACCCCATCTTCGTTTTTTGAGCTTTCCTGTTTTCCTTATTTTTCTGCCTGAAGTACATGGTCTGAAAACTTCATGTTTGAGCTTGAAATGAAGCATACAGTTAAAATGCTAATTTTTATGCTGAAAGCAACAAGGGAAGATATTCTAGAGAGTAAGCGTGGTAATTAGTAAGATAGTAATTATGAGAAAATTATCAGTTTCTGCTGTTCTTTTGGAAATCACTAACAAGTAACAACCAAATAAAGAAATGAGTGTCAGGATAAGCCACCATATGACCGTATGGCTTATTGCATTGAAAGATGTAGATTACATGTTCTTACTATGGGTTGGCTATGATAAAACTGCAGTGGGGAAAAGACAGCTGAGCAAGTTCTGGTCCTCTGTTTCATAACAGAAGAAGAAAATATATAATGGAACATGAAACTCTGATTTAACTCAGTGAAATTATTATTCTGCTTATGATAGTGACATTTTGTGTTCCCTGTATAGATTCCATGCCTTGAAACACAACATTTCAAATGGATGGAATTGATCCTAACCAGTGTATTTCTCTACCAAGTGGAGTTCTAGTAGCCTCTTTGAGCAAGTATGCTAAACAGATGGTATTTTCAATATTTTTTTTTCTTCTCCCCCTTTCCTTTTTCTTTTTTTTGGTTTGTTTTTTAATTGGTCTTACACAATGAAGAATGAATTATTTGGAAAATCAACTCCAGGAAGCTTATCTCAATTAAACTCAAGAACACGTAACATGCATAAATTAGGATGTACTATATCCATAGATAAACTTTATCATTCAGGTTAAGAGAAAACACAGATAGACCTAAGAGTATACATGAATTTGTATTTATGTAAGAGCATTAACTAATTTGGTTTAGTTCTCCATGTAGACAAATTCATAGGTATGTACGGAAAAAAGCTCAGGTCCCAAGAGGCAATATGGGTGACTTTAATATATGCCTAACGGTATGGAGAGAAATTCATACTATTGTAGTAAAGATTTCTTGATCTTAATAGACCTAACAGTCTTTATTTGTTTCCAAATGTTTTGGTACTAAAAGAACGTTTATAATCGAGGGTAGAAAAAACATATTGGAAACGTTAGTCTGCACTTCAAAAATATTCTTTAACAATTTCAAACAAAAAGATTTTCAAGACTTTGGGAAAAACAAAAAAAAGAGCAATTTACCCTGAAAAATATGCTCACTGAAAGAGGAAGAACACCGTTTGGCATCTGATTTTTTACAGATTTTAGTTACTTAACCAAACATTTTTACTTCTTGGTTTTATTAAAGCTGACAAAAAATTCTTCTCAAAACAGAATCTCTTACATCCCACTCTAGTTCTAAATTATTGTTGTGTATTCTGGACTTCATACTCTAAAAATCACCTCTGTCTCTGAGGAGAGGCTTGGCCTACTAACATCATGGCTCTGATGTTGAGAGGATGAATCCTCAGGAAAGAGGAGGTACAGGGTGCTCTTCTCTCAGGCTAGACCAGGAGTCATGATATTTGCTGTGTGAATGTTAGGACCTTGTGTCCCTGGCTCCTTGGAGTCCGGTGTATGGCCTCATTTCCTCTACGTTCCATAGGGATCAGTGGGAATCTGATTGGGTGGTTTAAACACTCACATCTGTCTCCAAGGGAAGACCTGATGTTGTATCCTTCACATGTCTCCCTTCAAAAGTTCATTGCTACTGCATTTTCTCTACATTCCTCTTTTCTCTTTTTCTTTTGAGGGGAATGCCATAGTGATAGTAAGAAAAACTGGAACCTTTGCTAAAGATACATTCAATATTTCTACATGTAATGGACTTCTGGACAGCATTTGGGTGCTTGCTGTGGCTGAGAACATACATCTCCAGGGTTTCTCTAGTTTTCACAAAGGATCTGTACATAGTGATAAATAGCATTATGCAAATCAGACTTGCTGTACTTGACTCCTATAAAATATGCCATTTCTATAAAGAGCACCTTTGAAAGGAGAGAAAAAGCAAAGCTCAAGAGATTATGTTGCACTTCTCCAGTGGTTTTCTGACTATGACATGCATGTATGTGTATTTATTCTTAATGCAGAAGGCTTATCCTAATTTCCCTTTATTGGCCCTCTTGGAGATATGTGGGCATGCAGCAGGCTGCTCTGCCCCAGTGGCCAGAACAAACCATGTGGCACAGGGTGAGCAGAGCTGCTGCCAGGCTCCCAGTGGCTCTATGGACATAGCTGTGGCTCTGCACATTTGCAGGCTCCTGAGGAGGAAGGCTTTTTCTGTTGCTCCATGAAACATGTGGCAGGGCTGGAGATGGGCTTGTGACCAGGGACGTAAGTCATTGCTCTAGTCTGAGCCAACGTAGGCCCCCATTAATTAAGTATGTACCTAACTTTAAGCATAATTTTCAATTAGATGCGATAATCTGCTCCACTTGTATGTATTCATTATTTTAAATATTGGAAGAGACACAGACACTTAAGAAGGCCAAGGAATAGCAATATACTTTTTTTCCCAAGGGTCCACGCAAAGGTCTTGCAAGGTCTGTGCAGATCCTCCTGGAAACTCTGCCGAGGCACATGGAAAATAAGGAGGTGACTGGTGACAGCCAACGT
>RSEF01000002.1:12579492-12592198 GCA_003993805.1 Himantopus leucocephalus
AAGTAAAATTACTGAACAGAAAACTGGTTCTATTTTACCTCAAACCAGGACACCAGTTCATGCTGCGAAGCCCTGCAAATACATTTTAATGGCCATCCAACTGTGGGAAGTGTTCTTACCTCTGAGCTACATGGAAAACCAAAGTCAGTGTGGTCCCCATGTATGTAGTAGACCTGCTGTTGTTGTGGACGACTGAATGACTCATGGATTATTCCAAGAAAAACAGCCTCACTTAGCTCTGATGTCATAAGGGCATTTTTTGCTCCAAAAGTTCTGTGGATGGCAGATGCACTAAGTCCCACCATCCATGTTGCAGTCCCCGTAGAAGTTAAGACTGCTCTGCTGCTCAAAGAAATCAAGAGACTAAGCTAATTAACCGATTTTTTCAGGGGATCTCACATGAGCCATGTGAATGACAGCTAAAAATATAACAAGCAGTTGAAGATGGAAAATGTAAACAATGTATTAAATAGGGAAAAGAAATTAGACACAATAATATAGAAAAAAATAGAAGCACAATAGGTGTTTTGCTCTTGATAAAGAAGAGGAGGAGAAGACAAAAGAAAGAGCCCGACTAATTATGACAAGAACAGACATATAAAAGAAATATTGAGGAAGAAGTGACAGATATGTGAGGCAGACCACAGTTTTCAGAAGCAGCTTTCAGAAACTACATAAGATTTCATTACAATCTTCTATGTGCTGGGACAAAGCTCAAGTCAGTGTAGGAGAGCTTTATTTCCATTACTAATATCCACATAGGAAACAATTGACACAGATGAAGAGAGGTAAGGCAGAAAGCCAAGGATGACTAGAAGAGAGTTCTCTAGAATTAGTACTAGAGGTCATCCATGCAAAAGATACAAATCTGAATAGATGGTGATCTGTTTGTCTAGGAGGAATAAATACATTCACAATGATTGTGTTTGTGTTGCACTTGAAATTGCCAGCTTACTTACATATGCTCCTCCTCATTTGAGTCATGCTTTAGAAATGTACATGACGTGAAATATTTGTGGAATATCACCCCAGTAAGGTATAAACATACATCTACAGTTCCAGGGTTTGTGTCTTATGCTGAGGGACTACAAAACAAAACAAGAGAGACATCAAAAGTTGTTTAGAAGGCTTAAAAAAGAATTGGGCTGTTACAATAGACCTGAAGATTGTAGACCTATTAATTGCTAAACGAACTTTTTTAAATTTTCTGATATAAGATATATAAAACATCTCTGGAAAGAATCATTTTAAGGGATAACATTTATTCACATTCTGAAACAAGTAGTGAGAATACTAATTACTGTTATAAAAAAATGCCACCTTTCACATCTCAGCATGGAATCCATTTTAAGCATGACACTCATTTGTAAACTCAAAGAGTCAAGGCTGTAGCCTTGGGATTATTCTCAAAAGTAATCATTGTGGCTATGAAAAAATTATGAAACCCTAACATTATAATGCTACAAAGATTAAACAGGGCAATCCAAATGCTCATTTTCATTCCAAGATGCTATACTCAACTTAAAGCATCATTGTTAATGTGAAAGACTTGCTTAATCAAAGTCTTTCCTTACATAGAATACAAGAGACGCAGTGAAGTGATTTAACCTTCAGACCATCAGCTCCTGTAATTGAACCACACATTTTTATTCACTGGGAAACAAGGCAGTCTATGGGTGGTTTATTGAAAATGACAGAAAAAAGAGGACACGGTTTTGTTAAGGTCAAGAAGAGAGTGTATCATATTTTAGTATAAGCTTATGAAGCTACCGGGCAGCTATTGAATACACCTATAAGAACAAAACAAAATCATCACTTTTTCAAGTGCAGAGAAATAAAATATAGTTATTATTATCAAAACAGAAATAGTCAGGTGCAGGAGAACATCCTTTTATTGATCTAACATCAGGGGATTCAGTGTATTAGGGAACTGTAAACTAACCTCAGTACAATGAAAAACATGTGCTCTGTGATAATAGTACCTGAAGACAAGTAGTTTATTTTCATTTGGATTCAGTGTATGCCAGGAGAAACACTTCTTCAGAAGTGAAAAGTGTAATTGAATAAAAATATGCAATTTTAGCTGCTCATGCACCTGTGGACACAACATTGTAAAGAGAGCATGAAAGGTAGAAAAGATCAAGAGAGACTAGAGGAATATTTAAGGATCTGAAAACTAAAAAAAAAATCATTGTCAATCACCTTCAAAAATGAAACAGGAAAGCATGAAATATTTTAAAAATAAAATAAGCAAAGAATAATAACCATAAAGGAAGCACTGGAGAATTCCAAGACTTCGTACTTAGTAAGAAGTTGATGTTTTCTTTCTCACAAGGCAATAGGCTAGAACAAGAAATAACAGGCCAAAATAAAGCAAGCGTAAAATGTGTATCGATGTCAAGGAAAAACTCCCAATGGGAATCTGCTGGGGAATGACTGCAGAATATTTTCCTAAGTGGAATAGTGGTATTGCTCTTACTTGAGTAATTTCAAACTAGCTTGTGTGATGCTTTAAAGCTTACAGATCCTGAATGCTTGGTTTCACACCATGCATTCAGATTCTTTCATTTTTTTCAAGAAGAAGGGGTTTATTTTCTCAATGTATCAAGTGGATGAAGTCACCTGGCCTTATTTCAATACATCGGCTCAGGCACAGTCCCTGGCTCTGAACTTCGGCACCCATCCCAGCTGGGCTGCCAGACCTTGTACTGAGAGGTGCTTGCATGGGGTCCCCACTCTCCTGTCTGTGACCAGGCACTGGAGGGACATGAATTTCCTGGGCTCCAGCAGAGATCCTGAAGCAGATGTCTCAGCTTGGCCAGGGAGATGGGAATTCCCAGGAGGAGATTATTAAGCGTGCACATCCATGGACACATAGGAACAGCTGAGAAAAGGAGGGCTTTGCTCTGACTCAGAAACACAAATCTGTTCTCCAATGCTAGCAAATTTGGGTAATATTTTAGAGGATTCTGAACTTTACCCAAATCTTTTCAAACTGAGAAAAGCAGGGAAACCTATAGCATCTCAGGAGAGTATCTAAGCTCTAAGGTAATTTGTGTAGGAATACTTTCCCTCCGCCCATCTGAAACCGGGTAAATGTGCAACCAGGAATATCAGTTTCACAGAGCCAGAAGACATCAGGCAAAGAACAAACCTGGCTCTCATCTGTGGTTCTGGACTCTGCTTCTTTTTATATGTAACATAAAAATGCATAAAGCAAGGTAATGAGAAAGAAATGTATAGATGCTGTTTAACAGAAACAGAGAAAATGAATAAACAGAAAAGGCAAAGCTGAAGTGCTATGACTAATTTTCTTAAACTTCCGTGCAAGATTCTTTATCTTTGAACACTTGTTCCTTTGTGAAGGATAACATTAATAGGATGCTCACAGCTATTGTTGCTAATGAGGAAATGTTAAGTTCAAAATGAGAACGAGGAGTCACAGGCACAGGAATATGTGTGCGGCTTTTATACTATGAACTCTTCAAGACACAGAGGGGTATCTAGATCTGGCAAAGAATGTAGACTGTACTGAATGTAGACTGAAGTGCTGTTTAATTGCCCCATAGCTTGCCTCAGTGCGACATATGCATACTAATAACTTCTATCAGTAAGATGCTGTAGGCCTACAAAGGTGTTCACTTGGATATGCCCAAAGCATAGTGCCAAAGCTCTGTATGGGTATCTTTTCATTATTCATTCAAAAGTCTTCTTAAAGCATACACAGTGAAAAAAAGAATATAATATTGTTTTCTTTATTTGTGTGCCTTTATGGGTAGATACATAAGTAGCATGATTTTGTCAAAATTAAATATGTGAGACTAAATTTCTTCCCCTCTTTTCTTAGATTAATAACCCTTGGGGGTGACTGATATGATATAAATTAACTGATCATTTACATTTGCTGTTTTACACAGCGCTTCTTTAGCCACCTGTATTTGTATAATTGTGAAAACATACGTTATCTGGTGTGACATCACCTGCTGAGTAACAGGCACATTCGCTTTGCAATTGTGAGTGAGGGCTGAGAGATATCAGGAAGGATCTAAAGCCAGGAAGGATGTCCATCTGTCCTAATACTGTAGTACTTTCATGCTTTCACAGTGTAGAAAGATTGTGAGATTGGAGACGTGAAAAGATTAAAGAACCTAAATCTTTTATTTCTGATGTAACAGAGCCAAATCTTTATAAATTTATGAATAAATCTGTTCTGGTAAAATTCCTGCCTCCCAAGGAAAAAAAAAAAAAAAAAAAGAAAAAAGAAAAAAAAAAGAAAGAAAACCAACAGAACAATGAGTGTCAGAAATGTTGATAGACTTTTCTCACAGAACTTGTACTCTGAATTTGCTAACACAAGAATGTGGGTAGCACAGATAAGCCTTTTGCATTTTAGGTACCGAACTGAACTGCTTTGCCCTAAACTTTTGAAACATCCAATAGTTCCAGTAGTTGTAAGTGTAGCTTTAATATCAAATTTATAGAGCAGAATTATTAAGGAGTTATTCAGACATATTTTTTCTTGAAAAATGCTGTTTCAGCAAAATATAAAGCTGATTTCAAGAAAGTTTCAGCTCCAAGTATTCCTCTGAGGCAAAGCATTTCTTTAAAAAAAGAAAAATGAGGTTTAGCCTTTCATGTCAGAATAGCCAATATTTTGTCATTAGGATATCAATCTCTCAGATAGGGATTTTTTTGTTTAGTTCCACCTCTGATTGACAAAGGGTAAAACCTGATAGTGAGCCTGGAATAAGTCCCCTTCCTGTTCTGACATTGGTCTTCTTCAGTTAATCCTGCTTCATTTTTCTTTTTATGAATGCACAGAGTCCCAACTGAACCACATTAAGGACAGAAAGGTCATGATTTTTTTTTTCAGGCAAAGTTATAAGGCCTAATTCTACAGTGTACAGAAATACCCCTTCCTTCCCTTCCTGATTTAGAAGGTACATCCTACCCTGATTTAGATTTCTAAGCAGTGAAAAGGAGCAGTGCAGATCTTACTACTGGGATCAGACTACTGTAGCATTTACTATTGGGATCAGACTGGGATGCACTGGTTGCTATTGCTCAGATCTGTATCACTTTCTCCTCATTGTTCAGCTTGCTTTGGATCTGACACTGAAATAAGGAAGTCTTTCCATACCCAAGACTGTAGAGCTCTTGCCAGTTAAGGGACTGAAATGCTCAGAGGTGTGATCCTTGTTTCTCCTTGGATCTTTAGTGTACCAGGATGAGTCCCCCTAGCCGATTTCAGGGTAGTATTCAACTCACCTACAGCCATCTGATAACTGGCTGCCTAGTCTAGGCTAGTCACTGAAGCCCCCCTCTGTAGTCAGTGCAGGAATTCAAACTCCACCAGGGTGTGATTCACCTCAAGAGCTTTTCCATGGTAATAGGAATTGCCCTCTGAAGGCAACTTATCCCTCTCCATTGACTATTAAGACAGTTTATCCACCCCTCTTAAACTATGCTTCTACTTTATAGGTGGAGATGAATCACATCTTTTTTTTTTTTGTTTCTGTTTTCAAAACAAAAGATGGGAATAGTAACGCATTCCTACATCTGCAGAGTCTGATCCAGTACAATTAGAATTTTAAATATTGGAGTGTCTCAGATCGCTTGTTTAAGCCTGGTATGTAACAACATATATAGGTACAGGAGAAATCTCTGCATCTTCGGAAGTGACCTATACAGTTATCCAACTTTTTTCATTTCTCACTTTCAGATATCCTAAACAAGAATGACTAAACACTTTCCTTTCTGGGTCAGAGTTCTTCAGACTGTATCTATTTATATGATAAACCCCTTTCATTTTGCTGAACTTTCTGTTTCAGTTTCATTGCCTACACTAAATTGTCCCCCACATCCCAGTTTATTCAAGATCCATTCACTCACAAGATAGCCCCAAGCCACTAAAACTGGTCAGCACATTGCTTGGAAAAGAAATCCTTTGCTACTTTCTCAAACACATTTGTCTTCTTAGCCCTGAAACAGCTCTTATCCAAATCAATACTTCTATCAGGATAATTAAAATCTGCCATGTTTAAAGTTTTGGCATTCTTGCAGGTCTCTCTTATCTGTGAAACCATTTCTTGACAGACTTTCCTTAGTGCCCTTGAGATCCATGGCTACATTTTTAAATAATCTCAACACCATAGCGTGCTGTTCTATTTAAAACCTTCCTAAATTAACTGGAGTATTTTGATAAGTGATTATTCTTTTTCTCTCTTACCTACACTGACAATCCTCTTCTTTTTTGCTGCCCGTATCTGTCCCATCGGGTTTTTTTTTCTAATCATTTTCCCAAATTAACCATAATTGTATTAGTCCATTATTACAGTTTCATGGAAATATATTTCTGGCTCAGAAATGTTGACATGCCATCTTCTTAGATTTGTATAGACAACAGTTTAACTGTTTGACTGAAATCCTTATTTGCACAGTACAACAGACAAAACAGAATATTACGTGGACAAGACACTGAATATTTGGGTCCTGTTCAAAAAGTACCTTAGTATTTACTAACTTTAGACACGTTAACAGTTTTATTGGCTTCAGAATATTAATATGCCAAAAAGTAGATGACTGATTAGTATCTTGCTGACTTGGCATCTCAGCGCTTGTGCAAAGGGATTTAACTTTAACTAGTACAATGTCTACTGTCAACAACTGACATGTCAAGAGCTCCAGCTTTAAGAAGTACAACAGTCCACATGTTGGGATCTAGACAGTTTTCCTATAAAATTGTCTTTTCTCACTCTGCTAATCTAAAAACTGGTCCAGGTAATTTTCCATATTATCAGGAAAAAAAGAAAAATCAATACATGATTATAAAATTGTATTTCTTATCTTCTAGTGCTTGTGCTATCAGTAAAAAATCTAGTTATCACAAACCATCCAACCTTCACAAGGTTAGTGTGAATTTGCAGTACAGTAGTTGTATCTGTGCTATTTTTTTATTATAGAACTGCTGCATGTACCTTTTAATTTGGTTGTCAGGGGAGACAGGAAGCAATAATTAAGGCTAAAAGATGGGGTATGGAAGCTTTATTAAAGGATATATTGAAGATGGGAATTTGATCTGAGAATTAGATTATGATTAGAGTTGTTAATGCAGCTGTGCCACTCTTGAGTGACAGAGCAGCAGATGAACTGAACAGGCAATTATAACTACAGGAGTCTCCCTAATCTTTACAATCCCAACCTCACAGTCACATCCATTTAAATTAATTTTCATGAAGGCTGCAAATTTACAGCTTCACCAGATTGGAAATTTGTTTGTTTATTATCTACAGGAAATATTTTTAGGGAAGTAAATAGCACTGAAAGCCATCTTGTCTTTCTGCTTGTCTTTTTAACTTGCAGAATTAATAATATGAGATTAATCTGAAGGCTGCTGCCTTTATGAAAACTGATTGATTCTCAGCAGCCCAG
Source organism: Himantopus leucocephalus (assembly GCA_003993805.1). Taxonomy (NCBI): domain Eukaryota; kingdom Metazoa; phylum Chordata; class Aves; order Charadriiformes; family Recurvirostridae; genus Himantopus; species Himantopus leucocephalus. Next base: position 12,586,924 of record RSEF01000002.1, read on the forward strand.
CGTTATTATGATTATCTGTGGGAAGGTCAAAGGGAAGGCATGTAAAAGTCATAGCTGATTCATGAGTTCCCTATATTAAGCAGAAGATAAAAAAGGAGGCTTGTGTTGATCAATGTTATAAGTGAAGAATCAGTCTTCCTTGCATTACTGAAACTGAAATTCTAGGAAAAGGATTTTAAACAACTTTGGACATAGTTATTTAAAGATGTCTGTTGAGGAGAGATAGCAATAGTTCATTACTATGCATGCGGAAAACCTATTTTAAGGAGTTCTTTGCTGCACAAAGATTAATTTACCACTACGTTTTTCCTCCTTCGCTACTAATATAAATAATGGTTGTGGCTTAAATTGGCATTATATTTTGATAGCCTAGTTTTGAATATACAAAAGAATATACTGCAGAACTGCTCAGAAACTTGGAAATGGAAACCATGAAACAGTACTCTTCTGTTCCAGAGTTTTATTTTGGAATGTCAGTAATGAATGGAATAAAGTATGAACATTTAGAAACTAGGCATTGTTTTAGCAAAACATTGAGCGGATAGCTGTGGAAAGGAAAAATAAAACCTTGACTTGTAAAAATCAGTGGCAGAAAAAATATTTCTCTACTGGTTGTCATTCAAGAAACCTGGAAGATAATTCCAGAAAATGATCATCTGCAGTTGCCAGATCAACAAGATATTTAAACACCTGGTTTTACGCATGTAAAAATATCCATCCAAGAACAGTCAATAGATAAGCCTAATCTTCGCAAATCCTGGAGTGTGTGCAGCCTCGTCTTTAATCCCTGACAGGATAAAACTCAATCACATATCATCTTCATTGCTGACTTGGTTTCACTCAGATGAAAACGTGCGTCAGCATGCTGGCAGGAAGCTGCGGTACATCCTTACTATGTCTCTGATCTGGTCATCTAGGTGACCAGGTCATGTAAACCACCAGAATTTAGCTATAACCAAGATGAATTCATAAACTTAAAAGCTCAGAGACTGTCCAGTCAATCTCCTTCTCACAGAACATACAAGCTCAAAATTAAGTATATTCACAATTGGCTGAAGTGGAAATCTCAAGCTTGGACTAATGTGGTTTTAGTTGTATTACTAGAAAGTAATGCACTGGAAAGTACATCTCGGACTTCGTATTTTGAAGTGCATTTATTCTCCTATGAACTTGGAAACTTCAATCAGGTGCCATTTTATATTCAGATAGATTATTTACCTACTTTTGAAGAAAATTACTGAAACTTGCTATAGAAACAATATTGATAATACATCCTGATATTTTTGTTCAATGTCAATATTTTAAGTTACTTATGTTCTCAATTGATCTGATATGGTAGAGTAGGTGCCAGTGAAACAGAATAGTCAATAAAAACAGCTGACATGTGAATGGTTCCTGCAAAGAAGCCATGGTGAAATATATATTAAAAATATGAAAAATTGTGCTGGAATTAAAGAAGCAAAATACATTAACAGTTGGAAGTATTGGAATTCCTTTTGTTATGACATATATTCATTTTTTCAAGAAGATTAATATATTTGAGGCTTGTGCTTTTTCAAGATTTGAAAATGAAATGAAATGTTGAATAACTGCTGTCATATTTGGAGTATTTATGCAACAAGATAGCCTGCCTTCCTTGATCCTAGCTTATCTGGGTCAAGGCTGCAAGGACAACATCTAGCATATTTTCTCTGATACTCTGCTTTAGTAGAAGGCTCCAAAGGTCAATTTCTTTTGACTCAGAATCCTTGTGGGATAACAGAAATACATCAAAATGGACACAGAAAACCTTTGAGCGTTGTTGTGTTTTTTTTAAATCTAAAAACTTTACCAACACCTAATTGCATGGGTTTATTTCTTCTTGCAGAAACAAAAAGGTATTTATTGATCTAAAATATGATGGCAAAAATAAAATAGAGAATTAATATAACCTGAATTAAGAGGCACCATGTTTGTCCATTTTTTTTAAGGAAAAGTCATTCAAAAGCGTTTTAGCAGTTTAATTTAAGCAATTGTTTCTCATATTCACATTGCTCTTGTTGACTCATAATTTGAAAACATTCATCACATGTTTAGTCAGGTCACATAGGCAAATGAAAATTGGTATGCACAAATGTCTGGGAAAAAAATCTGATAAAACTCTGCTCCCTTTATTTTATTTTCTCATCACTCTTCCTGTCTTTGATTAACATTGTGCAATTATGATCCCTCAGTATTTCCTCATATCCGAATATTAGTTGATTAATCTTGATGATAATGGTTTGAGAACTGGGTTTAAAAACGAAGTCTATGAAGTATTTTATTCAAGAAGTTATGACTGATCTTTTTAAACGTCCTTGACTTATTTGGCAATTATACTATTTATAGGAGGTGAGTACTTATCAGCTGTTGCTGTTAAAGTGTTGAGTAGATGAGTGAGACTTTTTCCTCCAGAAAGTATTGAATATTTTAAGTCTGAAGGTGATGGGTTTTGTGTTGAAACATATCTTCCTTGTTTAATGATGAGAAGCAATACTATTTAGTTGGCCGGAGTTTATGCTGCACCAGAGCTCTGTGCCAAATAGGAGAGAGACACGTAACACCACTTCCCTGATTCAGTGGACTTCTTTGGGAGGAATTGTCATTACAGCTGCTGCATGTATTTTTGAATGTCTCAGTGGATCTGGCACCACTGAGGGTAAAGCATTTCTCCTGCTGCTGTTCCCAGGCTTCTGTGAGCAGGAAGCATATGAAAGTGAGTTATTTGAACATTTTCAACTGCATTATGGCTCCTTTGTAAGAACAAAGAAAAGCACCTTAAAGCTGCTGAGAATTCCGATCCACACAAAATACGTATTTATGTGTTAAAACACATTTGTAGGTTGGGATTTTTCAGTCCCTTCTCCTGGTCTTTTAAAAAAAATTATAGTTTCTCAGGTAGGAATTTTGCAAAGCCTGATTCAAAGCTCATGAGTAAAAGTGGGAAATCCACACCGGTAGACTAGGAGGTCAATTCACGGTACATCAAAATGCACATCTGGAAACAACTTCATTAATTGTCATTATGCATTGCATTTTTAAGGTCTGAGGGTTTTTAATGCATAGCAACTAATACTGCAATAAATACTTTGTTATCTTATTTATGGGTTAAAAACACAGGCATCTGAGTAGTTTTATTCTGTGCCATTGCCACCTGGTCTCTTCATTTACTGTGATAAAAATCCATTGCCTATCTGCTTGAAAGATATTGAAGATTTATGAACATCAGCCATAAGATGCAATGGAAAGGTCAAAACACTGTTGGATGTACAAATCCATGCTGATTTCATTATAATAATAGTTTGACCTAATACTGACATCATCAACAAAAAAATGTAGGTCGATATCCAGCTTTTGAGCTTGTAGTCAGTAAAACACATAGAGACAGTCTCATTCCAAAAAAACTCAGAAGCTCTTTGACTTAGATCTGTGGACAAAGATACACCTGTCATCAGAGAGACAAATCCTCTGAAAAAAGGAAGGCAAACCCATCTTTGGTGTGACCTAAAGGTTGTTTCTGAGTTTACATGTAGGTTACTGCCCAGTTTAGGCACCTCTATATGTTGATGTGCCTTGCCACTTAGTCCAGGGAAAGTACAAGTTTCTTCAACGTAACCAAATGATTTAAATCTATTTTTAAAGGTACTGGGCATTAAGGTGCTTTTGAAAGTGCCACTAGGTAAATACCTTTTTTTAACTGCCCCCAAAGCTTTCTGAAAGCAGGGAACAGATTTATTGATTAATACAGTTGAAACAGCCAGGGAAAAATCCTAATGATCACATTATCAGGCATTTTTTAATTTCTTTTAGTCCCTTGACCCATTAGTCCTCCTTGAGATGCTTCTCTCTGCATACTTCCAATCACCCAATGATCAGCTTCAAATCTTCAAAGGTCCCAGTTTAGTCTCTGCATCTAGTTTGAGAGAGAAAAACTGCACCGAAAACTAGTAGTATTTTAAGTGTGCAAAAACCCCAGGACAGATTTCTAAAATGAACTTTCACTAAGTTCATAAAATGCTGTCCAACGACAAGATTCCTTCTGATGGCATTTATTGGCTATGATAGATCATTATGAGTATTAGGATTATGATGATCACCTGCAAAAGGTGTGTCCGGGTAGAAAACCTCCTGCAGCAGATGGCTGAGCTGCAGGAGGTGGTGAGAAGGCTGTGTAACATCAGAGAGGCTGAGAAGGAGATAGAGAGTTGGTTCCAAGCACAGCCTGCAGTGGACCCACAACCTGCAGCCAAACAGCCAAAAACTCCCCCACCAGCACATACAGAAGGGAGGGGGGACAATAGTGCAGGAGAATAGGCGGTTGCAATGGCAAGGACCAGCAGGAGGAAGAGATTTCCCCTGAAGCCTGAGGTGCCCTTGCAAAATCGCTTCATAGCTCTGCAGACTGAAGAGGAAAGACCAGGCACAGCTGGAGAGGCACCAGAGCTGAGTAAGACAGTCCGATCTGCTCCCCATATCACAACCAGCACAACTAAGAAAAGGCATTGGTGCAATAGTAGTAGGTGACTCTCTTCTGAGAGGTATGGAGGCACCCATTTGCCAACCTGATGCACTGTCTAGGAGGCATGCCGCTTACCAGGGGCTCATACCAGGGATGTCACTGAGAGACTACCAAGCCTTGTACAGTCAACTGACAATTATCTGCTGCTGTTGTTTCACGTGGGTACACCTGATATAACCAGGAGCAGTCTGAGGAATATCAAGAAGGATTACAGAACCTTGGGAGGGGTGGTAAGGGACTCTGGAGTAGAGGCAGTTTTTTTGTCAATCCTCCTGGTCAAAGGGAAGGTGTTTGAAAGGGCTAGTACAATCTGTCGAGTCAACAAATGGTTACAGAACTAGTGCCACAGGCAGGTGTTCAGCTGCTTAGACCATAGGACCCTGAGAAACCTGGTCTACAGGGAACTGATGGGGTCCATCTGTGAGAAAAGGGTCATAGACTTGCCACGCTGGTGAAGAGGGCTTTAAACCAAAGTTGCCAGCGAAGGGGAATGTCAGTCCAACCCATCCCTACCAGTTTGATGCCAGTGCCAGCAATAGATGCCCAGAGCCTGGAGAAGGATCACAAGTAAGCAGGAGAGCACCTGAAGTACAGTACAAAGGAATTCCATCCACTCAGCCAGTAAGTCGTTTCACTGGGGGCTCAACGTAAATGCCTCTGAGGAAACACACGTAGCATGGGGAATAAAAAAGGTCAGTTAGAGACATGCACATGCCTGCAGGGCTATGATCTTATTGG
>RSEF01000002.1:12592298-12611967 GCA_003993805.1 Himantopus leucocephalus
GGGATATGGAGAAGGCTGAGGTATTCAATGACTTTTTTGCCTCTGTCATCAGTGGCAAGTGCTCCAGTCACGCCATCCAAGTTGCAGTAGGCAAAGGCATGGACTGGGAGAATGAGGAACCGCCCACTATAAGAGAAGAATTGATTCAAGACCATCTAAGGAACTTGAAGGTGCCCAAGTCCATGGGACATGATGAGGTGCATCCATGGGTCCGGAGGGAACTGGAGTTGCTAAACCACTATCCATTGTATTTGAGAAGTCATGGCAGTCTGGTGAAGTTCCCACTGACTGGTAAAGGGGAAACATAAGCCCCATTTTTAAAAAGGGAAAAAGGGAAGATGCAGGGAACTACAGGCCAGTGAGTCTCAATTCTGTGCCTGGCAAGATCATGGAGCAGATCCTCCTGGAAACTCTGCTAAGGCACATAGAAAATAAGGAGGTGATTGGTGATAGCGAACATGGCTTCGCTAATGGCAAATCATGCCTGATGAATTTGGTGGCCTTCTACGACAACATTACAACATTGCTGGATAAGAGAAGAGCAACTGTTGTCATCTACCTGGGTTTGTGCAAAGCATTTGACACTGTCAGACACAAAAACTTTGTCTCTAAATTGGAGAGACATGGATTTGACCGATGGAACACTCGCTGGATAAGAAATTGGCTGGATGGCTGTGCTCAAAGAGTCAATGGCTTGATGTGGAGACCAGTGATGAGTGGCATTCCTCAGTGGCTGGTATTGGGACCGATGCTATTTACAAGGGCATGTAGTGATAGGATGAGGGGGAATGGCTTTAAACTGAAAGAGGGTAGATTTAGATTAGATACTAGGAAGAAATTTTTCACTGTGTTCAAGGCCAGGCTGGACGGGGCTTTGAGCTAAAACCTGCTCTAGTGGAAGGCATCCCTGCCCATGTCAGGGGGGTGGAACTAGATGGTCTTTAATGTCCCTTCCAACCCAAACCTTTCTGTGATTCTATGGTTTTATGATCTTCAGGGGAAAAAAGCATGCTTTCATATTTTTGCAATGCCAACAGCAACAGGAGAATGCCATCTGAACCAGAGGCATGCAGATAGTACCGAAACAAGGATACAAGCAGGAATGAAGTAACAATAGTAACTTTGAAATTCCCCTGACACATATAAGAGGAAGAAAAAGTAGCATATTATAGCTTAAAGAGTCTGTGAGCCTATGGTGTTTACCATGTTCAGTATTTAAAATCAACCAGAAACACGGTGGCGCATGAGATTTATAGCTGCCTGTGTATTTCTGTATTTACTGTTAAACATAGCTCATGAGAACCCAGTTGTGCTACGTATTTTTCTGTTGAGCTAAGACAATATTTTTATTTAGTTTTCTATGGTAATTGAATTGTGCTGCCTTGCAGGAAAAGAAGTAATACATCTTAAAGTTACTCTCTATTTTGTATAAATGTAGAGGGATTCTTCACTACAAGTTCGAGCTGAAATAATATCTTCACACTCAGCATCACCCAGGTATTACATGCATTTCTAGGAAATAAATAGTTTGCAACACTTTTTTCATAAATGAGGAGGTTTGGTGTGCTTGAGAGTTGTAAATCAGAACACACATATTTAAAAAACGACATAACAAAAATAATAGAGAGTGTCATAATTGTTAACAATTAAGTGAATAATCTATTCAGTAGAAAGGAGTGACTCATGCAGCTCAGTAATTTCAGGGTTAAAGTGTTCATTTCGCACATATTATGAAATATCTGCAATAAATTCAAGTAATTATGCTATTAAGCAGCTCCTCATCTATTGAATTAATTAAACTTTATGTTCATTTCATAACCTCTTTAGACAGCCTCAGTTACTGGAGATTTAATCCTCTTTGAACCTTTCTATATTTAGTTTTCTGAAGATTGACTAAGACCAATCATTCAGTGCCCTAAGAATGAGGTTGTTTTCTCAATTCATTATACCATTCATTTCCCATACATGTCACCTCATTTTTGTATCCTGGGTTGTGAAAACAGGCAACACATGTTAAAATCTCCTGAAGGTCATAAATGCGAAATCCATATATATAGGAGGTTTTGTCAGATTGCAATATACTGTCATTGATTTGTATTTTTCATTTTCTTTTAAGGGCTTTGTCATCTTCTTGAGATTAATATCAGTAGTACAGTTAATTGGAATAAAAAAAAAAAAAATGAACTCTGCCTTCTTTCCTAAAAAGCAACAAATCTTACATTTCTTGCCGTCTGTCAGTACAGCTTGCTAAGACTGGTATCTAAAGAAAAGATGTATATGTGTTTATACCAGATAGAATCAAGCTTATTTAGATGCCTGACTTGCGGCATCCAGGTTTCCATATGTCATCATCAGTAAGAGAAGTAAACATATCATTGTGTCTAGCATTATAAAAAGAGATTATTATACATAATCTGAATGGAAACAAAGAAACCAGCAAGTAACTGACCTCTGTCATTTGTCTTGACTTGTTAAGGCATTATTCAGTCCCATTACATGTTGCTGTACCTGAGGAAAAGAACTGGTGCCACTTATGTTGGGATAAAGGGGATTATGTCAGGAAAACTGCAAAATCTATGTCTTTTTCAAAAGGAGTTAGGAATTCTCTGCACCTTTTGCAACAGAAGGGCAACTGCTACTTCTCTCCAATTCATACATTTGTTGTGTCGGAAGCAAGGCTAGGCATTCAGCACAACTTCATATGTTGCATAGTTACTTTTGTTCGGGGGAAAAGATCGTAGCTATAAAATTAAACAAAAGTTACAGGACTGGAAATTAATAAGAGAGAAACTGAATCTGATATTGTGTTTCTTAATGCAAATAATGCAATCATACTATATTGTTCATAACAAGGAAATTAAATCTTAGTTAAACAAAATCTTTTTCTACGTCCTCCAGTCTATCTTTGTTCAGTAATGTGCTAAAATCATGCACATACATTAAGTATTGCTGAATAAGAATAGAAAACTGATTGGCTTGGAAGCTCCGGTTTGTAACTATTCTGCACTTTTGAGTTACGTGGGAGCAAAGAATATAACTTAAAATTTACTGAAATTAGAAAGACATTTTATTTGTCTTGCTGTAATTCAGAAATGGCTGAATGAGTGTGGGAATAAAATTCAAAGGCTTTCAAAAAGTCATGGATAATTGTAAAAATAAGGGAGGTATAATTAAAGACTTGAGAGAAATTTAACCATTGCTGGCAATGGATTTAATGTTGTTATTATCTTTAAAAAATAAAAACCACCCAAAAACATACTATTTAGATAGCCATCCAGATTACAAAATTCTAAATTCTTCCCGTCAAGCTGTAAGTAAATTGACAGGAAGTACTTATTAAGTGTATTTTCATTTAGTTTCTGGAGACTGAACATTTTCTCAATAATTTAATCATTTTGCCTAAATTTGTATCAGGAAAGATTTACTAGATAAGAGATAAAAATTTCAATTAAACATAAACTTGAACAATATACCCTACAATTGATTTTTTGGCGAAGCGTCACATCTTCATAGATTGTCTTGAGTTTCTTTTTCTGATTACTTTCCTTCCACCCAGGCACAGAGGACATTTTTTTTATTTTGTGGAAAACTATTTCCTGAAACTTTTAAATCACGTTTATCATTTTTTGTCTTGTTTGTGTGGAAACTTTATTTACATATTTTTACTTGATGTTATAAGTTCCTGCAGGCTTTAGATAAATTCATGGTGTGCTGTCTATTAATTTATTGGATTCCAATTCTGGTCATTTTTACTGCTGTATATGTTGCATTTCTAGAAAAGAGTAAAGTGGGCAGCAAGCACTGATCAACAAGAAGGAAATTTTGCTGTTTCTGAACTCTGTATGATCTGGAAAGAAGCAAGCCCAGTGCCGGTCCTATCTTGCTACAATTTGGTGTGTTTATTGTGGCTTCTTTCCAAGCGTCATCCCAAAAGTGGAACTTCTGACAACCCTGAGAAAACAAGGTTGCAACATGCTGATTAGGCTGTGATGTTCTTGCATGGAGAAAGGTTTGTAGCTGCTTCTGGAAGCAGCCATCAAGTTGTACATTAAGGAAGAGAGAGACATAGTATAGGAATAGATAGTGCCAAAAATGTGCTGCTTTGCACAATAACATAAATGGTGAGTTAACACTACTGAACTTCATTTCGCATTTAGTATGTTTATAAGTATAAGGGAAAAATCTGTAAATCATTGAGTTTTCTTGTGGTTAACCGTCTCTAAGTAACTTTCCTAAAGCAGGCACTTGACAAATAACTCTTTTTTTGCTAAGGATTTCTGTATCTAGATGACAGATCAGGGTCTTCAAATCATCAAATTGCAACCGCACTTTAATCAGCGAGATCCTCAAGGAGATGGAGTATCCAAGCAACCATGCAGAAAAGAAGCAGCAAAGGAAATTGCTCAGCTCTGTAGTCAGCTAGAGGAGACCTTTGGAAAGTTGGAATTAATGTACATTTAAAGTCAAACTGCGGCTTTTCAGGTCTGTCTGGCTGCAGTATGGCTGTGTGCAGGAGCCAAGGGACTGCTTTCTACCCAGGGGGCATGGACCTCCTCTGGAAGGAGCAATGTTTTCCATTTCTGCTCGTGCTGTCTTTCAAAACACGTAAAGTACACCCCTTTGCTCTTACTCAGCTCCTCTGAACTCAGACCTCTTTGTTTCCTTCTCTTTATCCAGGGGAACGGTGGAGCTGAAACCTGTGGCATACCACCAAGGTCTGTATTTTCAACAGAATTTAGTTAATTGCCTCACACCTTAACAGGAGTTAGGAAGTTCACAGCCACGCGTGCCTTTAATAATGTCTCTTCATGATGACCACAATAAACAGTATTTCACACATATACCAACTGAGCATTTAGAAATATCTAATTCCACAGCTACCATAACTTTTTCTAGTGTTTATACCAAGGAAAAGAAAAATTGCTCCATGCTTGTTGCTACTGTTAGGTTTCCAACAGTGGTAACAATGAAACTATTTCATATTTAGTGGAACGTTATTTAGAGCAAGATTTAGTCTAGCACCTGAGAAATTGTCTCAGAATCTGCACTGATGGATTAAGCCCTGAAAGTAGAATATAACCCCACTATATCACAGGAAAGTATCCCACAGTTAAATGGTATTCTTTAAAGCTTTTTTGGGAAGTAGGATACTCAGCCAAAATATTTGCTGCTGATCTAAGTCCCTTGTCAGTAGCACTGTAAGATAAAACTCTTTCCTCTCCCAGCTGAATTCCTGATCTAGAGAACTGTCTGATGAAATCTTCAGTTATGCAAGATATAAGAACTGATATAATAAAATAAATTAAGCTTATTTTAAAAATAACTAAAGATTTAGTGCATTTGTTCTGTGTTCATAAGGAAAATACTTATTCGACACAACACGAGTTGCAGGCCTGTGAAGTCCTGTAAGGGATAACAGTAGAAATAGGCACTGCAGCAGGCTGATTTCCCTTGCCTGGTGACATTTACAGCTTTTTGAGTAGTAAGAGACTGAGATTGTCTTTCCAGCTAACAAGAAATCTTTTCACTGGCAGGAACCTCCAGAGGATCAGTTTATCCCCGACCTCAGCTGGGGCCCATCCATGCCAATTTGTACCTAAGCTTGGAATATTTGTAATGTCTATGTTAATCAGCCCAGGAGGTTTCAACCAGCTCTTCTGTTGGCTCTTGAAATGAGCAAAGAGGAGCAGAAGCAGCTGAGGAGCAGTCAAGTATGGCAGGAATGTGCTTTGCAAAGAGGATCAAACCAGTAGTGTGACAGGACTGCTTAGACAAGTTAGAGACTGTAAAATAGTAAGAAATCGTGGCAGAGCTCCCTGTGCTGTAAAGAATGAAGTTAAAGGATGTAGTCATCAATACCTTGAGTAAGGAGAGGCAGGGAAGCTCATGGGTGGGTGCACAGAGTGGATGAAGTAGGAAGTACTGTGGAGAGAAGGCCGTGAGGGAGGGTGCAAAGCACCCATGAGCTGTGTCAGTTGCTCTCTGAGGGACCTACATGTAGTGAGTGGCATTTGAAAGGCATCTGTTGCTCTCCTGGCCCTTTCTGGATTCTCCATGCTTCAGGTCTCTTTTTCTCACGTTCAGGTGAGCCAGAGGACTCACGGGGTTCAGTCATACCACCAAGCCTGCTAGATGTATTGAACAGTGTTTTGTCCAGTGCCTTCTACTTCCAGCTGAAATAAGCGACTACATACACACAGCTACCTCATCTATAAACAGACAATCTATAAATAATATAATTATAGCAATGACAGTATCAGAGCTTCCATCTCTATGCCAAGGGGGAGGGGGTCCTGTCAAGGTATTTCACTGTTTTATTATTTTATAGCCTAAACAGATCTTAATGACAGTCTATGGTCTAAGATGTTAAGGATATGGAAACTCCACTCCTCAGGGCTGTGGTGGTGGCAAATTGTACTGTCATGTAAAAAACATCTGGGCATTTGCGTTTCTATGTAATGAAAAGACAGTTTGTAGACTGCTACAGTTTTTTCCTGGGTTCTTTCAGAGGGAGCACATCTACTGTACAACTGTTGTTTTCTACAACTAGAAAAGTTTTCCTATGGTGTACAGTATCTTATATGACAATAAAACATATAAGAACTCTGATAGCTGGAGGTAAGATGTCATGGCAGCTACTATTCTGAGTCTCAGCAAAAGAAGAGATTAGCAAAATGTTTAAATAAATGGAATTGCTTCTGTAAGAAGACAGAGATGATGGCAGTTGAACGAAACGAATTGCAAGACTACAGTCTACAATCTAATCCTGTAAACATCATGATATAGCTATTAGTACAATTCTTGTCTCCATCTTCATATAAAAAAATTCAGAAGTACCAAAATTAATGAGAAGATAAAGTATTTCTTAAAAGAATTGGGGTGAATCTTTTCTACGCAATAAATAAAAGGTCATCAGGTTTCTTTACATATTTTCAAAAATTACAAAATACATACATTTAAATAGTCTGACAAATTTATTTTTGCAAATTTGTTTGCATTAGAAAGATTTCTAGAAATGATTGCCATTCTTTTTCTTGCAGAGTGTACTAAATGCAAATGGCTTGTATGTTTTTTACAAGGTGGTAATTTATTTTCTATAATAAGAAATAGCTGTGTATAATGGCTGAAGAATATATTTTTCTAATAATGCCGTTGGTCACTTTCTGATTTCATTTCATACTTCACTATACCTGCAGTTCATCCTGGGAGGTATCCATTTTCTCTTTTCCAATAGTCCTATCAAACATATTTTTTGGAACAATTGAGGTATCAGCTCATCATTCCTATGTGCTATTTAGCAACTTACCTCCCCCCCCCCCCCCCCCCNNCCCCCCCCCCCCCCCCGCCTTGTTTTCACCTGGAAAAAAGGAAAAAAATATTTTCACTTTTTGCACTGAAGTCCTCTTCATTCTTAAAACAGTGGTGTCATTCAGCCCAGGGCTGGTTAGTGACAGATCTACGGTAAATCAGATCAATCAGCTATGAGGCTCTTCAGGAATAAAAGGTGCCTTCTTGTGTGAGAGGTGTCAGTGTTAAATCATTAGCTCCGTGCATCAGTATCAAAGAATAAAAAAGCTGATTCTGTCATTCTTATCTTATAGCACTTCAGCAGCGTTTAATGGCAGAAATCTGCAATGTTATTTATTAGCTCCAGTAACCCAGGGGTTCTTTTTCATTTTAGTCAGCAAGCTGTGAATCACCTACCAGGCATCTGACATGTACTGCAGGACTTCAGGGATTTAAGACAAATTAGACTCAGTTATTAGAGTCTCATCTTAGAATCTGTGTTTGTTTATAGGCTACTTAGCAGCTATGAGTAGAGATTTACAAACTGGAAGTTATTTTACATGTACATAAAACACAAATTTACTAAAATAGACTGGTTAATGAAGTTAACTCCTGGAATTACTCTAACTACTGAGAGGCAAAGCCTGCTTAATTGTAATGAGCTACTTGATGAGAGTCAGGGCACTTCTTGACGTGCAAGCGTGTGTTTTAATTCCATGAGTATGTCTGCTGGAACACCATGCTGTTGAGGCACAAATAGCATCTCAAGATATTTTGTTTGGTTTGCTTTGCATTGCGCAGAATTTCTCCCTCATGACAATACCTAGGACTGCAAAAGGCAAAAGGCTCTGCAAGGTAGTTCATTGGTGAGCTTGTAGGTATTAACATAGACACATTTTTTTCATTTCAGTGTTTCACATTTAAGGACTGCAAAAAAGTTTTTGGTTTTGAAAGTTTTGAACATTTTTTAAAGTATAATTTATTATGAAAATGATAATATTTTAAATGACCAAATAAAACTTAACCTGAACGTTATGTTTGACTCTGTCGAACTTCTGTCCTTTTCTTGTGCTTAATGTAGATCAATGGATTCAGAGAGGCATCTTCTCGGGATCAATGAGTTACCTAAGCAGCCGATCACTCCATGGGGTCTGTCAGGGCAAGGCGATGTTTGAAACTTCCAGAATAGTTGCTGCTAGACGTAGCAATAATAGCTTTGTTGCAACTGGGATTCCTACTGATAGACAATACAATGCTTTGGATTAAAATCCTTTGTTTGCTACCACTTCCAAATGACAAATTGTCTAACTGCAGTGTTTCTTGTATAGAGGTATGCAAAATAAGATAAACACTGCTAATTTTAATTATACTAAGCACACAAAAACTTGGCAAGAAGCACAAAATGTAACTACTATTATGTATACTAAAATTGTGCCTAGGAACCATCATAAAAGATAGCTTTCTCCTGCTTATAGCAGGTAACAGGGGACACTTACTACTTCACATACCATAAGAGGCAAGTGTCAAACAAAATATAACAGAAGAGCTACAGGCAGAAATTATGCAAACAAACCTTGAAGTAGAATCACACTGGTGTAAGTTTGACTGCAGGTTTCTGTAGGATATACCTGCTAAGCCTTTTTCTAAACAGTGTTCTCTATATCAGAAAAAAACAGAAGTCCTAGTCTTCTAAAGTATGTGACTGCATGGAGTCTTATTGTAGTCATAGTCACATTTTAGACTGATAACCATGACTGGGAAACAGTGCTAGAAGCCATGCAGAGACAGCAGATAAACAGCAGAAACAGACATAAATGTCAAGCTTTGCATTTTCATTTCAGTACATAAAGAACAGTAATCCTTCACTCAGTGTCCTAGTGACAAGATTTATTGCATATATTTCAGGCCACCTAAAATGGTTTGGGGTTGCAGTATTCTGAGAAACAGCAAATGAGAGATCTCAAGTGTATGAGTAAAGTAGATGAGAGATTGAATTTAGGTTAGATGTTGGGAAATAATTCCTAGCTGTAAGGACAGAGGAGTGCTGGGATTCATTGTGCATGCACACTGTGCAAGGTCTCTCACCGGGGGTATCTGAGAACAGGTTAGAGAAATGTCTGTCAGGAATTGTTTAGGGAAAGCTGGGAATCCTGTTAGGGGAAGGCAGGTAGCTTTGATGATACTTCCAGGTTTATTCTGTGAATAATTTTATGATGTGACTTGTAAAAATCTGATAAAGGGAAATATTTTTTTCCTTTGTGTTCTATTTATAGATGGTTGCTAAAAGAGGGTATTTTAAGTCTGTTTTGAAAATATTGCTGGTTATTGTGGACCATTATGTAATTCTGCTTTATGGGCACAATTAGAAAACATTTATAGTGGTAGTACTAGTATTTAAGCCTCATGATGGCATATGCCATTCATTTTACCAAGCAAATATACTCCTACTCAATGGATCCCACGGGTCTGTCATTAAATGTGATGTCCACTGCTCGTTTTATGGACAATTTAGAAGATTCTCAGTTATTAAAGAACCCCACAGGTCATGTATCAAAAAGAAGATAATTTTCTCAGTCATAAAATCTTTCTTTCTTATCCTGAGCTTTCACAGATTTACAGCCCGTGAATTTCACTTCATGTTCCAACATCCCAAAGCAGAACTTAGTTGAACTGCCAAATGTCACCAACCTTCATAACAAATTTTTTTGATTCCGACCCATAAATTGGCAAATTCTCTCCAAAGGTTCATCATCCATGTCAAATTTCTTGAAAAACTGGTCTGAGATTTAAGTTTGTCAAGAAAATGTAAAGTAGAAATTACACAGAACCATTTTGCATATCTCTCTTGAGACAATCTACTTGTACTACCTGAAAGCGTCACCAAAAATTCCTAGGTCTGATTTGGCTCTGTTCTTGGGGAGAACAATATAAATCATTCAAGCAGCTCCTCTGAAAAGTTGTACTAGCTTTATACCCATTTAAGTGAGACCAAAATCATATTGTTCAGCTGTGTCACACATTAAAAAAAATTAAGTACAATAACTGATTATAAATGCAACTTCCATTGGTAGTATATTGCAGTAGTGTATACAACCAGTATACCATAACTATTGAAAACATCTTCTTTTATTCTTATGTCACTATCCTAGTTGTATCACTCTCCCAAGGTATTCAAAGTGTCTTTACTTTCAGAGATTACCTGACATTCAGATGTTTCATTGTGGGAGAGGAAACCCAATAAGAGCTTATCACAGCTGGCATGCTCCTCTGTAGCTAATTTAAATACACAACAAGGTAATGACCTTTGCATGGTGAGTGCTTCTGACCTGAACTTTCTCTCCACAGGTGTGTATTTAAAGCCTGCTAAATTGAACCTTACCGCCTGTCACCACAAATATATGGCAGACTTCCAGTTAAAACAAATATAATTGTGTGGTACCCATAGCCATTTGATGAACTACAACAAAGGAAGCTGATACTCATGACAGTGGCTAGCTTCTGTCGCATGCTTATAAAGAGCAGAGCTGCTCCAGCTGGTTATCTGAAAACTCACTAACGTATGACTAATTACATGCTTTTCAGAAATGTCAGTCAGCCTTTTCTTTTAGTTTTTGCAAAAGCAAATATGGCAATATGTATAAAAGACAAAATGAGTCAGAAGGTGACCAAAGTCATTTAGAGAAACTTTCTTAAAGGAAGCGAAAGGACATAATTTGATAGTCACTACTGACATGTTTGGAGCACAGTTGGACAAGTTTATTCCCTTTGGCCTCTGAATTTTTTATATTAACTCTGCATTTTTTATACTAATCCTATCACTTGGTGCGTACTTATTCTCTTAATTATAATGTACATAATCAGAGAATACAAAGCTGATTTACTATCTTGCTTTGAATTATCTGTACTGGCCTCAGAAACAGCCATTTACCTGCTTTGGACCATTTTTTTAGTGCTTAATAAATGGCAAAGCAGGTTCATGAAAGGTGCTGTGATTGATTGCAGGAAATGGTCTTCTACAAAAGCAATACTAGTCTGACGACATCTGGAGAATTAGTAGCAAGTACAGATGGGGAGATGGTTGTTTGGGCTCTATGGGTCAAATCATAAACTCATGTTTGTATGGAGAGAATCAGAATGTCACTGCACTATTTCTGCACAATTAAAATGAATATCCTTATCTTTTTAATAGAAACTGTATTCTGTAAAACTCATTGCTCAAATGCAATTTTAAGAATGACCAATAGCTGAGGATAAAGATTAAAAATACACGATCTTAAATTTTGTACTGAGGCATGGATTCTATACTGCTGTATAAACATATAAAAATTTAGGGTAGGTATTATACAGAAGTATGGAAAAACTACAATTGTGTTTGACAGATCATATTCACTTTACTAACAATTGAAATTCCCATTTGTGGTAATTGCTGCTTTCTCCCTGAAAAACGTTCCCATTTCATAAGGAACGTTGGGCATAGCGGCTGCTTCACCAGGATTTTGAGGTGATGCCACATGAGTGGCATTTGTCACTCTTTTATGCCAGACCCTGCCATTAACATAATGGGAAATACTGTGAACTGTTGCCCTATCATGCTATTCAGTGTAAGAAAAGTGCAATCTCTTATTGCACAATATATACAACAGGGCAAGTTGTAAGACAGAGGAGAAATCAACTCCGCTTTTGTTGGACCAGGCATTCAAAATTCCTCTTGATGTGTTCATTACAGCAGTCTTTACAACTAGTGTTTGCTTTTCTTATTGCTAAGAAAGGAGGATTTGCTCTCTAGTGATTGAATATATTTGTCTGCATGGTACCAAGTGCTCCTTCTGGACAACATTCAAACTTGGTGATATAAGCAAAGTTTCAGTCTCAATTCCAGTCACTCAACAGCAGTTCATAGGTAATGTCAAAGAACTTGTGAGCTACACACAAAAATAATGGGGACAAGAAAAACTGGCAGATACTGGACCAATATAAAACATTATTTTCTAAATGTTCTCTATATATCAGCTGAGTATTGGTAATAACTTTATGGCAATCTTAGTGAGAAAACCTGCATGAGAGGCAATAAAGGTCAAAGATAATACCTAGCCTATGGTCCAAAGAAACAGAGAGGATGGTGAGCTCTGTACATCCATTAGAAATGTTAGGATAATTGCTACTTAAAAACCTATGTAAAAGGGCCTCATAATGCTGTTTCCATTCTCTCTTTTCATAAGCCAGCTGTACCTCTCGCCTTAAAATAAATATATTTACAGAAATAAATGGGTAAAAAACCATTTTTCTCCTTTATAGAAAAATGTGGATGGCAGCTTACGTTTTACCGAGGCAATCTACATCTTAATTTTTTAGCTAATAGTGTCACAGAGAAATACAGGACGAGAGAAGCAGACGGTTTTTATTTTCATGTGTGCCACTTCGACATAAATGCTGCAAGCCTAACAGTAAAATAAATGAGGGGAAGCTAATGATATTCAGTTTTCCACAGCTGTAACAAGTTCTGCAGTCTTATTGCAGCTGATATGCTTCTTTAGGCAGATTAGTACCTAGTTCTTCTCCCAGACTACTATAAAACTGGCCTATCTCCACAGACTTCTAGAGAACTGCCAACTTATACTGGTGTAACTGAGTTTAGAATTAGAAACAAAGAAGAGCAGATTCTCTGCCCTCCCCTCCCCCCCAGTGATATTTTTAATCATGTTAAAGAGCAAATTGGTAAAAATGAAGAACCCCAGATTCTCACTTATATGAGATTTTTTGTGCCTCATAATGAAATTAAGAATCTAAGACCATATCCCCAAAAGCAGATATCTTAATTAATTTTACTGAAAGAAGCGTGTTTCTCCTAGTCTAACTTGTGGTAGCTTTTGGGCATTGATGCTATTCAAAGTTCAGCAGTATAAGATGCAAAGCCTTGTTCGAACTCCACTTAGCAGTCAGTGCTCATGTCTTAATGCCAAAGTATGTGCTGAGAGAAGACAGTAACATGACTTATGTTTTATTCACTGCATCTTGAAGCTTTTAGGAAGTGGATTTCACTTAGTTGTTAGTAAGTTATGAAGACACATTCAGATCTTGTGATCATTGACTCGGTTTTATCACTTAAATAAGGTCTGAATTTAGACTGTTAAAGAAAGCACATTTTTATACTTAGGGACTTCAGCGGTGGAACTACTGGTCTCTTTTCTGTCATAAAAGCCTCCGTGGCAATTCACAGAGAAAACTTCATTAGCCTGAATTGTCAGAGAATTGCTTATACCCTAGTTACAGATATCACTTCCTATTTTGGTTAACGCTGAGAGACTCTGATCCTTTTCTTTTTCCGCTGGGAAATCTTCATTGTAAAGTAGGACTTTAAAGTAAAGTCAAAGCCACTGAAGTTTTAAAGTCGACAGTGACAAAATGGCAGTCCTTCTATCTGTAGAACAGAAGGAGCTGATGGTTAGATTTAAGGTAAGCAAAAAAAAAAAAAAAAATATGCAGTCCACAAAACAGAGTCAGTGTGATCAGTTAACTACCTGAAATACATTTTTCACTGCACTGCTAAAAAGGTGCCAAGGTACAGCATGACTCCAGCCATCTTCCACATCACAAACCAGCACAGAAGGGGTTATAAAAGCTGGGGTTTGTTCATGAGAAATACTCAATGTGAAAAGGTTGCATAAGCTCATTGTAATTATCAGTAATTTTCCTTCAGTGGTAACTACAGTAAGAAAGGAACTTTAAAGGAGTCCATCATACGAGGTTAATACAAAATGTGGCCAGAGCTGCTTTCTATAAGCTACAATAACAGAAGTCTTAGTAGAAAGGATGAACGAATCAAGAACATCAGGTTAGATGGAAAAGCTTGCCTAGCAATGGACTAAAGAACATAGAGAGTGCGGATAAAATGAATATTTATATGTTATGCCATTAAACTCTTTTTCTCACCCTCAAATAGAGGCCTGATGCAAAGGCATGAAAATTAAATGATCAAGGATTAAATGCTTATTTCCCAGAAATAGAAACTGATGCAGTATCAAGATCAAGACGCTGACTGAAGTCATTTGGTACGACTTAAAGGTCAGCTAGATAAAGATATTTGGGTGTTTTATCATCTACATTATGAAGGCCGGTCCACCAGCACTCATGCATCAAATGACAGGCACCAGAGTTTGATTCTTGCTTCCTCTGCATTCGTAAGTTCCCAAAGAAAACATGACATTTTCTGCCCTTCTGTATTGTTCCATGTGTGAATGACAGTTGCCAAGAATGAGATTACAGGTGTTTTGAACTTGAGTGTTATAATCCAGAAACGGGTATCATCACCTAACACACCAACCATACCCTGTTCCAACCATACCCTGTTAAGCGTTCTCTAGTTATTAGAGATAAAAAAAGGTCCTGCATACCTAACATAATATTTCTCCACTACCTTTCCACTGCTTACTGAATTTGTGAATGACTTAGGAGAAGGGGGAGGCCACTAATGCTTTTCAGACCACTGGTATGTGCAGGGTCTTGCATAACTCTGGGCTTTAATGGCTGTAAGTGAAAATTTTATGCAAACAGCTTCCTTCCATGTGAAGGCCAGAGCTGATCTCCATCTCAGGAGCACAGGCTGTCCACAGCTGCCAGAAGTGAGAAGGCTGCTGGAAGTGCTTACAGAAACATTGAGACGATAAACGATCTGGAAACAAATTAAACGTTCCATATCACTGAAAAGCAACAGCCTGAGAGGAAGCGGGTGAAGGAGCAGCACTGCTTAGAAATGAGGCAGTAGTCATGGAAGCTCTAGATGAAAATGGTCATTACATGGCATTTTCTTCTGTGCTTGGATGCACTGTCTCTGATCAGTACTTCTGTTTTCTGTTGAGGTCCAGCTCCCCATCACTCCTTTCAGAGACCGCCACTGCTCTTAGATCTAAGTTGTCGGAAATGTCACGGAGTTCAGTGAAGCTCCACAACCCTTTTTATGCTTTCATCCATCTCATTTCATCCAATTCCTAGTCACACATCTGAGATGCTGGCTATCATGGGTCTGGGTAGTGAAAATACATCGGGCAGTGCAGAAGACTTTTCCCTTGTAGCATTTCTTGCAGCTCACCAGAGCCACAGTAGGTATACTACAGTAGTCAAATGGGACATACGATCCCCACTGCTCCACTGACCTTGGAATATGAGATGTTCCATGCATGAAAACCCTTTGGGGTAGCTATAACTGGAGGTGGATACAGTAGGCCCTTTTCCTCAGTGAGAGGATTCACTGCAGGATATTTCAGATGATTCCAATAGAAAAGAAGCTAGAGGAAATGAAACAGGGAGAGATAATTTAAAGGGAATAAATTTTGGCACTTTGCAGCAAATCCCCAAAAAAAGTATGATTTTTATGGAAGAAGTGGGTATAGTGCTGATTTAGACTTTTCTTTTACCTAATGTCTGCATTTTTTTCCTTTTTTTTTTTCAGTGTCAAAGATGATCCTGTTTTGAGCGACAGGTTGGACTAGAGACTTTGAGGTCCCTTCCAGCATGGGTTATTCAATGATAACTATATGTTTACGCTACTTTTTTCCTGAATATGTTGAATTAAGAATTATACTGGATGCTGAAAGATCAGTTGACTACCTCCCACACGGTGCAAGTGTTTCTCACTGGGCCCACTGCCATTGTCAAGGGCATCACCACTAGCCTGGCAAACGACTTCTGTTCCCAGTTCAACTGAGCTTCACTCTTCCACAAATGGGACAGAGTCCTGACCCTTTTCAGACCAACTCTCTCAATCCAGATACACCCTTTTCAATAATATTTTATCATCAGTAACATTTTTTCTGCTCAGTGAAAAGTGAAGCTGTGAATACAGGAACAGTAATAATTTCTGAACTTGATAAGTGAGGAGACAGCATCACTGATAACAAGCAGAGTGTGTAACAGCGCTAGTGAACTGCTTAGCCCAACATTGCAGCCTGACAAAACTTGTCTGAAATGCGTAACTGAGGTGGAAAGGGTGAAAAAAAACACTGGAAACTCATCCTACCAGTTCAGGAGTTCTCAAGATTTAATCTATTCTGCAGCACACCGAGTGGTCAGAGAGTTCTGTATCACCTTTCACATTTCCTTGAGCTTTTTTGCCAGGCTTCAAAGTCTGTTTCACTTGGCTACGTAAAAGGGCAATCTGATCTTGACAACCACCACACCAGAAGGGTCTAGAAATGACTTGTGTAGGCTACAAAGTTGTTACAGATGCAGAAGGAGGACTGACTCATAGAGTGTGCCCAAGCCCCATTTACAGGTCAAAGACTTATCATAACAGCAATATAGCCACAGTGCAGAAACTCCAGGTGATTCTGCTGAAATTAAATAAGGACCTAGAGCTCGCTAACCCAGCTGTAGCCTGAGGTTAAGTTCCTTTTTCCAGGTCTGTCACACCAGTAGGAAACATTCACTCTGCCCTTCTCAACTACAGCAACAAATGAAAGAGGTAAACCAACTTCCCTTCAGATACATTTCCATGGAAGGGAATTTCCCTGTATTATTGTAACATCATGGAAAAAGACTACACAGTGTAAAATTTTTAATAAAAGTTTTTTTTTTTTACAAATTACTTAAGATGCCCATGAAAACAGACATTAAATTTCAAACATTCTTTGCACATTTAGTTCCTATTGCACTTGAAATATTCTCCACCTGCATTGTCAAGTTACAAATTGTGAGGAAAAGAAAGGTGTACCACAGTGACTGAGTAGCCCATGGATTACTCCTGGGTATTTTTTCTTGCACAAAGCTCAGCAAACATCTCAGCACTGACAGTGAGGAATAGGCTGTCTTTCCAGTAAAGCTCCAAAGTGTTATTTGAATGGAAATAAATTCAATTATTTTAGAATTCACTTCCATTCAAGATAGTAATTAATTGGCTTTAGGAAAAATCAAAGATAGTTACTCAACCTATCTAACAGGGTTGTTCCACACAGCACACTATTTAGTGCTTAGCATGGGGATAGCTTTCAAGAAATTTCATAGCATCACTTGTAATGTTGCTGTAGTTATGCTCATGTTATTAAGATACTGAAGTGTACCATTTCCAGGATTTTCTAAAGAGATATAATTTTTATTACAGTTCATGTGGTAGCATGAATGAAACTATATCAGCTTCCATAAGCTTATCTAAAAGCACTTTTAAAGGAGATTAGTATGTTGCAAATGGAGAAAGAGAGGAAAAATGAACTGACTTGCCTCATATATCAGGCTAAAGTACATCTCTCAATAGCATTATAACCCGTTGCTCTAGGAATTGTCACTGTGGCCTTCTAATAGTACTCAATGGCCCAAACAACAACAGACCTAATTTTGTCAAATGCTTAGAGATGCACCGTTAAAGCTATCTGATGTTATATCTCTTTTTTTTTTTTTTCCTAAAAGGAGGGAGAGTCTTTGCTGAAAAACTGTGTGCTTTTAAAAACAAATGTTTACTAGGATAGTTGAACTTCATTAAAAGTAAGTAAAAACTTCTTTTTCGTATTTTATACAGAAAAGGCTATTACAATATTTGGTTTATTTGTAGTTGTGATTTAGTTTTGTAGTAAAAACCCCACTTGGATAGCAATTTTAATGTGCTCCAGTAATTTCTGTAAAAGCTTGAAGTACGGAAATTAAGTTAATTTAAAAAAAATTCAAAATTAAACACCTGTAAACTTTATATGGTTCTGTTTACGTATATCTTTCCATGGAGTAATAAACTGCGCCACCTAAAGACATTTTTACTCTAAAACCAGCATTGAGTTTTTATTGTGGTTTAACCCTTATTTCCCTCAACCTTCCCTATGACTGTGTAGTCGCCCATTCATAAATGCCCTCACATATATAAGGATTTTATTCTCTTCAGAGAAGAGAATGGAGATGATGTGTGCTTTTGTGAAGGACTTTTTTAAAAGTCTGTGAAAAACGCCCCTTTAGAAATTTTTGGAAGGTTTAGCATGGTTATTTTCTGGTTCTCATGGTCAGATTAACTGCCTGTGCAGATTTCAGAAATATTTCAGAAACGTTCTGATAGTTCAGCTGTGGTTTTGTATATTTTATTGCGGATCTGAATTTCTAGTAGGTAAGTACTACCTGTGAAATGAGGTTTTGTAGCCTCTCCATGGTACCTGGAATAACCCTTTCCTCTTGTAAGTTCTTGTGAATTTCTTTCTGAATGCCGTGTGTAAGGAAATTTGGCAATATAGAAATGGCTTACCTAAAATTAAGTGTGACATTTAGGGACCCTGCAGAATGCATGTCACTGAGTAAAAGGGTTATCTTGTACATCTGTCTATAGCTGAGTTTCACAGCCTACCTCACGTGTCATTGCTGAAAATCACACTTACCCATTCTTCACTTGACTCAAACCCATGCCAGAAAATACGAGTACCAACGGTTTTCTTTAGATCCTGTGTTTTTGATGGGAGCAAACTCCAGTCACATCTACTTGATAGAACTAGAAATCTGCCCAGCAGCTGTGCCCACCTAGCATCACCTCTGCTGTCAGCAAACAGGGCACTGATTCTCTTCTCTGCGAGTGCAGTGGATAAGGGAACACATTTCCCAAACAATACTTTCAGTCCCCAAAAAGCATATAACAAAAAGACAGGAACATGGAACAATTAAAGAAGAAAATTCTGAAAATCACATTGTCTAATCTGTTTTGTGTAGAAGAGGTAAAAATGGAATAAATCGAGGAGCCAAATGGCAACCCATCTCCAGGTAGTAACTTTGCAGGGATTTCCAGGTGCTGAGCTGTTCCGTAAGTTGACAGTTGAAACGCTTAAGGTTACCTGGGAAACTCCAACAACAATGATATTCTGGGCAGTCTTAATAAATGTTATTTAAATTAAAAGAGATTTCCTATCTTTTCTGTGTGCAGTTATGTTAATTAAATTGAAATAGAACTCTGACATTTCCAATTAACAATTACCACAAAAGGTAGATATGCAAATATAACAGAAGGTACATACTGGCTTGAAACACCAAAATACATGGTGTAGTATCATACCACAGAGGTAAAATTAGACAGAACTTTTGTTATTATCAAACTTTTCTTACCCAAAATAAAAGTCATCAACAGTACATAACAGATACTGAAAGTCTGTGTAAAACATTTGAAAATAAAAACAGAGATCCAGAGATAATTCAAACTACCTGGAGCACTGCATCCAGCTCTGGAGCCCCCAACATAGGAAAGACATGGACCTGTTGGAGCGGGTCCAGAGGAAGGCCACAAAGATGATCGGAGGGCTGGAGTGCCTCTCCTATGAGGACAGGCTGACAGAGTTGGGTTGTTCATTCTGGAGAAGAGAAGGCTCCAGGGAAACATTATAGCAACCTTCTAGTACCTAAAGGGAGCCTACAGGAAAGATGGGGAGGGACTCTT
>RSEF01000002.1:12612067-12633145 GCA_003993805.1 Himantopus leucocephalus
CCCTTCCAACCTTAACAATTCTATGATTCTATGATTCTACTGTATATCACTCATTCAGTAGTTATGCTATGTGGATTCTTTCTCCATCTAATCTACTGTTATCTCACCTACTTGCAGGGGTGCTGAGATACCTATTTGTGTCAGCACTTTGCTTGAAGATGAACAATAAGGACTATACCCCCACTATCCTCCTTTTTCTATTTTACTGGAACTGAATTGTGATTTGGTAAGTTTTACAGTGCATTACTGTATTGTAATTAGAACTATAGGGCAAATCACAGGGCATGGTTTTCACCGTAATCTCATACCACCCAGCTGTAATCAACTAGACTGATCCTGTCAGATCCAGGAACACTTGTTGTGCAGAAGCAAGAAGATTTGCATGCCAACAGCCAGAACATAGGTTAAGCACTACCTGTTTCATTGCAGAATTGCTAATTTAGTGAAAGCAGAGGTAAAAAAAAAATAATAATAATCTTTGCCATGTTAAACATGGGCAAGATCCAATTTATTTTTCCCCCATGCTGACATTGGAAGGCTTTTCTTCACTTTAGTGTTCCTTTCTAGACCAAGGGTATGACAATGGAGTAATAGGGAATGCTGAACCTCCTGAGTAGACAAAAATGTCTTTTCTCTTTGTGGAGGAACAAAGCTTATTTCATATCCTTTTACTCAAAATGTCTCGCTCCCTTTGTGCCAGGTTGCGTAGACTTGTCACAAGGAAATAGCCATGGGAGGAGGTGCTGAACCATTTGGTGGTTGGGCATATTCCGTTTACGTTTTGAAAAACAGAGATTCCACTGCGTCCTCTTGTTTCTGATCCTTCCAACAACAAAAATTTCTGATCCTGTCCCTTGCAGTCACTGGTATTAATGAATGACCTTCTTTACATCAGAAACATCTCCCTTCTTACACAGCACACAGCTGTATGACCAAAACACTGTCATTTAAAACATGTTAATGTGGGGTGGAGGGAAGCATGGTTTAATTCTAAACCACTAATGTCCAATTTTAATCTGATTTAGAGTATTGGATGTGATTAAAACTGATTATAAATTAGAAGCTTCTACTTCATTCAATCTACTTAATGTTTTAACCTCTACTATAGAGAATTTACACTTTTCAACAATTCCTGATTTTAAGTCTTAGCAAAGGGCTTCCATAAATGACCTTGCACATGTTTGGTTGTGCAAACAAGAAAAGAAACTACACGTTGCTATTTTCCGAAAGAACTTTAGGTTCAGAGATTTCATTTGTTCATTTTACATATAGCCCATATATAAATTTTTGTGACTTAATCTTCCTCTTTTATTTGCC
Organism: Himantopus leucocephalus; assembly: GCA_003993805.1. Lineage (NCBI taxonomy): Eukaryota > Metazoa > Chordata > Aves > Charadriiformes > Recurvirostridae > Himantopus > Himantopus leucocephalus. The sequence goes on from RSEF01000002.1 coordinate 12,613,385, forward strand.
CTTTGTCATAGGAAAAAATAAAAGCCAAGGATAAAAGGGATCAAACTGCCAGCTATTTTTAGCGTTTCATAAATGATTTAGAATCAGGTTGTCCTTTCTGTACTCACAGCCATAGAAAAGAGGGCCACACATCTGGTTGTGGCTCCCTTGTTCCAAGGGCTGTCCTGTGCAGAATGTTAGCTGACTACATCTTAGTGGATGATCAGAAAAGCAGAACAGAAGTCTAGCTTGACTTTCTCTGTCATTTATTTTCTTTCATCAGGACTATTAAAATTCCAGTGGCAAAGCACTGAATCCCTCGGCTGCAGATCATCAAAGGCTTCTTAAATTCAATGAAGGAATTCTCAAGTTACTCAGACTTGTCATTTGCTCTTTAGTAAACAGCAGATACAACCAATTTTGTATGTATGAAATACATAATCTGCTAAAACAAAGTATCTCAAACTTCAGAATCTCAACTTCTTTTGTTAGAGGAAACATGACATTTCTTTTGGGTTTTCTGCCACCTCAACTTTCAACAGTTAACTTCATCCTCCATGTCATGGCAGTTGCAGACCCTTACATCTCTGCTATCTACTTTTAGCATTCCCAAAGCAAAATTCAGTCTTTGTTTTAGAATGAATTTTACTATTGATAATACAGTTTATACACTGTCATTTGATGCTTTCATTTTTTTCTCAGAATCTTGTCTCTTGACCAGGATCCAGATTCTGCTGAAGACTCGAATGCATCTGTTCCAACTTTATAGTTGGTAAATCCTTTCACTAGTATCATCATGCAATCTTTGAAGTCTAAAGGGCAAAGGATCAACAAAATAAAAGGAATGATCTGTTTTTCTAGATAAGAAAATTAAAGTCTGTATATATTCAATAGTACCATTTTAATATATGTAAAAGTGTCGCAAAATTTTTTTCCGTGTTTGAAAACATAACAGGTTAATCAGACATGTGAGTGGGCAGGTGCCTGGTATGCCTGGAGGGCACAGTTTGTAAAAATATCTCCAATAATTGCCTTAGACACCCATAAGGGGCATATGTGTTATCCCTCAGAGAGATTCACATGCTCATACCTGCAGGAAGCTAAAGTCATCATCCATGGATGACTACTTCCCAGGTATATTAAATATCTGTTCAACTTTCAGTGCTTGGAAAGCCGGTGCTTCTGAAACAGATATCTGGTACATCTGTTTAGAGGCAGATGAATCAATAAGACAGTGCCTCTTGGGCACGTAACTATTCTGATCTGCTTGAAAAGGAGGTCACTGTCAAGGGTGCCTCCAAGGCATACTCTGTTCAGCCAGCACACACACCGGACTCAGAAGCTGGTGGCATGGCAGGTTTGTTTTAAAATGAGCTACCAGGCATGTAACCGGACTCAGGACTGCAGGGTGGAAACTTGTTCAGGCAACCAGTCAAGTCAGTCTGTCTTAAAGGTCACATAGGCTCTATAATAACAAAGACCTCATTGCCAGGCTATATAATTCCTTACCATTTTGCTCTCGTATTTATTTTGCCTGCTTTACCCTTTCTTCTCTCTGCTTCACAATCTTTTCCCCACAGTGAATCACAACCTGAACTTAGGTAAGCTAAAATAGATTCCCTGTGAGGAAATTACAGTTTTCTATAGTGTAAATCTACTCTTTCTTCAGTGCACTGTGCAGAACAGGTCCAAGCCCTGGTGCTGCTGGCAAAACCTTTGAGCTGATTGCTCCCATGTTGGGGACCTCTGCCACCCAGGTCTCCAGCAGAGGAAAAGCACAGCAAAACTCAGGGCATTTCTTTATGTCCCCCATACAGTTAAGTGGTTAAGTGTTGTCTGGGGACAACAAGTTGACGATAGAAATGAGCCCTGTGACTCTGTCGGACTCCCCTATGTCTGACTTTAAGCCTGCTTTCTCTCACTGAAGTATCATAAATAGGACATAGTAACTGGGGTAACAGTAGTGTTACAATTTACTCTTAGCAAAGAAAGGGCAAAGCATAAGATATGACATGGTTCTCCTTGGTAGATGGTAAGGCGATATTTTACATTGCAGAATCAGTAATTACACCACATTAAACTAAATTTTCTTGTGAAAGATATATCACGTCTGCACCCAGTGAAATACAAAGCAGACACCTGTATACCCACATTCAAAAGTTTAAAATAATTTAGAACTCCATATTTTGGTTACTATATGATGTATATGGTCTGGTGCCTTTTATTCACTCCTGTCTAACAATCAAGAGTGACTGCCCCTCTGTATTTCTATTCTTATTGTTTATAGACCAGACCAACAGAAGACAAAACATCCTAATTGTATACAAAGTCCATTGAGAAACATAGTATATTATCATTATTTTTATAGAATCGTAGAATCATAGAATCATAGAATGGTTTGTGTTGAAAGGTACCTTAAAGATTATCTAGTTCCAACCCTCCTGCCCTGCCATGGGCAGGGACACCTCCCACTAGACCACGTTGCTCAAAGCTCTGTCCAACCTGGCCTTGAACAATTCCAGGGATGGGGCCGCCACAACTTCTCTGGGCAACCTCTTCCAGTATCTTATCACCCTCACGGTGAAAAATTTCTTCCTGATATCTAATCTAAATCCACCCTCTTTCAGCTTAAAACCATTACCCCTTGTTCTATTGCTACACTCCCTGTTAAAGAGTCCCTCCCCATCTTTCCTGTAGATCCCCTTTATGTTCTGGATGTCCACTATAAGGTCTCCCCAGAGCCTTCTCTTTTCCAGGATGAACAACGCCAACTCTCTCATCCTGTCTTCATAGGAGAGGTGTTCCAGCCCTCTGATCGTCTTCCTGGCCCTCCTCTGGACTTGCTTCAACAAGTCCATGTCTTATGTTGGGGGCTGCTGGATGCAGTACTCCAGGTGGGGTCTCACCAGAGTAGAGTAGAAGGTCAAAATCACCTCCCTCGACCTGCTGGCCACACTTCTTTTAAAGCAGCCCAGGATATAGCTGGCTTTCTGGGCTGTGAGTGCACATTGCTGACTCATGTTGAGCTTCTCATCAACCAACACCCCCAACTCCTTCTCCTCAGAGCTGCTCTCAATCCATTCTCCACCCAGACTGTATTTGTGCCTGGGATTGCCCTGACCCGTGTGCAGGACCTTGCACTTGGCCTTGTTAAACTTCACAACCTTTGCACGAGCTCACCTCTCAAGCCTGTCCAGGTCCCTCTGGATGGCATCCCTTCCCTCCAGTACCGGTGCCAATACTGACCCCTGAGGAATGCCACTTGTCACTGGTCATCACTTGGACATCGAGCCATTGACCACAGTTCTTTGAGTGTGACCCTCCAGACAGTTCCTTATCCACCAAGTGGGCCATCTGTCAAATCCATGTCTCTCCAATTTAGAAACAAGGATGTCGTGCGGGACATTGTCAAATGCCTTGCACAAATCCAGGTAGATGACATCAGTTGCTCTTCGCTTATCCACCAAGGGTGTAATGCCGTAGTAGAAGGCCAACAAATTTGTCAGGCATGATTTGCCCTTAGTGAAGCCACGTTGTCTGTCACCAATCATGTCCTTGTTTTCGAAGTGCCATATCATAGTTTCCAGGAGGATCTGCGTACTTTATAAAAAATTAATGCCTAAAATTTAATACCTAAAATTTCAAATATTTTAATACTTCATATTTGATGTGGCAAAAATGTTTGACAGCTGAAAATTGGGAAATGTTCTTTATGAGGAAACAGTTTTTAAAATGGAAATTGTCAAAGAAAAATGTCATTTGCAGAGAACCAATTTTCTGTTCAGTAATTTTACTTTTTAGCTGGGCCTCTTCTAACTACTGAATTTAATAGCATATTGTGCAGAAAGTGTTTGCTATCAGAGTGATAAGACCTGTGTTTATAGGTGATGCCAAGGCACGGTACGCAGAGAGGTCCCTGCTTATCCTTATCGCTGTAACACCCAGGGCCGGCTGACTCTGGTATTGGCCCCGCTGGAGGGTCAGAAGCGGAAAAGCGTAGACGGGTCCAACCTGCGGGGAGGAGCGGACAGGACAGGTGACCCAAAACTGACCAACAGGGTATTCCATCCCATCTGCCTCATGATCAGTATAAAAGGTGAGGGACCAAAGGGTCAGACCTCTTTCTTCAGTGGCTGGTGTCCGAAGAGGACTGTGTGTTTGTCTGCCTTGTTCCCGATCCGGATCCTGATCCTGAATCCAGATCCTGAATCCAGTTCCTGTCCGTTATTGAGTCTAGTCTGGGACTTCCCCAGTGCCAGCCGGTGATATGATCGTCCTCCTGGGAGCTTGGTACAGTTTTGTATATATTTCATTATTTTCTTTTCATTTTATTATTAATATTTAATTAAAGTAATTTAGTTCCTTCTAAACTCATAGGTCTCTCTCTCTCTCTCCCTCCTCTCCTCAGAGAGTGGTGGGGGAGAGCATCTGTCATTCCACCTGAGTGGTCAGTCCAGCACAAACCGTGACACAAAGAAAGGCAAATTTTCGAGTTACTGTTTTCCTGTTTGAATTCCAAACATTTATTCATCTAAAATTGAATGTATTTACATTTAAATATCTATATAAAAGAAATAATATCAACTTTTAAAATTAAATATTTAAAATGCCTCAATCTGAAATCTTGTGTTGAATAGCTCATTCATGGAAACTGAAGGGAGAGGAAAGCAGAATGGCAAACTTTGGATGCTGATCAAGGGCTGAAAATCCATCTCTTTTGCAGCTTTTTCCAGATTTCTTCCATAGGTTGCCATAGTTACCGTTCAACAGAGGAAGTTACTTAAGAAGTAGGTAAGCAGCATGTTACTCTATCTGCTCTTCTTGTATTGCTATGTTTGCTCTGTTGGTTTCCGACCCGCTTCAAGTTCTGGGCTCTGCTCCCCGTACGATGCCAGCTCACCTAACTGCTAGGTCAAAACTGGTTGTGTCTTAGGTAGTTTCTAGATGACAGGTTTATTCTGACAAATTGATGCTTCACAAATAAAACACTACTGCAGTACGGTGGAATATAGGATAGACCTGCATAGGCAGAAAGGTAGGTACCAAAGCACGTCTGTCTGCTGTGTCGTTGTTGGTTGTTCACTATTTTCTCTGATGCTTTCAGTCACTCTCCCTCCAAATATTGGCCTGAATATAAACGCATTTTTCACTTCCAATGGGTTATGGAGTTTCACAAAGACCAGCAACTCAATATTCTTGTGGCATACTGACTTGAAAATGTTAAGATACCATTTTCCAACTGGAAATTATTTGGATTGATTATTTGCAATGTATGGTTTTATTATGTTTATTTATTTTATAAACAAGGCACTTGATTTAAAAAGTTCAGTCTTTCCATATAGAAGAAGTCACACATGTATTAATATTCATCTTTATCTACCCCCAGAACCTAGTAAACAGAAGATAAGTATTATAGAGTCATTAGGAAGGGTATCCAACCAGCTGCTCAGCAGAGAATTTCCTAACACAAAAATTCATTTCAATAAAATTCTGATACAATTCTAATTCATCAATCTTATTATTTTATTCAGACACATTGTAGTATATCACATGCCATTTTTCAGAAACAGTTTGGAACTTCAAGAGCAAAACACTATACATGCCACTTTTTGACCTCAGCTGCAAAAACTTTGTGTATAATTCTCCTACATGCTTGTAGTCTGCATAACTGGATTAATGAATACAAGAATAATAGGCCTCCAAGGTGATTTACATGCATTGATTAAATGTCAACATTGAAATGCAGTATGTTCTATTGCTACAGACACTGAGAACAAAGACAGGGAGATTGTAACCATTGGTTAAAGAAGCTACTTATAAATTCTTTTTAGTGTATAGTTACATTTTCATGTTTTACCAAAAGGATACTCAAAGAATAAAAAAATTGGACAGTTGTACGTAAAATTATTTAATTTTGCAGTTGCAAGATATTAGTTCTTTTACTGTATGCTAATATGTACAGTACAGTAAAGTCAGGGAAAACATTAACTTTTGCAATGTAAGAGAGAATTTAAAATGTTCCTGGGATAGTAAGTGAATGATACCAGAGGAAATAAAATTAAAACCTTGCCTTAGTATAACTTAATAGAAAGACTGTAAAAGTGGATTAGATATTTACCTCTTCAAAATATGTGAAAAATGTGAATATGGCATGAAGAGAGACTGTTCAATTAAATCTCAATGAAAAAGTTTATTTTCTGTCATCACCAGTATACAATAAATATCCATTCTAACTACCATGACAAAGCATCTAATAGCAAAATCTCCCAGGAGGCTAAATAACCTATGAGTGACAAAACAAATAAAAAAATTTATCAATGAAGCAAAAATTTTAAACTAGTGCATGCTTCAGTATGGTGCTGCCATACTGCTTCATCCCCAACCTAGGCACAGTGCATCATATGTCGTATTATCCACGTGTGACATGTTAAATACAGGTTAAGTAGGTCCACACTATTACAGTCAGATAAACCCTGCTTGACTAGTGATAGCAATTAAAAATTATGGGATGCTATTGTGTTCATTTGAATCATTTATGCTAATTCAAAGTGATGAAGGATGAAGCTTTAGAATTTACATGTATATAATTTATATTTTTCCCTAATCAGTACAATGAAGCATATACTGACTCAGCAAGGTGTTTTTCCCATCTTTCTATCCTGACTAAATCAGAGGTTGAGAAACTTTAATAGATTCTTCCTGTTACTACAACTGCATTACTTTGATCAAAGACCAAAAGAAGATATGTCACATCACAAGTAATAATAATAATAATAATAATAATAATGATAATAAAGAATACTGGAAAGCTAAGACATTCATGGAATTGATATGTTAGAAAACTAATTAGATATGTTAGATAACTAAGGAGCATAGAAGGGGGTTCATATCAGGTATCTCTGAAACAGCAGAGAAACAGGTGGTAAAAATCTGTGTGCTTGTAGGCAGGGAAAATAGAATATTTACTCTCAAAAAATTAATTCAACCAGGATTTAAGATCAAGACAACAGATGTGCACATTTTAAAAAGGGAATGTACACAAAATACCATTAAAAAAGCAAATAAAAAAAAACCACTTAAGGCTGTATTGTTAAGAATTTTTGTATTGTTAAAGATTTGCCCTCCAGCTTGATAGCTGATTGATAAGGCTTTTCAACAACTTATTATGTGGATGTATGTATAGACAACTACACATTGTAACAGTACTTCAACCCTTGTATGTGGAGGCTGAAAAACATTCTCATGTATCAGTATAACACAAATTGTTCCTGACTCTCTTCAGAAATCTTTCTGTCCCATGTTCTTTTCCAGCTCCTGATGTTTCTTAGTGGTTTTTCTGTTTTTCACTGTGGTGATGAATACTAGTGAGAACAATAGACCGGATAACCACATCTCCCATAATGTCTGGTCTTTAGCTCCTTCAGGGTCAGGATGGGGTCACGATCCCCAGTTATGAGAGTCGTCTTGGATGGAGAAACAAGCATTTCCAAATCAGACACTTATTTTTAGTGTCATAAAAAATATTTGGGGGGATGATGGGAAAAAGACAGATGGCTTACAAAGACATCAAATAGTTAATTTCCAGTTGTTTGGAAAAGAAAGAGGCTCCCTGAGGCTTATGCTGCATCTTGGTATTTATTGAACTTTAAGCTACAACCAACAGGCTGGTTAATAACAATTCATGCAGCTGTCAATCTTTTTGACCAATGCCATCAATATTTCACACTGCCAAATAACAACAATTAAGAACCAGGACTGAAGAAGCACTCAGGGCAAAAGTGTTTCTAACACTATAATGAAATCGACGGTGTAGGACAGACATTTCCAATGGGCATTCAGAAAAAGGTTTTCCTGTGATTCGCTTTTCAAAACAGTGTGAATCAGTGTTGTTTATTATACAGTCAAAAGCATTCACACACTGGAAAAATTTCATAGTCTTAACCTATAAAACTCAAATAAGTATATTTTTTGGAATGCACATTAGTTAAGGTAAACCAGAATTTTAACCTGAAAGCAATGCCTGAATTTTTATAAAGAGCAAAATTTTTCAAGTGTTAATTGAGCATTTACATTTTGATAAACGTTTACACTCAGTATTAGGTGAGACACATGCCCTCCAGCCTAAATGAGTAAAAGCAACCAATTCTATAAATTCTTTTTCAAAACCTTCATTTAAATATTCATATTTCACTTTAAATACACCGTACCAACAGTTCTGCTTCCAATTAGAAATATAATCATAGGCATAAAAACTTTTTAGTGGTAACCAGCAATGTCTGAAAAAAAATCTAAAAGGAAAAAATGGAGCTATGCTTCTGCCATATTAAATTACTGACTCTTTATTTTAAGATTTTATTTTAATCATATTCAAGTCCAGATACTTAAAAATATTTATTTAAGTGTTTTCAAAAGAATATTTTTAAAGGATGTTTATGGGTATGTATGTTCTCACTCTAGGTAAATAAGACTATAAAAGTCTACAAAAATTTTCAAACTGTGAGAATGTACATGTTTCTCCAAGCCCACTCTTCCCATTTCTTAAATGACTCCTATGTCCAACGCACATTTCTGTTTTTCTCCTGATCTGTAACTTGAAGTTGCAGAAATTACCAGATAAGATCAAAATAGTAGCTGTAATATCTATTTTGGTATTTGTTGGGAGCGTATGGTATATGTTGGAAGTATTATTTGGAGCGAGTTCCAGCACAGCTTTTTAGCTCAGATACTTTCTATTTGATGCCATTGAAGAAAAACGAAGGTAAAGAGTCCAAGTAAATGTCAAAGTCCATACCAGTAGACAACTTAAACAAATTCACAGGAGTGCAAGCAACTTTGCAACTCCACTGTGCTTTTAAAGGTGTAATATAAATCCCTATGCCTTAAAGGCTTAGAATATATTCTGCAATAGTTTTCTTGCATCACCCAAGGACTCCTAATCTTCTGGCCTACTGAAAAAAATTGAAGTTTTAATAAAAATCTGTTTAATTAAAACGCATGAGAATATATATATATATTACTAAAACAAACAAACAAAATACCAAAAAACAAACAGAAGAATGATTAAGAACGCCACAGGTACCTGGGAACACTACATAATGAAAGTAAGTAAAAAGGGACATTTTAAAGATGTGGGCTTGTATGACCATTACTCTTTAAATTGAAAACATGTAGGCATCACACTATTTTAGATAAATTTTAAAATAGATTAAAGATTTATGTTACTTACAAACAAGAAAGTCATTGCAAACCTTAAGAACCTTTGTGGATTCCAGTTAGAAAAACTGTAAATGAGACAGGAGGAGCAGGGATCTGTGCCTGTAAGGGTCACTTTGATAATCTTGGTAGTGTTGCAGTAGTAGTAATATTTGTAATTACAATGTTTATATGCATTGCAGTTAAGTATTATGTGGGTGTTTACAAAGACATCAAATAGGTCAGAATCGTAAATGGAAAAATAACAGTAGGAGATATAAATGTGAATTTACAAGATTTCCAGTAAGGATTGGGGTTCCTGTGTTTTACATATTACAGATGGTAAGTTTACCTCTTGTTTATTACTCTTTTTTATTATTTTTTTAGTTTCTACTAGTGTGGAAAAAAATAAAAAAAACCCTAAAAAATAAAGATTATCTACATAACAAAGATCTTCCAAAGAAGTCTTCTTGCAGTAATAACCATATTCATGATGTTCCTTTCCTAAATGTAGGCAAAGATCTCATTTGAGACCTGGGATGTACTCCTTAGTCTAACTGTGCAAACATAGGCAAGATATATGTAACTGTACAGGAAAGAGACAGATTGACCACAAACATCTAACTGGAACTGGTGGGTTTAAAGTAATGGGTCATCCTCACAATGGCAAGAATTCCTTATTCCCCACGGCACAATACTTTATTCCTATTTCTCTTGCTGCTGGTCTGTAGTTGTTTCATTAAACCTATTGATGTTTCTGTCCTCTCCAAGGTTACTAATCTTCTTTGCTCCTCCTACATATCTGTCTTGCTGACTTAAATACTTGGCTACTTGGCCCTTAACCTCTTATTAAAACTGTGGAAGTTTTAAGTGGTAGGACTGAAATTCATTGTTTGGTTGGGGTTTTTTTCCACATTTTTTGTTTCATTAGACATGTAGAATGGCAAATTCTGAAATATTCAGTTTTTTGAAAGGGACAGTACAAATCCTGTCACACAAGAAAAAGGATTTTTTCTCTTGATTTTATTTTTTGTGGCTGAGCAATGAATGTCCTGTGACCCTGATCTGTTTTGAGAACAGAGCCTACATACAGATACAGGAGTATAATATACAAAGGTCTTAATTCCCACTAATTCTTGCAGTTTCAGAAAGACCTGAAACAACCTGGGGGTTTTTTTTGTTGGTGGAGGCAAAGCTTTTTATTCTTGTGGAAAATTCTTTTAACTTGTGCTCTCCTGCTGAAATTTTCAATGTAAAGTAAATCTGCAGGAATGACTGTTTCAAGTCTTTAGGCAAAGATGAAAAATAACAAATAATTATATGAAGTAAGAACTATTCCCACTTAAGAATCCCTCCTACTTACAATTAAATCTCACTGTTAAAATTCAACTTGGGAATTAGATTCTCAGCTATGAATCTTTAAGGAGCTGGGCTGGCTTTTAAAGATCTGTTCTGTTAAATAGAATACCTGGGATGAACCAGAAAGATTGAAACAAAAGTACTGCATTCAGGAATGCAATTCTTACTTTTTCATTTATTTCCATGGTTTACATATATTGTGATTTAACCCCAGCCAGCAGCTCAGCCCCACACAGCCGTTCTCTCGCTCTCTGCCAGCGGGACAGAATCAGAAGAGTAAAGGTGAGAAAACTCAAAGGTTGTGATAAAGACAGTTTAACTGGTAAATCAAAAGCTACGTGCAAGCAGAACAAAATAAGGGATTAATTCATTACTTCCATCAGCTGGCAGGTGTATATCCACCTACAGGAAAGCAGGAATCCATCACATGTAACAGTAACTTGGGAAGACAAATGCCCAAACTCTAAACACCACCACCACCCCACCACCACCCCACCCCTTCCTCCTCCTTCCCCCAGCTTTTATTGATGAGCACGGCATCATACGGTATGGGATATCTCTTTGGTCAGCTGGGGTCAGCTGTCCCAGCTGTGTCCCCTCCCAACATCTTGTGCACCCCCAGCCGCCTCGCTGGTGGGGCAGCGTGAGAAGCAGAGAAGGCCTTGACGCTGTGTAAGCACTGCTCAGCAGTAGCTAAAAAATTGGTCAGTTGTCAACACTGTTTTGGTCACCAATCCAAAGCAGCACCTTACAAGCTGCTAAGAAGAAAATTAACTCTATCCCAGCCAAAACCAGTACAACATAGAAACATTTACTGCTTATGACAGTGTGGGTCCTGGCTGTTGAAAATGTTTGTCTCCTCTGCCATCTTTCAAACTTGAAATACGAAAAGAGAAGGTTACCTTCTTATTTCCCAGCTGTCTTTGTGTTACTGTATGTGGATGACGCAACACTTGAAATATTGTGTTAAGCATCTAGTTAACAAATACCTGCTAGCTGACTTTATCTCCTAGCAAAAAGTAAAAAATAAAAAAAGGTATTTGGTGCCTCAGGGTGATACTTGAGAGTCAATTCCCATGTTCATGTTGAAATGAGCTAAGACAATCCAATGTGGCTGAGGACAAGCAAATGGTGAAAGAACATGAACATATGTGGTAGGTTGGCATGCAGTTTAGGCTACAAAGCCAAGTTTTTTCACAAATAACACTATAAACATTTTGATAAGTGTGTTATTTGTATTTCCTTGTTGTCCAAACAAAATACCAACATTTCAGGATCTCTTTTGGACTACCTTGCATCAAGAAAAAGCACATTGCATGGTGCATTATACTGAACTGTTGGTGCATTGGGTGAGCAAAATATATGATCTCCTCTCAGGAGCTGGACTCCAAAATCTAAAACTTACCAACCAGCACTCTGTAGAACACATTTCCTTCTAAATGTTCTGTTATTAGTTGTGGGGCAGAAGAAGGCTTTTCTATATGTGCAGAATCTGTCAGAAGATTAAAGGTAATTTGTCTGCCCACACAGACCTGCAATTCAATAGAAATTACATCTTAACTTCTAATTGTGGAGGAGCCAGAGCTAAAGGAAGGGAACCCCAACAAATCAGTTTTCTGATATAGTAGAATAGAATGAGTTGAGCACCTGCAGATAATATATTTCAAATATATATTCTTACTATACTTTTGGTTTGAAAAGGTTTGAAAAGCCTTCATTAAGAAATGTGCAGGGTCTAAACAACATATATCTTTGCAAACACAAAGTCTGCGAAAATAAAACCACTGGTTTATAGTTATAAAGAGGAACTGAGAATTTTCATCCTTGTTGCATTTCCAAACAATGATCTCCTGGTGTTTTATGAAAGCAATCTGGAAAATATTATTTCCTTGCTGCGTGTAAAGTAAAGGCTCGTTTATAGTTGCTTGGATTGGTTCAAATTTATAAATTATGCCAATAGCAAAGTCATCAATAAGAACTAAGATGACAATTTCTGGAAGAATAAGGAAAAAGAAAAACATTTAGGATTCCCCCAGTCTGAGGAATACAGTGTAGGAAATTTCAGAGGAACTTAGCTTCTTAATCCCTTTACATTTTATCTGATTCTCCCAAACTTTTTTCTGATCAGTATGCAATCCTGTTCTCCTTGAAAAGTTGAGAAAACAGACACTAGTTATTCAGATTTTCAAGGGCTCAACTCTTCTATAATTAAGATCTAAAGTTGCCGTCACTGAAATGATATTACCTTTAGTAAGGGCTTGATTATATCAGGAATGATCTAATTTTGTTCAAGTGTCTTTCCAACCCCCCACCCCCACCCAGATTGTTTGTGGAAGCATTAGGAATTATTTAACTGATGGATCTTCCTTCTCTGCATTCAGAGCCATGTTACAGCATATCTCAGTAGTGCTGAAAAAGTGAGCAAAGAAGTTCTTATAAATAAATATAAAGACACAGACTGTTTCTGGAGCATGCAATTTGCAAAATAATAGCCCCAGGTTACGGAACATAGTGATACTGGCAGACTGTACAGCATACCGTACAGTACAGTACAATGTCTCTAATTAAGAAAACAACTGAAGGGTACAAGGTCAAGTGCAGAAGAACCTTTAGTCTCTTCACAGTCACCAGGCTTAAGATGAGTCAGCTCTGAGCCATAAGCTCCACTCTGTCCTCTGCTAAGTGCATATGGTTAGGGAGGATCCAGATTCTCTGAAATCCCATCAATGCCGGAGATTTCATTTGTGCATTATGAGTTGGTCTCTGGGTCTGCATAATGCACTCAGTAATGAGAAATTCTCTGCCTTTTCAGAGTGTTTAACTCACCTGGAGCAAGGCATTAACTTGTGTGGTTCAGTATTCCCAGAGAAAAGCTCTGTTAGATATTCAGCTATCAAATGAAAGGTTCTTACAGCATAGTGAGGATGCATCCTCTTGTGATCAAGAAGCTACCTGCATGGACCAACTCTGTTTAGGCATAATAAAGACCTCAAATTGCTCTGAATAGTTGTTGTTATTTTGACAGAAATGTTGAATGACATAGATGCATTTCCTGTGCTCAGTCTTTCAGGTCTATTTGGCACACCTAAATTTCAAGTAACAGATTCAGATAAAAGGATTCTTCAACATTTATGTTGCCAGAGTTCTCTTGCACCTTCTCTCTTCACATATTTTGTTGCATTTTCTCCCACATTTTCCTGTTCCTTTGCCTGAGCTACAGCCTGGATCTGGACAGCCTGTTAGAGCTGAAGAATGGCCTGAAACCTTGACAGTATGTAGAAATATTTTTTACAGGAGTTATTTCTTATTCAGTTGATGTCAGCAATGCCTTCCTCTGCCCATGTACCTGACAAATGTAAAGCAAAATGGTTCTTTTCCTAGAAAGGATGTTATCATAATAAACCAATTTTTGCTAATTTATATTTCTACAAAGGCATCTCTTTTGGATGACCCTTTGGCTGCTGAATATTACAGTTAAGTTGGTACATGTTGTTAAAAATATTGCTCTATTTTGCCTTTAGCAATCATGCAGCAAAATATTGCTCAGCATGAAAACGAGATGATAAAGATAAGGCAGTTAATAATTGCAAGATATGCTGCTGTATCTCCTGTTATTAAAATGAATAACACGAGAGGATTTGGAATATATATCCTTAATTATTTTTGTCTGTCTATTCAGGAAATAGAGAACCAATGTCAAAAAAAACCCTCCACCAAACCCACGAAACCCTTTTTTATTTTACTGGATTAAAACACTTTTTTTTTTCCCTTTGGGGCTTTTTCCCTGCACTAAGGATCTGTAATTCCAATTGATTTTTTAAAGAACTTTTATCAGTTATTTAGACAAAATTAACATATGCCACTACAAATATTAAGAGGTTTAATGCTATTAGAACTGGATTTTTCATACATACCCCCTGAAAAATGGCTTTTCCTAGACATAAAAACTTCGTTAACTGTATTTGCAACCTGACATCAGCACTGTAGTCTTCCCATGTCACAGCTTCTGTTCACATGATATCTTGAGATAACAGTGACTAAAATACATGAACCAGAAAAAAACTAAAATTCTTTAGAAAATCTATACTTGATCTTAAGAATAAGATCATTTCATTCACTCATTTACCACAGGTAACCCAGTCCAGTGGCCCAGACAAAATTAGGCAATTTATGAGGAGTTTAAGAATAAAATTAAAAGACCATTCTGCATTCCCCCTATATAGTTATCAAACATGATCGCATCATAAAATTCTATACAAAATTTACCATGCTGTTGGATAAGAAATAGGAGCTTTGCCTACTGAATGCACATTGAGAGACTATGCCAGACACTTATTCTTGCAACTCCTCCTAATTATTTTTAAAGAAAAATAGACATAAACTATCTGCAAATGTATTTAGCTGCAGAGCTAAAGAACTTTCACAGGTATTGCTTGAAGGAATAAAAATAAAACGTTGTATAGCTCTCTGTCTTCTGATTTGATATCTGCTGTACTTCATCAAAACAGCATACATGTTTGATTATAAACCTTCTTTGGACTCAAAATAGAATGAATTAAAAAGAGTGCAGATTCAAGAAAATGAGATGTCTGAGGTGATTCTGTTGTAGTGTTCTTCAGCCGGGATAAACCATTTTGTCAAAATCAGACGTTCTGCAAAGTAGAACCTTTATTCTTCCAGAAGTCTGTCCATCTTCTTCTTTGGGCCAGAAACTTTTTGTCAAATCTTGGTTTTATAGCATGGTTATTGCTGCTAAATCACTGAGATTGTAGAAAATGGTTGAGCTTATATCAGTTTACCTGACTTTTCAGGTACCAAACAAATGCATCAAGACCTCCTCTGGCATCTCCACTGACTCTGTGATCACTGCCCTATGGGCTGTCATGAGCAACTTGGAAAGAGTTGTGTAATGTCCTGCTCTGATTTCATGTTCTGATGGCATCCAAGCTTTAAATATCATAAAGCTTCAAGTAACAGAAAGAGAGACATTTTTCAACATGAAAAAACTTGAATTTGTTAGGGTAAAAAAAATAAAATCCTTGCTCTTACAGAAAAATAGATCACTTCCTCTGAAGGCTCTACCAAAAGGTAATAGGATGTTGTAACTTTTTTTGCTGTAAATATAGTTTCAGCACATATAACTCTCCTTGCCATCCTAGCAGAAACATCAACAGCAGGGCCTTTTGCTTAATTATGTTATCAAAATTTTAGTAGCTAATTTCTTTAGCTTACAACATAGGGTGTATAGCAATATATTTCTTTTATTACTAGTGAAAGAAAAACCTGCAGTAACGGCCAAACCTTTTCAGCAAATACCTTTTAATTTACTTTAAACTGATCTAGCATGTAGGATTAAAGTGTAATTCAAGGTGTAAGGTTTTTTCCCCACAGGAAACAGTAACTAGTTAGTCAGTAAATCCAGACTATTAAAAAAATATTGCTGGAAGGGACTTCAATAGGCCATTTTTCTACCTCTTTGCCCTCAGGCAGAATGTCTGTTATTGCCAACAGCTGTTTGCCTAATCCAGTCTTAAAAGCCTCCAGTTCTGGAAATTCCCAAATCCCTAAATTAGGGAGATTACAAATTAGACAAAATTTTCTCTAATATGTGATCTCAGACTCCTTTCTTGCAATGTATGACCTCTGCAACACGTATTTTAAGGTGTGTATAATTTCTCTCAGCCCTGTTTCTCAGATTTTTCAACTGTTTCTAACTTTGGTAGGAGAAAGAATCAAACCCTTATCAGGTCCACATTGATAAAGAAGTGGGTAGATTTTTAGAATTACTTGAGGTTGTTCCATAGTCCAGTGTAAAGCAAGGTACAAAAGAAAAGATTAAAGAATTAAATGTCTTCACAAAGGCAATCAAATATTCTTTCCTCCAGATGCTACTACATTGGATAGTGGGCTGAGGATAATAACTACAAAATGGGTAACTACTTACCTCCCTTTTTCCAAGTGTATATTTACAGTTTACAATCCAGCCATAGCCCAGATTAAGTTACTGGTTTAATTTCTAGAACTGCAGGGTTTTTTTTCAGTAAGGGGAATTATTTGAATATCTTAAACGTTTTGGAATAAAATTATTTCTGATGGCAAAGTTCTATATTGTAAGCAAACTAGCAAAATACCCCCTTCTTTTTTTTTTAAGAAATCTTAGAAAATAGATCTGGAAAGGAGCTGGGAAAGTTAATTCACTCTCCCTGCTGAAGGGACATCAGCTGTTCCTGTGTAATTTCTGACAGACATTCCCACTTTGTTTTAGGAAGGTCCCATATTAAAGAGTCCACAGCCTCCCTGAGCAGGCTGCTCCCATGCATAGGTTTGGGAGTTTGTTCTGATGTCTAACCTAAATCCCCTTTTATGCAGTTTAAGCCAACTGAAATGTGAGCTGATATTCTTGCCATTAGTATGAAATAAGTCTGTCTTTTCTGTTGGGAAATCCCTCAGGCTTGTGGTGTGACAGGATTAAAGAGAGTACAGACTCTTTTACTGCTCAAATAAAAAATCAAGGGTTTTACTGTTCATTAACAAAAAATTGCACTTCTTTTAATAAAGTCTGATAATTTATAGTGTACTTTTACTCTTCTTCACTTCAAGCCATGTAAAAATATGTGAGGGGTTTTTTGTCATTGATAAGGTTAATTAGTACTTTGATCAACATTCAACAGTTGCTAGCTGTGGTCCTTGTAAAAAACCCCCAAATGGATTCATTATAATAAACAGAAGTTGGATAAGAAATAGGAGCTTTGCCTACTGAATGCATATTGGGACAGTATTCCCAAAACTTAGTCTTGTAACTCCTCCTTTTAATTATTTTTAAAGAAAAACAGATTAGCATTTTTTAAACTAATTCTTAGTAATAACAGTGGGTGTATTTTTGCCAATATAGCTCAGTCTTTACCAGTATCTTTTTGTGTGTGTGTAAAAACTTCTTCTTTCTGCAGTAGGCAACTGCTTTTTGCATCTTTCTGGAATGAACACACCTTTATATTCAGGGAGGGAGGGTGTTATAAGAAATTACAGAAGAGCTGTTGGACCCATGTCCACTCATGCAAGCGTTGGATCACATAGTCCAACCCCAACCAGTCTGTTGGTAACAGCCACCAGATTTGCATCTGCGTGCCGACAGAGCACAGTACCATGCTATATGGTTGCTCCTTTTTTTAAGTGAGAGGTGGGAGCAAGGAGAATGGTTGCTGGTTTCTTGGATCCAAATCACCCACTAAGTATATCCATGGGGTACCCCTGCCTTTGGTTCACAGTAAAGTGACTGCAGTTTGGGGGTGAATCTAAGCAATTTCTATAGTTTTTCTGAAAGGAAGGAACATATTTCTTATCATGAGGGCGTAACTTCTTCCTCCAGGAAGGAGGAATTTGAAAAGGAATTGGTGTCAGACAGGAGGTTTCGGGGCACAATGTTTCAAGGCTACTCCAAGAGCAAAACAGCACATTTAGCGAAGGGTGTTGTACAAAAATGTGATCGAATCTTAAGCAAAAGAAAATGGCAAAACTTCTTTTACGCTACTTTATACCAGAAATAGCCAATGGAAATTCTCAAATCGGAAGAGTCACCCACAGGATCATAGTGTCCTGCAGGACAGGAGCAATGTCCTCCACAGAGAGTTCAGGCCCAGAGGTGTCAGCCTGGCCCGCTGTCTGAGCACAGTGCGGAGAGCAGGTATGTGTCAGGAATCTCCTCAGCAAAACCAAGGAGATTCTTTAACTAACTGCTTTACATTTTTTTACCAAGCTTGGGTACTTCCACTTTCTGCAAGCTATCAAGGAATCATCAAAAATGAACAAAATCTAGCACACAAATTCTATCTTGTACTACCTAAGTGGGAAGCAGGGATTTACCTTCTCCCCTCACACCATGCTGTCCTTAAATGTTTTTGTCTGTCCTTTTATTGTGGGAGCATTTGCTCCCCATCAGGAAAGGATCTGACTACACACTCTTGGGTGTCTGCAGCAACTCCAGCTCTAGTCCTTTAGAAATGAGATTTCCTGTCCATTAATGACTCATAAAATAGGATTGCTGTGCGGTTAATGGCAAAATAATTCAATATGTTAAGAAATATATGAGATAGATAGAAAAAATTAGTGTCAGTTTCTCAAGCCTTCTTCTACCTATCTCAGTGCTCGTCTTAACACTAAGTATCTGTCTGTTCAGTAGCAGTGTCTAAGTTATTTACGAGTGAAAAAAGTAACAATATCATGCAGCACAGACACAAATAAACATAATAAGTTATTCCACTGATTCTGCAGAGTTTTTTTAAAGGACAAATAAAAAAGGTTAGGGCATGTAAATAACAATTTGTTTGTCATTTCCTTATTCTACATTTTCCTGCTTTATTAGTTGGGATAAACTATAGGCTCATCTAAATTATATCCCTAACAGGGACCACAGCAGGATGGTTGATGTGAGCACTGCAGTGTATTGACAGATCCCAGGAAGAAAACACACATGCTACTCCAGGCAAAACCAAAAGGAGAGCAAGAGGGGCTCCCCTTAAGCCCTACAGTTTATCAGCAAAAAATGCCTGTATGGCAAAGGAATTTCTGATGACAATTTAGGATGAAGTATCTTTATTATCCCATTATTATGTCCAAATGATTAGCCATTAATTTGGGTATCACCAGATCAGGGTATGTGAATGCTTCCCAATCCACTTCATGGCAATGAAGTTACCCCAAATCTCCTCTCTGGACACTTCAAGCTGCAAAGGTTGAGTTTGCAGACTGGGAGCATGATGTGCTCCGAAGACCAGCAACGGCGACTAGTTAACTTCTTAAATTATTCCACCTAGATCCACCAGAGATGATCTAGCTGTACCTACATGGTTAATCTTGCAGTGCAGGATGAGAAATTGGTGTCCAGGGTAAACCAGACAGTTTGCTTTCCATCTTCCTCAGCAGGCTTTTTCACAGTACGATTGACATGTGTCTTTTAATGTTCTAGACCTCAATAGCTTCAATGTGCTTTTAAAATGATAAAGTTCCAGAACATTTCCAGGAAAGGTTAACTATCTCCTTCTCCTTCCCAAATATTATATATGATTTATTAATTTAATTAAAGTAAGTATCAGTTGCTTTGAAAAATAATTTCAGACCAAGAACAAAAAAACCTACATTTTTGAAACATCATGCACTACATTATAAAGTTGAATACGTTTTATCATGTTTTGTAGAATCATAGAATCATAGAATGGTTTAGGTTGGAAGGTACCT
>RSEF01000002.1:12633155-12648794 GCA_003993805.1 Himantopus leucocephalus
ATCTTATTTTTAAATTTAAATAAATAACCTGTTTTTCAAAGACATTTGAATCGGTGTTGTCTATAAACATCAAGTGTCAGTGGAATGGCTGAAGTCTCCGAAGTTAACNTAAAATTAAGATATTGATGTTTGTTAAAATGAATGAAAGTCTACAGTATTTAATTGCCTGAAACAGTAATGTAATATGAAAACGTAAGATATATTGTACGTGTCCTACCTTAATTATAGTTACATATTCTGATTTTCATCAGCATTCTAGTGCACTGATGTACAAAATTTCTTCAGGACAATTCTTTATGAGCAAAGTTCTAACAAAGGAACACAACACAATGCAGATGGAAAGATATGTAGATAGCACTCATGAATAAGATAAAAAAATGTCAGATCACACCAGTGTAGTTAAACTAGCAGAATTTCTGAGCACAGATACATCAAGCGATACAAGGATCATGTATGCAGTAACACTGATAGTAGAGGTGCTAGTTTCTGTAAGAAAGAGGAGGAAACACTGTTTTAATGATTACTACATGAAGTGCTTTACTAGTAGAGCTTGTTTTATTACATAGAAATACGGATACCATTTTAAGGTACTCTTACTCCAACCTAAGAGTTTTCCAGTAAATTATTCAGATTTTAGTCATATCATTTAATGGTCAAGGAGCAGATTCAACAAAATGGCATAGTCACAGAGTAATTTAAAGGTGTCACTAATATTGTCCTTTAAACATTTCCATACTGAATCAATTCTGTGCCTTAGAAAGTGAAAACTATACTGTCCCTGACAACATTAGTCTAAATAACTAATCTTATTTTTTCACCCATATCTGTCCATAAAATGTTTTTTAGAACTACTAGTACCTAATTTTGATGGAGGTGTTTTTTTCATGGAACCAAACATTAAAAAAAATTTCGTTCTTATTGTATGTAGAAGCCCCTTATGATACATATAGCATACACCTGACTAAATCAAAGTTATTTATAAAAAAATGGCCATACGAGAGCCCCCAAAAATATGCATATTGCAGGGAAAGCTCCAGTTTAGTTTCCAGATAGAACTGAATGAAAAAGATGCAAAGTAGAAGTAACAGATATTTTGTCAAAAAATTGATTGGCCTTTGAGATTTTCTAGATGTTTGAGCTCTTTGGAGTCTCAGCCCCTTTAGTGAATGACCACAACAAATTCCACTAGGCATTGTGCCAGCAAGGTTTTGGTATCCCTGTGATCTGAAAGGTATGATGACCATTCTTGCAAAACATTTTTTGTTGTAATTCTTTCATGAGCTTTACAGAAAAATAACATTTTTACATTTTAAATAAAAAAAAATAAGTAAAATAAAAATAAATTTTTTTACATTCTTCATAGAATTTTATAGCATTTCTGAAACGTTCCTTTCCCCTCCCCACATGGACACATTTCAAAGTATGTTTTTTTGACATAGGAACAAATTACAGTTTGACTGAGAAGTATCAAGTCCCGCTTTGGTTAGCATTTATGGACCTCATAGTTTCTGGATGTGATAGCCTTTCCTATTCAGGAAATTCTGACCTGGATAATCAAAAAAGGATTGTATGCCACAGCACTGCAAAAGAACTTGTGAAGCACTTCAGCAAGGACCCTGTCCGTGCTTCAGTGAGCCACAGAGTAACTCTCAGACTTTCACAGGCTTGTGCCATCATCCTTTGACTAAAATAGGCTTTTCCACCCTATCATGATGTACTCAGTATCTGCTTTTTGTCTTCCACTCTCCAGGCTGAAAGCAATATTAGATGTTATTAAAATATCTGGGGGGAAGGGAACAGAAGGTGGCTTCTTAGTAACATTTGCATGCATCAGTGGTTATAATAAAGATTTCCTTTTGACTTTCTAGCTGCAAAAGTTACAGATTACTGGCTGATCCAAAGCCTCAGCTAATGTTTAAAACGAAGAAGCTGTTGAGTAATTTGCAACAACAAAAATATATTCCTAATGAACCTTGAAATGAGCCTTCTTACTGAAGCTGTTCCCATACCTGAAAAGAAACTCCAGTAGTTCACACATCACTGCCTATAGTATATGGAACATAAACCAATAAAATCCCTGACTAATATATCCTAGAAGAAGCCTAGAGTAAATGGATTTTCAAAATGAGATTGTAAAGTTGATCTCAATCATAATATCTCAATGAAGTTATTATTGTGTTGTGGGCTTTTAAGATACCATGCTGCATATTGTATGTATGTCATTCTTTATCATAGGGAAAGACAAAAGGGTCTTTGATTTAGCCCAATTCACTAACTTTATCCAACTTCAGTAATGCATTGTTATAAATTCATGTACTTAATAAATTCATATCATTTCAAATAGCTAATAGTTTTAAGCATAGTAACCAGGTTCTGGAACATAGTAATATTAGTGGGGCAAGACACTAGCTAAGATGGAACTAGATAAGTTAAAGAAAGGGATTAGATTATGTGGTTGCCTATGATACCAGGGCCCTGGACTTGATAACCCAAGAGATCATTTCTAGTCCTATCTGCTGGAGAAAAAGAAAGATACAGATCACTCGGATTAGTGAAGCAACTTTACCTTAGCAAAAGAGCTAGATTCTATCTCAAAGTCATAGCAGGTATGGTACAGGAAGATTGACAGAAAAGAGGTACCTAAGCCATAGTATAGAGGAAGCTCTCCAATCTTTAAACAGTACAGTATTCCACATGTGTCTAAATGTTTTGCCGTTCACTCCTTCCTCACCTAAAATGAAGGAAGAAACAGCCAGATGACTCAAACTGATTTTTTATTAGTAAAATCTTAATATGGATCTGAACATTAACCCCAGTGTTCATAAAAAGAAAAACTTATGTCTATCTACCACTGAGTCAAAAGTATTAGAAGTATTAGATTGATCTATCTCATGTTTCTTTCCCATTGAGCTGCTTAAATGCTGCAAAGGACAGAACATCTGTTTGCACAGCGGGGTGGGAAAACAGAGGAGCCACATATGACAGTAGCTCAGCTGTCTTATGCAACCCACTTCTAGTTCCTGGTGGACATTACACAATGGAATTGTTGATGACTGGATTTGGTACGCCGTCTGTGACAAAGATTAGATACTGAAAATAATACAGTGGTTTGATGTGGGTGGCATATTAGTTACTTTGGCAAAAGCACCAGCTGCCTTTGTGTCCAACCTCTGAAGAAAAGTTGGAAATTTTCTTCAAAAATTAGATACTAAGTCATATTTCAATAGAACATCAGAATCTCTGTGGCTTTTTTACTAAACATAGCCCAGAGATGAAGTTACCTAGAGTGCTAAGAGAGAACAAACACAGAACAAGAAAGCACAGCATATTGCCAAAACAAAGGGATTTGGGATCTACAATAAATGCTTCTCTATAGACACAATTAACACTAGAAACAGATTTATTTTCAGTTTTTCCTCTGGAACAGTCCCAGCCATACCTGAGCTGTATGGTGATTATTGAATTGAGACCCTGGACTTCAAATGTCCCAGAGCTAGTGTGGTGGTTTAACCCCAGATGGCAACTAAACACCACACAGCCGGTCGCTCGCTCCCCCCACGGTGGGATGGGGAAAACTGAGAAAATTTGTGGGTTGAGGTAAAGACAGTTTAATAAGTAAAGCAAAAGCTGCACACACAAGCAAAGCAAAACAAGGAATTCATTCACTTCTTCCCATGGGCCAGCAGGTGTTCAGCCATCTCCAGGAAAGCAGGGCTCCATCATGTGTAACAGTTACTTGGGAGGACAAATACCGTAACTCTGAACCTCCCCCCTTTCCTTCTTCTTCCCCCAGCTTTACATGCTGAGCATGACATCATATGGTATGGCATATGCCTTTCGTCAGCTGGGGTCAGCTGTCCCGGCTGTGTCCCTTCCCAACTTTTTGTGTGCCCCCAGGCTACTCACTGGTGGGGCGGTATGAGGAGCAGAAAACACCCTGACTTTGTGAAGCACTGCTCATCTGTAACTAAAACATTCCTGTGTTATCAACACTGTTTTCAGCACAAATCCAAAACATAGCCCTGTACTAGCTACTATGAAGAAAATTAACACTCCCGGTCAAAAACAGCACAGCTAGTTGCTCTTCAGGCCAGCAGTTCAAAGGCTTTTGTAAGCTTTGATGATTACTTTTTGCATACTTATCCATTGTAGGTATTATACCACAATATCTTTGGAGGTGATGCTTCTGGTTTGTCTTAGGGCAGTGTCCATTTTTTTTTTCTCAGATGCTTAATTTGCTTCAAGCAGGAATTCTACAGTTTGAACAGGTTTAAAAAGCCCTGCTTGGTCAGACCAATGATCCATCTAGCCCAACATTCTGACTCCTCCATGAGCAAAACACAAGCCTCACTGTTTTCTGTCAGCCTTTGCCCTCTTGAAATCTCTGCATCCAGATTGCTGCGTAAGGAACATTAGAGCGTACACCTCCATCTGGAACAGTAGTCTGCATTTTGAACCTGAATGCCTGAATTTGCCTCATTCCCTTTTGAAATTACAGATACTGTCTGCTTCCAGAACCTCCTGTAACACAAGTTTCAGAAGTTCACTTGTGATTGCCTGCTCCCCAAAGAATTGTTTTCCTTTGTCTATTTTGCCTCCTATGACTTTCATTGAGTGTCCAATGGGTCTTGTTTTGTGTGATCTGGAGAACATTTTCTTCATGCATTTTATGAACCTCAATAATACCTTCCCTCAACCTTCTCCTCGCTAATTTGAAGATTTCCAGCCTTTCAGAAAATTGCATCCAAGCCTATCGATTTATTGACAAGACTTTCAGCAAATATCATCTATTTCTGGTGACTTACTGACACCTAACTTGGTTATTTATCCTAAAACTTGCTATATACTTGCATCAATTTTTTCTAGCCTCTCGGACTTACCTGGCACAAATAATGCCAACATTTCTCCAAATATCTACAGCAGTAGAAACTAATACAAACCAGTTCATTTTGCTTCTCTACTTTATCTTTATCATCCCTAAGTGCCCCTTTCACACTTTTGTCATCAAATAGTCCCACTGATTCCCCACCTGGCTTGTTGCTTTTGATATGAAAGGTTTTTAAGATCAGTTTGAGCATTCTTTCTTCACATTTCAAATTATTTTTCAGCCCTTCTAATTTATTTTCTTGTTCTCATTCAGGCGAGCCTTCTGTTTCCTAAAAGTCAGCCTTTTTCTTCTGACAGTTTTCTTAACTTTCTCAATATGTTGTTGTTGTAAGGGGGCAGGGTGTTTGGACAATTTTGGTTTTGTCTTGAATTGTAGCACAGATTTTACCTGGGATTTTGATACAAAAAATTTTAAGAGCCTTCAATCTGTTAGTAAATTTCACACTTTTTTTACTGTTCTTTTTATTTTTTCCCCCCACCTTTATGTATTTCCCTCTCATGAATTTGAATATTCACTTGCTAGATTTACTTTAATTATTGCTGTAGCACTTATTACATCCTTCCTGTCCCTGTTCCTGTCCCCAGAGGCAAGTTGAACACAAGCCACTTCCAACTTGCAGTTGCATCACTCTGAGCCAGGTGCCCTTTTGCATAACTTGGCTTTCCCCCAGATTCTCCCATCTCGTTGTTCAAAATACTAATCTACAACACTTTTAATTTTCATTACCTGTCTCTATTATGATTAAGTTTCAGTCCATACTACCTGTGCAGATTCCTCCTTCAGAGAAATTCCCCAGTTCCTAACATACCTGCAACCCTCCTATCTACACCATTTCTCCATTCACACATTTAGGCTTCAAATCTCTACCTACTCCTCAGGTCTTGAACAAAGAGCTGGAAGGATTTCAAAAAATGCTATCATTGAGGTGTTGGTCTTTGCTCTCCTGCCTAGCAGTTAGAATTTAGCTTCCAAAAGCTAAGAGTCAAAAAGCACTTCATTTTTCCATGCTTATTCATTCCTTGATCTCCCAGCTGAATCTACCAGTAAACACACCAGTTGCCTGCACCAGCAACATACAGGTTAGAGCAGTAAGTTTTGTGATGTTGAACGCTTCATGTAGGAACCATGAATCAAAGAAAAGGCAACCGCTAATGAATCACATAGTGAGGTCCAGCTAACTCAGATCTTCATTTCATCTTAACATAGACAATTAGCGATTGTTTTGGTTGGAGTATGAGCTACTGAGATAGATATATACCTTGCTATTTGAATTTATATGGCCCTTATTACGTAGGGTATTAGACTGACTGATCATAAAGGTCACTTCTGACTTCAAGAACTGCAGTTCTAGGAATTATTGTAGGTAATGATGACATATAGCAATTGCCATTCTAGATCACATAGAACTAATAAATCTGAAGTTAGGAGGTCTGATATTGCATTAAAAATATAAGTAATCCAACATACCATAAAATGTGGATTTAAATGAGTGACAATTAATTGAAAGAAACAATAAATCTGCCACCCTTTGTAAAGATCAAATAGTAGCAGTTCAATTTTTTTACCTCAGTCTGCTCTCCTCCCACTCTGTCTCTCTTTTACACAGCATATTAACACAACTCAAACTGAAAGGAGAGACACCTAGTAAAAAGGCTAGGACTGGTTTGGAGGAAAGAAGTAACTGCTCAGGAAAGGCTTAAATTTCATAGGTATGCAGGAAACAATATGACCCTACAAAAACTGGAAAACTCAGAAATGGTTTCCTCAGAAAAGGAAGGTGAGGTCAGCTGTGTCTATATGCCCAATGGAAAGTAGGTCAATTGTGTCTATTCATTGGGCATGGACTGACGAAAGAGAAGCAAGAAAATTAGATGAAACTGTGAAGATTTACATCTCAGAAATGTCCCATATATTTTTAAATGCTTAATCAGTGTTGACAAATTTCCCATTTACCATCTGATTGTGATCAATAGTCTTCAAAGTCCTGGAAATAGTAGGAAAGCATATTTTATATAACCTCAGCAGTTTTAGAACATAAGGGACCATATATTAAAGGGCTATGGACTCAGGAGAAATAGGTGAATCGTGTTATTTCTAGTTCATTCATCAGTTATTGTTATTGTTTTCTGCTAATTTTGAAAAGAATGCAGTGGGAAAAAGTGATAGTATGTCTTCCTCACCTGAAATAAAATCAATGCAGACTACAAAAACACCAAACCAGTCAGTATTGGAGATACCAGGTCCATCCACACAGAGCAATAGGTAGTCGATACTTCTGATTTCCTTGTATGTAACAAGTGTGATTTTATACTGAAACCACACACACCACATACCAATAAAGCTGCTTTGTGAAGCCAAATTCAGGATTTAAATGGCTTGTGCTACCACAAGCTGTAAAAAAAAATGTCAATTTAAAAACCTATTTTGACTCAGAAGTATGCTCCGACTTACGTGTCTTCTTTGCTGGCTTCCTTCATAGATGTAGATTCCCTGATGGCTTCTTAATGCATTCATGGCCTTTCTTATGCATTAGATGAATAGTTTGTTTTCCATAAAGCTCCAGGCTACTATGAGTTCCTTCAGATATTATTTAAAGACAGTGGAATGATTCCTGGACATAACTACATTTGATGGCAACCACATTGGTGTTTAGTTGTATGTGTGGGCTCTGTAGCTTCAGTAACTAATTTATATCATAAGGTGAAGAAGATCTCACCCTATAAAAATAAGAGGTGATGAGCGAGTTCTCATGAGCACAAAGCAAGAAGCAGCTACATATAGTGGCAGGCTGGGGCTCCCTGAAACAAAATTTCTCCAATTTTGTTTATGTGTTAATTATTCAGTATTTGTAAGTGTTTGCTGTGACAGGTGGGGAAATATGTCTGCGTCAAACTGTTTTTTACATGATTTGTTTTGTGAATGTGTTTCTGTAATTGCCTTCACATATTATGTATTCTGTTCTGTTTGACACTGGAGACTGTTTATACATATATACCTGGGTCAGATGGCAGAGGTCATTTGGAATGTGGTGTCTGTGTCCCTTATTTTAAATAAATTAAAAATTTATAGTCCTATAATCAACTTTCAAGGGTCATTCAGAACTTGTTCTTCCAAAAAAGACGGCTAGTGCTTTTTTTTAAGAAGTTCTCTTTTACATAACTCTCAACTCCTTGACCAGTCAAAACTATGATCTCACCTCTTTTCCTGTCCACCAATATAGCACCTTCATCTTTCATTTATTAAGAACCCTTTCAAATAAGAGATTAAATCCTAATTTGCTTTAGTTACAAGAATTCCTTTCCTTTTTAAAGAAGATTTTTCTATTTTGAAAATTTTATCTGGTCAAAATACATCCTGGGGGACACAGGGGTTATGTTCAGATAATAAAATTTCCACTTCTTTTCCTGTTAAGGTTTCTTGGGCAACAATATGATTTTATGCCCATATTGTTCTCAAATATTTCCATCGCTGATCTGTAAATGAGTTTCTTGTAGCAGCACAACAGTAAACTTGTCTTCTTCACTGCTTGTAAAACCCTCTTAGTTTTGACAGGCCCACTCAGCCCTTTAACACTTACAGACATAATTATTTTTGATTTACACTTACCAACATAGTTTGTCAGACTTTGTTTTGTTTTCATGATATAATTCCTCACCTGTCACCATAAGCCTTGTTGATATGTTTTGTTAACTGTGAACATCTCTGACATAACAAAAAAATTGACTAAAATGACCTTTGTATCTTTACGCTAATGTCCAGATTATTTTTGATGTTTCTTAAAATGACTGAAAAACTTTTTTTGCTTCTTATGTCTTCTTTTTTTTTCCTACTCTAGACCCAAAATGTTTTCATGATCTTTAAAGATTGTATTATATGAAGTCTGCATTTCTTTCTGTCTCACTTATTTAATTAACCTTAATCCTTTTAATAAAGCTTGCTTGCTTGCTTGCTTGAACACCGAACTCCATTTAGGGACTTTCAACTGCAGCCTTCAGTGATGTGTGGGCACTAAACCTTCTTCATCAGAGATAAGTAACTGAGATAGCTGTTCAGAGCTATACATCGGTACGCCCAATACATTTTTCAGTATCACACAGTGTTTTCTTTCTCCTCTGACTTTGTTATTGATCTTAGATCATGTCATTTCTTCCTCATTATTATGCCTGGCATATTTGTTTCTTTCAGGTTTTTTTCCTATCTTCCCCACCCCCTAAACTTCATTATGATACCAAAATTTGCTGGCAAGAAGTATTGAATAATTAATATAAACTACAGAAACACTTTCAAAGTTGAAAGTAATTAATAAACTCTTGAAACAAATATTTTCATATTTCACAAACAGGTACATACGGTTCCAGTTTCTCATACAAAAGTATAGATAATTATTCTCTTTTGACTTATTAAACAAGTTATTAGGAGATGCTCCACACAGTTGAAACGATTTCCAAAGTAAGACGCAATTTACCTAATATTCTCTTTCTAAGATCTGATCATTCCATTTAGGCTATCCACTGAGACTTTTCTACAGTAAATGGAGAGAGTCCAGCACCTCCAGGGGACAATTCATCTCAATAAATGTAAACGTCTAGAGCAGATGGAACAAGTCTTTCACTGGCGGCGCTTCCTGTGTGTTTGAATCACTATAATTATCAGCTTGAAAGTTTTCCCAATTGTTGTGACATTTTGATCTGCAAGAATAATGTTCAAATAGTGTGGGCCAATGCCATAATGTCACTTTCGCATTTGTTTTTCTTTGTCTGCTGGCTCTAGATCTTGGTATTTTACAAAACTTATTCTAAGGGCATGTTCCATATCACAAGACTTCAGAGAGTTTCGCATTTGCAATTAGGAGTGCCAGACTATCATTTTTGGGGTATGAGTCTCCTGAGCTTTGAAAATTTATTTTTTGACAGACCAGACACTTGATGAAATGTTCCTTTCAGTGCCACACTACCAAGCTGAAGTCCATAGGTGAACTGTTTTTCAAGGAGCGGAGAAGAGTTCTGTGAAAACTACTTATAGTCACGTAACCTTTTCTCTTCAAGCAGTGTTCTAAGAATGTTACTAAAAAGACAATTAATGTGAAAAATGAATGTTTTATAGACTAAGAACTGAGATCCTTTTTGAATATCAGCCTCAATAAATTCTCATTATTTACAGATGAAGTAGTTTGAATTATCATTGTAATTTTTTCTGCTTTTCTATTTCTTCCATTATTCTTATCAGCAACATTTTTGTCATTTTAAGTGCCCAAATTTATATTGAATATTTAATTATCTTGACAGTTGATAATAAAATTTGTGTTAACTAGGAAGTAGGTTGAATTATTTGAATCATTTCCTGAATTGCAACAGGAAAAGAATTAAAGTTAAACAAAACCCTCTAAAAGAAACTAGGGAAGTAGACTTCCAAAGACAGAAATATATTGGTTTTCAATCCAGTCACAACAGAATTAAGGTCTGATCCAAAGCCACTGAAATCAATAGGAGCATTTCCACTGACCTGGCCTTGGATCAAGCTCCTGATGCAGAAAGCAACAAATTGAAGCTTCTTTATCTGCACTCATTGCACATGCAAAAATAAAGGAGCACCATCTTGTACTTAAGTGAAAACAAAGAATCTTTACCTTGAATGAGGTACTATAAGTTCTGTTCACATAGAATCCCTCTAAATCTAATAAAAAATTTTGAAAAAATTGTTTTCAAACTTTTTGCTCCTAAGAGTTTGAAAACAATTTTCTTAAAACACTTCTAATCCATTGTCCACTAACAGAATCACTAGTCACTCAATTCAGACTCTCCTTTATTCAAGTACCTTTTTAATGCATATGTTGTGTAGTGCTAAAAATCAAGAAAGCCACCAAGTTATCACAATAAAATTAGGTTATACTCCACATATGGAAAATATAATATGTCTGAATTACTAGAAAATAAATATAATTTTAAAATTTAATTTGGTGAACAATTAATGCAACCCATGATTGCAATATGCAAAGAAACCACAAAGGAGCTATTGCACAATAAGACGTTTTCAAGTAGATATTGGAAATTTATTTCTGAAGTAGTGAAAATGTAACTATCACAAATACAAACAATCAGGAACCAGCTTAATGACTTTTAAAAAGATTTGTTTAATTAGAACAGGAAATAAAATACACACCAAATTAACATCCGAATCTAGAACTTAAAGTAAGTTACATTAGTCCAAAATTGTGTTGATCTGGTGATTTATAGGATTTAAAATCATACCCTCAAAAACTTACACTCTAAAAAGCCAAAACAAACAGAAGCAACAGAAAAAAAGCAGTAGTGTAGTAGTAGAAAGAGAAACAAGAAATAAGGAGCACAGTCAAGTAAACCTGGCCTCATTCTGATCATGATGAATTCCAATGTTACATTG
Source organism: Himantopus leucocephalus (assembly GCA_003993805.1). Lineage (NCBI taxonomy): Eukaryota > Metazoa > Chordata > Aves > Charadriiformes > Recurvirostridae > Himantopus > Himantopus leucocephalus. The sequence continues at coordinate 12,644,443 of RSEF01000002.1, forward strand.
CTGATTTAGCCCTGATTTATATTTTGAAGGTATAAAATGAGGGGTCCAAGACTAAGGCTAAGTAGTCTTGTGAGGTAAAACAGGATAAGATTTGAAGATAAGCTTGAAAATAAAAATCTAAAAGTTAAAATTAATATTTAAATAGCTTTAGTAGGAAAAACACCACTTGCTTTTGTATCTTTCTTTAACCCTTTGACTTCAATAAATGACAAAGTTACCATCTTTTCATGTGATTAAGACTTCAATTATCATTCATAGGCTACAATTACAGGATTTTTTTTAAGGATTAGATTATTATGCTCTTCCATGTTTCACAGATTAACTGAGCCTTCCATGAAGAACTCTCTTCTTTCAAAACTGCTTGTCTTTCCGCTCTTGATTCTCAGTGGGATCAAGGCAGCACATTGGAAAAACTATTAATTGATTATAAAAAAAAAATGCACCATTTGCAGTGAATAATTTGTGATCACAACACTGTAGTTTTCACTCATTGTGTCGTTAGGTCCCAAAGTGCTATTTACTCAGAATGTAAGCCACTAAGGTAAACTGTCAGTAAACCGAGGAGTCTCCAGACCTGTAGTATTCAACAGTTACAGCACTTGAGGGATTTGCTGTAAAGAGATAAAACCAAAACCAGCTATTTGAAATGTAATCTCTATTATCAAAATATAACTTTACAAAAAACCAAAACTCTAATATGCAAAGTTAATTATTTTTCAACTTCTCTTGCTGTATTTCATGTGAATTACATGCACCTTCAGATATTGGATGACTTTATACATGACATAGTGGAAGCAGAAGAGCAAGCACCCTAGTGTAGGGTAGGAGTAGGTATACATCGAATAAGGGAGCTGATTAGTTTTATAACCTGAGGACCAGTGCCAATTTAGCACAGCACAATAACACTGGTGCAATGTTTTGATACTCAAGGTGGCATTTGTGAATCTTATAGAAATAACATCTTCCTTTACACTGCGTTTTACTATAATAACATTTCTACAGATCCCTAAGGTTAAACGTTGAGTCTGTTGGCATTTTTAACAAATGTTGTCTCTCTTCCTTAGTGTTACTAACCTTATGTGCTTACCAATACACACCCAAATTCTTCAAAACCTTAATTTTTGGTGACTAGTATTCAATTTCTGATATGTTTAATTCTAAAATTTCTCCTGGAATTCTTCCACTTAGTTATTGCTCCAGTGATTAGTCATTTAAACCTCACTGTATTGTGTCCCCTGACACAAAAATCACATGAAGAGAACACTGGGTAGGAAAGTATGAATTGCCTGAGCTCTTAATTTCCTTCTTCCTTCCAGAACAACTTTCAAGCCCACAAAAGTTATGATGCACCGTCATAAATAACATTTCCTCACATGATTCAGAGGGGCACTATACCATGTTCACAAATCTATCTTCAGCCTCATGGGACTAAATTCCCTAGTCCTCTTTGGTCTCTGAAAGTAGAGAAGTGCTTTTGGTAGCGTTTCAAGACCTGCCTAGGCCAATGAGCTCAGGCCTATCTCTGTGTCAAAAATGCGNCCTAGTCCTCTTTGGTCTCTGAAAGTAGAGAAGTGCTTTTGGTAACGTTTCAAGACCTGCCTAGGCCAATGAGCTCAGGCCTATTTCTTTGTCAAAAATGCTCCAAAGAAATTTCCTCTTGATGNTGTCAAAAATGCGCCAAAGAAATTTCCTCTTGATGAATACAGATTCACTCTCTTTCTTTTTCCTCTCTCTGTTTAGAAAAAAAAAAAGGAGAAGGTGTGCTACAGATTGCACGGAGAGTTTTGAAGGCAGTAAGTGCATAGAGCTCTGTCACAAAAGTCTTCTATTGCACTAGAGACTGAAAGTTCATTTTAGAGCTGATGGGCCAACTTTAAGTCAAATTAATTCATTCTGTTACAGAATAATACATGTGTGACCATAAATTATCTTCTTCCAAATACTTCAGTGATGAAACGTCATTCAAATACATGTGAAAAAATTATTCTAAATTTTGCAGCAAAACAAATTAAAGAACATACAGTCAGATCAAAGACATTTTGCAATTCTAAAAATTATTGTGATACACTTTCTAGCTGTATCCTCCAGGAACCACATCTCAAAGATGCAGGTGGAAAATCTTCAGAAGTGGAAATATTGTTTTGTAGAAAAAGAAGTTTATGCGGTTAAGAATTTCTAATTTACTTCAACAACGATCATCTTAAAAAACTTTAGCCTTTCACTTTCTGTATTTTAGCTATCTGTTGCCCAGCTGATCACTAACCCTACCTGGAATGTTGTATGTGGTAAAGGCCATAGATTTTAAGAGGCTATTTGAAAGTTGGAGAGTTCAGGAACTGAAGAACATTATATCTAGACAAATTTTTTCCAAAGGACAAATGAGGTTTCATTCATCAGAAAAGCTGAGAGGTAACTTAATTACAGTGTATACAAGGGAGAATATACACAAATAGTCAGCAGGTCTTACCTTAAAGGCATGAGCAGCAGATATAACTGGAAGCAGAGTCTAGCTGAGTACAAATTAGAAGGAAGGAACAGGGTGGTGAGAGGAGGACAACTTAACAGGATACTTATGGAGCTAGGTATGAAGTGACAGATGAAGATTGATAGATTTGGATAAAAAACTGGAGAATTTTAGGAAGTACTGTCTGAACAGAATCCAATTAAGAGAGGTCTATTCTAGGCAAAAAAGGTGAAATGAAGTTGCTAGTGTTACACAAGTGAGACCGCACAATTAAGTAGTATCTTCTTTCTTAGCCCTGTGGCTTAATCACATAACCCTTTATTTTGATAATTTATTTGAAAAACTATTACAATGACATTAAGAATTATAGCTTTGGAGGAGAATCGTGCATCAAACCAATAAAACTTCTCTTTGCAAATGCCCAGCACTACAAAAACAATAGAAACATATGGATAGAAAGTATGTAAGATATACTGGACTTATATATACACAGAAGAGTTTTCTATNAATTATAGCTTTGGAGGAGAATCGTGCATCAAACCAATAAAACTCCTCTTTGCAAATGCCCAGCACTACAAAAACAACGGGAACATATGGATAGAAAGTGTGTAAGATATACTGGACTTATATATACACAGAAGAGTTTTCTATATCAAGTGTGTGTCCAGAGCTTTTTCAGTTCTTTAAATACAGACATTACTACTGTAACATTCTGTACTGCTCTATAAAGGTTGTTATGGGCTACTTGGAGATGTCTTATTCTGCAGATCACAGGTCGTATAAGCTTTAATATCTCCTTCAGAACTGTTTGCATTTATAAATCCTTCTTAGAAAAGTTCAGTCAGATTTTGGAGTCATTTAGACTTTTGGAGTAATTCAGTCAGACTTTGAAGTTTGACTTTGGAGCCAAACCTATTTACAGAGGGCTGTAATTAACATATTTGTGACACAGATGATTTAAATTGTTCCCTGAGTCTTGAAAGTCGTGACACAAACCAGGACATTTCATTGTCTTATGCAGTAACTTCTGTCACCATTCACAGAGTTACAGAATCACTGATCAGTTGGAAGGGACCTTTAGTGATTGTTTTGTCCACCCCACCCTGATGATTGCATCAACTAGAGCAGGTTGCCCAGGTCTGGATCTAGTCAGTATCTCCATGGATGGAGATTCCACAGTCTCTCTGGACAACCAATTCCAGTGCGTGACCCTTCAGACCATAAAGAAAAGATTTTCTTGTGTTTAAGTGGGATATTCTGTATTTCAGTTTGTGCCCAGTGCCCCTTGTCCTTTCATTGTGCACCACAGAACCAGGCTTTTATACACATTGATAAGATTTCTCCAAAGCTGGAATAAACAATACCTTATTCACATGAAGAAAAAGATGAAACTTTCTAAGGAGCCAGAATTGGGGGCAGAGAGACCTATATCAATAGCAAATCCAACAAAATATATCTAAAGGTAAGTGCTGGTGAGATGAATGGGGACAGAACTAAATCACTGTTCAAAACTATAGATCTAAAACAGAATAGCATAAACCCAAAAGAATTTTATATTAAATATTTACTTTTATTAGCAGCTTACTCTCTTCCTTATATGTAAACTAAGAGTAATTATGCTTTGATTCTACAGAATGCGTACAAAACCCATTTTATTTCTGACTTCATGTTGACTGTGCACTAGCTGTTAGGCTATAAGATCAACAATATGTTATCGTTGATGCATTTTTATTTGATTTTAGCTGTAAATGTGACATCACACACTAATAGTTTTTGAAATCTAAGGAAATATGCCAAGATTAAAGATATGCATGTTAAAACATTGCAATGCCTAAGGATAGTAGACATTTAAGATGGGAAACTTCTTTAAGAAGAGTTTGACAGGCAG
>RSEF01000002.1:12676175-12687983 GCA_003993805.1 Himantopus leucocephalus
AGCAGCCCTGAGGAGAAGGACTTGGGGCTGTTGGTTGATGTGAAGCTTAACATGAGCCAGCAATGTGTGCTCGCGGCCCAGAAGGGCAACTGCATCCTGGGCTGCATCAAAAGAAGTGCAGCAAGCAGGGCGAGGTAGGTGATTCTGCCCCTCTAGTCTGCTCTCGTGAGACCCCCCCTGGAGTGCTGCATCCAGCTGTGGATCCCCCAACATAAGAAGGATATGGACCTGTTGAAGCAGGTCCAGAGGAAGGTTAGGAAGATGATCAGAGGTCTGGAGCACCTCTCCTATGAGGACAGGCTGGGAGAGTTGGGGTTGTTCAGCCTGGAGAAGAGAAGGCTCTGGGGAGACCTTATAGCAGCTTTTCAGTATCTAAATGGTGCCTACAGGAAAGCTGGAGAGGGACTTTTTACAAGGGTATGTAGTGACTGGACAAGGGGTAATGTCTTCAAACTGGAAAATGTTAGATTTAGATTAGATATTAGGAAGAAATTTTTCACTGTTAGGATGGTGATACACTGGCACAGGTTGCCCAGGGAAGTTGTGGATGACCCATCCTTGGAAGGCCAGGCTGGATGGGGTTTTAAGAAACTTGGTCTAGTGGGAGGTTTCCCTGCCCATGGCAGGGGGCTTGGAACTAGATGATCTATAAGGTCCCTTTGAATGTAAACCATTATATGATTCTATGATAATTTAACTATTTTATTCCATTTTGGTAGTAGCATGCAATTTTATAATAATTTGTTGATATCCAACATTGCCAAAAAGAAACCTTGTGAGCTTTCTACCTTTCAGGGCTACTTTTCATCCTTAACTCCTAGAAAGCACCTACCTGCTTCGTTATTTATCCATGCACCTTTCAGTACCTGGTTCTATTGCCCTCAAAGGTGTTGAGATGCCTAAATCACATTCAGATGTGCCTCCTAAATGACTCCCTCTGGATTAGATTGAAAGCATCTGAAGAACAAAAAAAGTCTTTTCTCATGCTATAATGGCAAGTCAATTCATTCTTTGTCTGTTAAATGGTAACTAGATCCACAGATGTGGATCTGGACTAATGGTTCAAGATATATTCTTCTTCAACTCAGATGCATTACACAATCTCTTCAAACTGCTGCTGAGGTAATCCTTTTCTTTTTTTCTCTCCTTCAACAGAAGACTTCAAAGCTCTTCTAATTGCAAACAACCTTGAAAGATTCTCCCTAGACAAAGAAGAGACAAATTAAAATGCACCTTACATGGCATTTTCAGCCGACTTCTCTTGTGCCCAGAATTCAAATATTTTCATTTATTTATGGAATTATGTATTGTTTGTTATACTGAAGAAGAATAATAGCCTCTGTATTTATTTATTTTTTTAAGAAAGTTAGCAGTGAATAGGAACACCTGCAGAGACCAGGAGAGTCAGTTGATAAGGATGGGGAACTGTCATTAAAATGTATTTTAATTGAAATTTCAAAATGTTCTGCTTTTTTCTATCTCCTCTTCTTCTTAAGATCACTTAAGAGCTCATCTTTTTTTCTTTTTTTTTTCTTTCTATCTGGAGAAATATTAAAGATGTCAATTAGGGAAGCCCAAAATTGCCATTATTAGGCCCTGAGTTAGTTGCTTATAATGATGAAACTTTAATGCTTTTTTCTGAATACATTATTGCTAGATGTCTGCTTCAGGTTTTGCCTGAACAATTTCTTTTTAGTTTTAGCAAAAATAGTCCAGTCACTTCAGAGAGTGAGTAGCAGAATTGCTCAGTGGTTTTCCAGTTAACACTGGTAAAACCTTTTTCCCAAGAAACATTGGAGTCATGGAGTAGGGGGTTACAAAACAGCACAGGAAACCTCCATGAGATTTTTCATGGCAATCCTCCATTTGTATGAGTTATGAGCTTCAGAAAATAACCATTTACAAATACTCATCAGAGAAAACGCTGATACATTATCTAGTCATTTCTACATGAGATAAATGCACTCCACCTTAGGGATGCTACAGTGAGTGTGGGCCCTTCACAGGGAGCTGTAAAATATCCCTCTGCTCAAGGTGGCTATATCTAATCATAGAAGAAGTGTCAAAGGTGAAAACACAATCTTTTCTTATCCCTCTGTTGTGGAGACTGGTGGGAGAGAAGTGACAAGTGTCTGAGGCATTCCCAGTAACTAGCATGGTTAATCATGTCTAGAAAGAGCAGTTTTAACCAACGTTTCTGCTCATGATCTCACTCTAACTTTACATTCACTGTGCTATTAGTTTTGCAATCCAGTCTAGGGCTGCAATCCCTAATCTAGCAGTAGATTTATTTCTTCCTTTGATTTTATACTTGTTCAAGACTTTTTACCTGGAAATCCGACACCGATCCTGGTAATCTGAACCCCATGTGCTGCCTGCTCACTCTCTACGTGACATGTTACTTGTCTGCTAAACGCTGTTCCTAGGTTTTGCTAGACTGAGTGACTGCTGCCACCTTTCCTGTACCCCATGTTGTGCAATAATCTGGGAGGGGTCTGTGTTGCTAAAGATGGCCCGGCTCTTGATACAACATATATCTTATTAAAAATCCTTTGGTCTAATTGAGCCATGCACACAGATAGAGAATCCTCTGGTCCCCTACTTCCTGCGATCAGTGATCCTCCTTTCAAAGTCCAAGATTGCTTAATAGGGCAAAATACTATAACAGAAGTGTTTCAAGGTGGAGATATTTTATTTTATGTTGAATTTTTTTGTCCTTGATGCTCAAAGACTTTAAGTCTTGAGGGAGAGTCTGAGTTGTCTTAATTTGGTGGCAACTGATATTTTGGGGCAGGAAGGAAAGAATGTAGTTTACTTACAGTCAAAAAACTCTGGAGATAGATGTGGTTTGAGGAACAGGATATCCGTACGTGGAAAGCAATTACCAATCAGTGAGTTTTGCACGTGTCTTCCCTCTGCAAGTGACTAAATGTATAATGTTAAGATTATACTTGGCCAACAAGAAGATCAGCTGTAACATTCTGACGCTTGCTCCTGCTTAGCAGAAAAGTAATAGTATTTTTTCAGTAGTATATCAAGAGAGTCTGTTACTGGAGCAAGTAGTTCTCTCATTTTAATGCAATTTTCTCCAATGCAAAGAGCACTGTGCAGAATGGACAGCTGAGAAATGGGAACATATGTTGTAATTGTAATTCATTAAAGTTTTATTTATTTTTCTACTACTGTTATCAAGTTTCCTGCCTTTTTAGTTGGCTTTAATATGTTATTAAGGAAGACAACAGGCAATATCAGATCTGTGGCCAAACGTCATGTAATTCTGGTTAGGTTTCTCAAAATGTAGAATCAAAACCTGTCGCGTAAGGATTTCAGCATGACTTTAGTGAAGAGCCATCCTTTTTGAACTTTGCTTGTCCTGTTCACACATAATTTAATCTCTTTTATTCAAAAATCACCTCCGACAATACATGGGTGTGTGCTGCTGCCTGTAATGGCTTCTGGTGGTGCTCAGGACACCCAGGTGCTATACGAAGATAATTTACCACTTCTTCCTTTTCGTTACCTAAATTCTTTTGAAGAACTAAGTGTAGATGTTATATGATCACAACTAGATATATCAAGTGTGTTATTCTCTGTAAATTATTTATGTCGTTTTAATAGTTTCTCTGATGCAGTCTGGAAAAATTATGTTGTGAAATTACAGCTCAGAACTCAACTATCTAATGGATCAGAGACTGCTGTTTTCAGTAATAAACAATGTCCTTCAGCATGAAGCCGCAGGAAAGACACACAGCATCTACTATTAAAAATCTTTTTTGGCTGAAGGTGTGTGATCTACAGATCGCTTTTAACAATTGCCAGAAAGTGAAACTGCAAACAAGAGATTCTCAGGTGACGGAGCACGCTTGAGCCTCACAGCATGGGGCAGGGAAAACATTTGGATTTGTTGTGGTTAAACCACCAGTCAACAGAAGGAGTGCAAATGTACTGTACACCTTGCAGTAAATAAAATAAAATGAGCTTTAGCTCTCACCATAAAATTAACAGTTCCTCCCAGGCCTACCCCCAGCTCAGCTCCGCTCCTCTCCTTGTGAAATTCATTGCTGTTCTCAGTTGCTGTTTATTCCACTGAATGCAGAAACTGTTTGCCAGGGATTTTGTATTCTGTATTTTAATATAAAAGCAGGTCAGAAGTGCCTGTTATTAATTTAGGGGAACTGGTAGCAATGCCTGAAGTTAAGACTGCTTAATTGATTGTTATTGGTTTCCAATTGGTTTCCAAACTGAAAGTCGGGGCTGAATTTGTGTGCTGTGTGCTTGCTTGGAGAGAGTTATTAGGAGATTTAGAGAATTATTTAGAAATTCTTCAGAATGAGTTAGTTGAAAACTTGTTCTGTTTACATTTCCTTAATTGTTTGCTAAAATAAAGTCCTAGAAAACACTAAAACCCTGTAATATTTGTGTATTTATGAACCCTTCTCTGAAGCTATAGTCTATACGGTGGACAGCTCGCACTGTTTCAAGCAGCACTTGTTAGACTTTGGCAGCAAAACCCTCAGTTCATTCCCTCTGTGCTGGGTCTGCTCCAAGTCAAGACTGCGATTGCATTCAGGGTTTTCCTGACGTTCCATCTCCTCAGACAGGAACTATTTCAGCTGTAGGTCTTCTTTAACTACTGTAGTACATGCAGCAGACCACAAAGAGCGTCTCAGAACCTGAGGCTGTCTCGAATGGCACTAGATACTATATTTAGGCAACTGCATTTTACTTTAAGATCAGATAGCTTAGTAAAACTTCTATTCTATGTAAACAAATTCAAATGAGATATTTAGAAATGAAGCACATTGCAGCACAAATAAGTCTTCAAAAGTAAAAGCAACTAAAATGTAGTGGTCAGGTTTAGCAACATCATGTATGTTAGGAACTAACCAAAACAGCCCCGAATATTTATTTGGCTGGCTTTATCAGTAACCCAGTGGAGTAAACAACATTAGGTATTGAAGCAAACAGATGTTTTAAATCACTGGCTTTTTACAAATGTGATTGATTCTCTGTAATTTAACTTAAAGTTTCCTTAATTTTGGTTTAAAAGATTAAACAATCAATTTAAAAATATTTTAGTTATGGTATTTTCTAAAATGCTTATTCTAGTATTTTTCTCTTTATATAGTCAATGCAGCAAGCCTGCTCTTCCAGGCAAATTGATAAATTCTAAACAGAACTGGTTTTGCCAACTCCACCCCCACCCCCAACCCAATAAAAGCCAGGAAGAACATGAAGAAGAAGAAACGATAGCCTATTCAGTTTTAAAATAACATGAAAAATTTAAAATAAGGTGTTTATAATTTAAATCTGCCATCTGTGTAACTTTAGTAAACCTAAAATCAAGCTTTAGTAAAGACCAAGCCTTACTGAAAAGTCCTAGCTTTTATGGAATTTAATGAGAGAGTAACATATTCAAAATGCCTTTTATTTGATGATTACTGTCCACTCCTTATTACAGGTGGGATTCAACAGAATGCACTAAAACTTTAAGACAAATATTGCACATGGCAAGAGATCTTAATTTCAAATTCTTTCTTGGAAGCATTTTAAAACTCCTTGTTCTTCCTGTATTCTCTTTTTCTTGCATTTGAAGTCATATTTTCTTAATGTATCTTTTTTTTTTTCTGATCTTAGATTTTCCAAAATTTGTTTACATCTTTGTTAAAGCATTCTTCCTAAGATCAGGCACAATATTTCAGCTGCTGGGTAGAGCAAACTAATTATCCCTGATGACTTCTGTTTCTGGGGGTGAGTTTTATCTCTTTTTTGAGACCATGTTATGCCATTCATTTGTAATCAGTCTGTTGTCCGTTGAAACTCCCAGAGCGTTTGCTGCTTTAATGGTGCTTGACCAACTACTCGTTATCTGAGCAGGAAGAAGGATATCAAGGTCTCTCTTCTCTTGAATATTTCTGCATAGAACAGTGGCAGAACATCCTGTTATGTGGGTGCCATGGCCAGACCTTTGGCTTTGCAAGGACCTCCACTAGCCAGAACCTCCAAATCAGTCTGATATTCCTTGCAGCAACACCAGCAATAAGGTATCTCCCTACCTCCTTTTATCAGGTTATTTTATTATTGCCCATATAGGTTTTTACAGGGCTGGCAAGCTTCTCTACATGGCCTGTTTCTTAGGTGTGAAAAGCATGACCCTATCAAGATGCTTAGCCATGACTGTGTCAGTGAGTGAAGGTGTGACAGGAGAATACATTTCTGAACAAGGCTCCAGGGCTTCCATGCCTGCTTTCCTCTGGTTCCTGTGGGATGGGGCTGTGTTTGGTGGGGCTTCTGCCTGGCTCCTTTTCCTGAGGGACCCCATCTCCTTGCAGCTCCCTGACACTCGCCTTTACCTGCAGTCACCTATGCCTGCTTCAGGGTTATACTGGTATGGTCACCTGCTCCCAGGCTAACCCTGCATCTGGGACTTTTGGATGCTTATCTGAAATGGCATTTGCAGTTCATCATCTGACTCTCTGGAGGAATGCTGAGTGTGCTCTGCTGCATGGGCAGTGACACAGGGTGACACTTCGCTCTGAGGGATAGTGTCTGCAAGCAATGGCCATTGTGCTAATTTGTTAGTGGAAACATCCAAAAAGCCTGATAAGAGACTTCAGAATTATTTTTTTTTGGAGGCATGTAAGTTTAATGTATGAACTTTATGTATGTATGCATGTTTATGCAGAAGGTGGTACTGCCTGCAATATTTATAGCCTTGCTCCAAGAGCTGGCTTAAAACACGTTAAAATAAACACAGTTTGGGTCACCAGCTGACAGAAAGGCACACACAGCTTCACTGCAGCTTAGTTAGTTTACAGCAAAGAGCTGGCTGAGGCATTGCAGAAACTTGAAAGTAGGAGCCCACATATAAATACCCCTAAAGTGTATTTTGAATTCCCCAGGTCTGTGAGGTAGAGGGAATGCATATTGTTACTCAGCAGAGGTAATTAATGCCAAGTGAAAACAAAGGAACCAACCTCCTCAAAGTAAAATACATAAGGAACCTCAATTAATTAATTATTTTCTAGGGAAAACTCAGTGATTCAAATTCTCCTAGAATCAGTAGCAAACCAACTTGTAACTTTTTTAAAAAGGACTCTTGATTATTCACATACATTCAGAACACTTGTAATTTTAGCTTTTTGTTTCTTCTCAAAAGCACTTCTGCGATGTTTTAGGCCAAAATCCATTTGTCAATATATGTCACAGGAAAAGCTTTCCCACATCACTTTGCAGCTAAGAACCTTTCAGAAGCACTTGATTCTTATCCTTGTTGGAAGACGTATTGAGAATTAAAGGTATAGGAGGCTTGTTGCAGTTATCTATTCATATGTGTTAATAGCAGGTATACATGTGTTGAAATTGAATTCTGGAGGTTTTTCACCTCATAAAATATTATGATGATTACAAAACAGCTTTTTCTCAATTCCAGACAGCTTTTTAGGAAATCAGAAGGTATACACCTACAGGCTTTGTAGTGGTCTCTAATCATAAAAGTATTTCAGATTTAGTATTTAGAAAATATCTGTCAGCATAAGGACAAGAAGACTTCAGAACCGACCACCAAAAAATGTGAAAGATGTGAAGAATCTCAGCAGCGGCTACTTGTAAATAGTGATGTAAGTTGTAACAAAATACAAGTGGATGGGTAAAATGAACAGTTAGAGGTACCTGTTGCTCTGAATAATTATATTTATGCAAATATTTAGAGGTAAATAGAACAAAAACCTCCTTTTGAGGACTGAAAGTATCTTTGCTAGACACCGAGGTGATTAGACACTAAAGCCTTCATTAAAAATTATAAATAACTCATATTTTTTATTGATGCTGCCTCAGTGGGACATGATATCTATGAGTCCAGAATTTATCCCTTTCTTTGGCTTGTAGAAACTTGGCAGCATGCTGCAACACCACACCCCACCCCAGAACAGAAAATATAACACATATTCCACAGCAGAATATGAGTAAAGATAACACTGAAGACAGAGGCTGATGGTTATGGGAAATGGCACCCTCCCACCTGCAAAAAAAGCATGTTCAGGGTGGTGCAATTACTCAGTTGCTCACCCACTAAACGTTACCTCCTTATGAGATCAAAATCATCACACTTTTCTGTCATCTGGTCTTCTATAATTTGGTTATTGGGACACAGTTTACAGAATTGAAACATTGTATAAAGTAAGGGATCCTAAACAGGTTTATTTCTTTAACTTACATTAAAAACAAATGCAAAAAGGCAGAGTAAACCCCTCCACTGCCTCTGCGGAGGCAAAGCGGTGAAACTGCTCTGGAGCCTCTCACTGCGCCTGAGATAATAACCTGAGAAGTTGCAGCTGAATAAGGATTCAGGTGGCTGTTTAAGGGCAGCAAGTGGACCATTTCAGCTGAACATTTTTAACAGAAGGCCACCGGCAAACAGGTTGACAACTTCTCAAATTTGTGTTATGATGGGATATATAATAATGGGTTACAGATAAAGTCCACAGAAGGGCAGAGAGATCATAATATGGTGTGTCCTATTGACATCATCCAAGCTCTCATGACTATGTTAAATCCGACTTTGTTAATGTGAAACACCAGAAGATTTTGCGAGCTGTTTAGAATTCCCCGAGTTATTAATATTTGGGGTTCTGGATATATCTCGACAGGATCAACATAAAATTATGCTTTCTTGTTCCATTCAATTTTATACACTTCAGAAAACTAATTTTTATGCCTGCAGAGAGCACGTTAAAGTGATCATACTAGAGTTAACAAATTTCTGCAACATTATACAGGCAAAATTGTTTAGTTAATTTTCAAATAGCTTGGAAACTGAATTTTAATTGTATTTGCAACTGAAATGGAGAAAGGGCACCTGTTGAATATTTGCTGTCATTTCAGATTGTAGTCTGCAAAAAATGCTAATTAAAGCAGCGGGTTGTATCTTGCGGTGTCAAAGAGATGTGACGTTTTCTTTACTTGAAAACAATTACGTGTTTTTGACTGCTACTGAAGTGCAAACCTGATAGCTGCCAGGAAAGGGCAAGGCAACCACATACTGACAAGATTTTCACTTGTTCGGTATTATGTTGAAGACCTAAGGAAAATAAGCATCCTAGGGAACAAAGTTGTTTTGCTGTGATGAAACTGAGACCAAGTATTTACAGCTCCTCCTCTATAGACTAGACTTCACTTAAGTGCACAGTGAGTTTCTAAATTGATTTACGCTACTGAAAATGTACTCATATGGGTAGTAAGTTTGCACAAGTGACGTGGTACTCATGGTGGGTAGTATTCTGTGAGCTGTAGGATATCCATAAACGTCGACAGTATTGTCTTAAAGCCACTCCCAGAGGGAGAAAAATATTCTCCAATCTACAAAAAAAGCTCTGCTTACAGGAAACAAACAAACAAACAAACTCTCCCCCAAATGCAAAATACTGGAGAAATAAACAGATATGGAACATTGTCACTTTCTAAGTTGACAGAACTCTTGACTGTGAGCTCGTGGGCAGTGGCTTGGGTTGCAGATGGACTGGGGGGGGGGGGCTTTGGTTCCCTTCCAGATCTCCTCTGAACATAGCCACTGGCATTCAGTCTTGCAGCCAATGTACAGGGCTTTGCTCCGAAAAAGCTTGCCTAGCAGGTCAGACAGCTCAGCTGCCCATCAGGAGCCCTATTTTCCTCCAAGACATCAGCTGCTAAGCAGTTTCATTACTCCTCAGGCACATTTTCCTCTTAAGACTAGTGGTGCCAGTTATCTGGCAGTGTTTGAAGCTACGGGCCTTTAATTTCCCTCCAAGCTATACTTCCTGACAAGGCAAGAAAAGCTCTGGATCTTATAAAACCGTACACTAGGACCATGGTTGTAGATTGTGGAAATGATTGTAAGGCAAATAAGTAACAAACACACGTTTTCAAGTTCAGTTTTGCATATGGCAATGCCAATGGCTTATGCCATAAAGAGAAATTCTAGATCTCGTATTGATTGATGAAATGATACAGCTAGTGCTTCAAACGTCAATACAGTTACATACACTGTACACTTGAAGATTCTGCTTTGAGAGAAGGATACTACTAAAGCATTTTTCCTTATCCCAAAGATATTTTTACTGCTGTTATTTGTAATATATATCTTAGAAGCTTGAGAATGGAAACTGCTGAATTATCTATACTTTTTGTCTTATTTGTATGTGAACTAACTAGCTTGTCATAAAACCCGGGCCATTGCCATTTGAATAGCTAGCTTTTCCATTTTTCATTGAAAAAGAAAAAAAAAAGTGGTAGAGAGAAAAAAATAAAGGAGCATTTGTTTTGAAGAAATATATGGGATTAGAATGTTTAAATAGTGGGAAGAAGGATTGTGCTTGGACCTTATCAACCTTCACGGTGCCCCTTTGCTTATTAGGCAAATGAGATATAAGTTTGGTTTTTACTTTTTGTCTTAAGTCTTTCTTTGCTGAAGTTAAGTGGTATCTGAATATCAGCATTATCTCGTACTGAATTGTACCGTTCTTCCTCATGTTATAGAGCATTTTATTGATTCAAGTAACACCTCTGCAGTCAGTCTAATTATGGGATGAAGTATTAAATGATTTGAAAATCTAGAATCCACTTTATGATTTCTCTAAGAATTTAGTATGCTGCAATCCTTTGCCTTCAGACACTTCTAGATCATGTGCTAATTCAGAGCTGAGGTCATTTTGCAATGGTCCTAAATAAATGTAAAATCCAAGGAGCTGTCAGTCCATTTTTAGTACATTTTTTATGTTCTTGTCCTAGTGGTACAGGAAAGATTACAGCATGGTCTTTAAATGAGAAAGGTAAATACATGGCATGTTTGGAATAGGGTGAGAAATGTTTTTATAATTTACTGCTACTCTTCAAAGATATTGCCTTCCCCACAGCTAAGGACCTGATACAAAGTACACAGAAGTCAGGGAGAAAGAATATAATAGACTTTGATGATCTTTCTATCAGGTCATTTTATTTCACATACTGTGGAAGTATTTACATTGTTTATGAAAAATTTTGAAATGGTTGTGTCCCCCAGTTTATATTTGAATCCCTTATAAGGATTCATAAAGAAGTGATGTTAGCAGATTTATCAGTCCTTCTGATAGATTCAAAATTGTTTTCAGTTCATCTCAAAGTCTCATTTTTTCCAAGGGGAAAAAACAAGCCAGATTCCTTAACCTTTGCACATGATTTATAGTAAATCTGCTGCATTTAATCTATTGTTCAGACTCAGTTTCATTTGTCTTGCCCTACACTACACTTTCTGTAAGGCAATAACACAGTTTTCTTTGGCTGATTTATGCTAGGAATGTAATTATGAAATTCCAAGTCTGGATCCTGAACTTCTTTCTCAGGCTGTGCCACAGAAAAACCAAAGACCCCTTTGAAACAGAAAGAAAAGGAGATAAGCCAACAAAAAGGCCATTTCCTCAATGTCTGGAAAATCTTTTACACCAATTGTCATGGTTGGGGCAGGACTGGACACTGAGGTGAATGACAGATGCTCTCCCTCCTCTCTTTCTTCAAAGAGAGGAGGGAGAGAGAGAAAGAAAAAACTAAACTACTTTAATGAAAATAGTAATAATAAAATAAAAAGAAAATAATGAAATACATACAAAACCATACTGAGCTCCCAGGATGATGATCACATCACTGGCTGGCACTGGGGAAGTCCCAGACTGGACTCAGTGACAGATGAGAACTGGATTCTGGATCTGCATTCAGGGATCAAAGACAGACAAACAGACAGAGTCTTCCTTGAATGTCGGCCATTGAAGAAAGAAGTCTGACCCCTTGATCCCTCAGCTT
>RSEF01000002.1:12699343-12718657 GCA_003993805.1 Himantopus leucocephalus
CAACATCCCCAGTGGCCGATTTGGCCTAAACCACGACAGCAAGAGAAAAAAAAGAGAAAATTAAACAAATCAAATAAATAACTTACAAAATATTACTGTTTTGTAACAATATAGCTTAAACAATACTGCTGATTTTGGGAGGGCTTTCTTGATCTTCTGAATTTTCATTCTCAACTATAATGTGCTTTTAAAAAAAAAAATATTCAAAAAAGTTTTCATTTTCATACAGCTCCAAGAGGACCAAATCAAGATTATGTAAGTGGATGCAGCACAAGAAATGGAAAACTCCCATATAGATCAGCTCATACTGTTACCCCTGCTAATGCAGCTGGTCAGCCTTGCAAACCTTTAGGACATTTGGAAGGCTGCCATTGTGGTTGTTTCTCCTGATACGGTGCCATAAGTAGTTTATTCTGGATATCTGTCACACAATCTCTTTCGACCGTCTTGTGACACCTGTAATAGAGATCAGTGTATTCATGTTATTGTTTTTGACAGTCTTTATTTTTTTAAATTACTTCAGTGGTCTTCCAGCTCATCCCTAGCATGCCTGTTTTCCTGTTTTCTGTCAGCATGCCATGTCAAAATATCTATCAGAACTATGACTACTCTGACAGAAAAGCATTGCAAATGTAAAAATCCACATCTGCTACTTACGCATCTTTGCTTTCCAACATCACACAAAACAATCTCCTTAGCAGATATTCTATCAGGTCAGAATTGGGTTCCTGAAAGGAGTAGTTGTGAGTACCATCATTCAATGCTTCTGCTCACAAATATGATCAGTGACTTTAAAAAACAGATCTCTGCTTGCTTTTAGAACACTCGAAACACACTTTGACAATTGTAAACGGTGTCATTGGGTGTCATATTTTCTCTTTCTGCAAGAAATTTTGAACAGCTAAGTAAATATTTATCTGAACAATGTTGAATGCTTCTTTTCCATATCCTGTGCAAGTGGTCATTTGCTCAGTTTTTCTTACCCTAGTAAAGATTTTTAATTGCAGAATAACTTGAGTAGGAAACAGAGGTCCAAGAAGGAATATCCATGTGCTGTGGTTTTATCCCCAGAGTACTCACCGTGGTTCTTTTAAGTGCTTATATTGTCTGTCATTTGTTATTCAAAATGATTGTAGTACTAAAAGTAAAAGGGAAAAATGTTTTTAAATATTAGCTTTTTCAGTGTTTGAGTCCAGGCATGCTTAGATACCGCACCCTCCACATTTTTAAATTATCTTAACTAGGCTGGAAGTGAAAAGAGGAGTGATATGTGGGAGAGCCAGGAGGAATTCAGGGCATTTAGGATCTGAACAAGGATTTCAAGAAAAATTGCTGAACAGTATCAGTGCACATTGGTTTGCACTGTTTGGGAATTTGCTAACTAAGGTTCCCCAGGCTCCCTACATAATTATAAGTAATTTTAGGCCATGATCCATTTGAACTACTTTATCTGCCTACTTAGAATGAACTAAATGGCACCCTGGACTTTAATGACTATTGCCTTCACAATGCTCAGCTCTCCACTGACTATAAAGGCTCAGGGGGAAGAGCCCAGATATAGCTGTAAAAGAATTGGGCGTCAGTCAAGTGACTCAATTTAGGTTTGGTTTATCTTGCTACATTAAACAGAAGATGTAAGGACCTGGATTTGCAAACGGATGCATTCTTCTCACTAATTTTAGCCACCTGAAAGTTGCTTTCAGAACATAATTGATCCCAACAACTCTTACACCTATCTTACAATGTCATCTATGGCACTCTGGAGGTGAATATTCTTTTCCATTGACTATAGTGGAGGTTAGGTCATTCATTTAGGCTTAGACAAATAACAATTTGGTGGCTAAAATTATGTGAGAGGAGCATCCCTCAGATACCAACTTTGTGGTACTAAATCAGTTTTGAGAATACCTTTATGAAGATTTGAGCTATGTTGATCAGTCAAAGATGTTGCCTCTGCAGAGGTGATGAACCAGACAGATTCAGTATTATTTGATGATAGTGTTGGCGATTTTAAGTTCAAAGTGCTCAAATAGAAGGTTAGGATGTTCACACCTTTGATTTATAGGTGTCAGTCAGCCACCGAGGTCAGTGGAAACATGACACAATATAGCACAAGTGAAATTAAGTGACAAAGTAACTTATATATGACATCAGAACTGGGTCAATATATTCTGTCATGGACTCTCTGCCCTTTCTACTTCTTTGGCCTCCTTCAATCCAGCATTTTTCCAGCCATTACAATAGAAGTCTTTGTCCTCTATTCTTGGCCAGCAGCAACACCTCATTGTCAGATTCAAGTGTAGACCCCTGGATTTGGAATAAGCTTTTCATCTTTGCCACCTTTCTGCATGAGGGAAATAATAGCTCTGTGTAATTTCAGGAAAAGAGGCAAAGGGCTGGAAGCCAAACAAAAAAAAAAAAACCAAAACAACTAAAAAATTTATCTGTAGCAGGGTTAGGATGATACTTCTGGTTCATATAATAACAATCTAGCACAAATAAGAAAGGCAACAGTTCAGTTAAGCAAAGGATGTTTCAACACCATTGGCTGCTATTTAACTTGTTGGCAACAACTACTTGGTAATGATGAAGGGAAAACATTCTGTTGCGTTTACATGTTTCTGTTAAGTAATCGTGTCCTCTACATAGCAATTTCTAAGCTAAAAAGTTTTCTTAAGAAACCATTTCCATATGAAATTAATACAAAACTTCTTCTTTTTGTAGATTTCTCTAGATTTACATGTCTTATATTAGGCAACTCCCAACTTGCTTAATCTAGGTAAACATGCTCAAAATTAACTGCAGACTCGGTGGAGGAAATGTTTGCAATAACTCTTAGGATTTTCAAATCCTGTTTTGATCCCATGCAAGTTACGAGGTAGAAATTGCTACAATTAGGAAATTTTTGTAGTTTTCCAAATACTTTCTTCTGTTATGTAAATGGCAGTGGACAAAATTATATTTTCTTCTTATTCAAATCAGGGAAATCTAAGCCCATTATGAACATGTATTTGCAGATC
Source organism: Himantopus leucocephalus (assembly GCA_003993805.1). Taxonomy (NCBI): domain Eukaryota; kingdom Metazoa; phylum Chordata; class Aves; order Charadriiformes; family Recurvirostridae; genus Himantopus; species Himantopus leucocephalus. The sequence continues at coordinate 12,702,364 of RSEF01000002.1, forward strand.
AAACAGTAACAAAATGGGAAACAAATAGATTGCTGGTATCAGTTTGTGCCACTTTGTACAAAAAACAATGTTCAGAAAAGAGATAAATTGAATTAGATTTCTTAGCTGATTTTGATACTATTTCTTAGCTATATGGACTGAAATCATCACAATAACATTCAGTTTCATGGAACGCCGAGAAAGAAACCTTTACTAGTCAATATAAACTAAAAACATACTTTGTGAAATTGTCTAAGTAATACCCATTGTGTACCAAATACAAAACTTTCACAAACCAGAGTTAGACAGTTACATTCACTTCCAGATCTCTGAAGAGGACTGGAATAATTAATATTGAAGTAGAAAGATTTGATGGAAATAAATAAGTATATTTAACATATTTTCCCATAAATCTGTTAACTCTTCAGAGGCAAACATTAAATATAGAAAATTTAGATAAAACATACCTCTCTTCTAGTCAAAAACTTACATTTTTCATTACAAATTTTTACTGCAATACCCTCATGTATTTATGTGTGCCAGGAAAGTTGCAGCTCATGTGTCTCATGCTCCCACTCTTCCTTGGGGACTGAGTTAACATCTACTAATTATCACATCTCCTGGTGCAGTGGATCCCCTGCTCCAGACCATCCTGAAAGTATAGTCCAGTCATGGTGAACGCTCATGCTGAAGGAGATGAGAGCGAGGTCAGCAACTAAATCTGTACTGTAGCATATCAGGCCTACCCATTTTGGTCATTTATTTGGGAAACCAGTACGTTTACTTTATTTTTGTTTTGTTTTGTTTCTTCACGAAGATCTAACTAAATCTCACACTTAACGAGAATTTCTAATGAACCTCACTGAAGATCAATAAATGGCAATGGCATGTGTGAATGCTTTCAGTCTAAATTAGATGGGGAAAATTAATAAAGTTACACAGCAATCTTTTTGCAAGAGATAGACAGAAATTTTCCAAGAGAACAACATTTCTTTTTTTTAAAAAGGCCAGTTTGTTGAAACAGAAGATGGAATGTCTTCTTTTGGGCAAACTTTCAGAGAATCATGACTGCCGCTCTGGCAGCTTCCTGGAGGCAGATGACAAAATAACAGACCTCAGACGTTTTAGATATTGTTTCCATGCAATAGGGAGTATTGAAGCCCTTGAAGCTGGACTTTAGGGAATCTTGGATTCTGACGTTGCTAGCTCTTTTCCAGGACTAGATCAGCCTTTTAAGTTTTCATTCTAGACACAGGTTTCAGGGCAAGAGGAAATGGGTTCAAGTTAAGCCAGGCGAGGTTGAGGTTGGATATTAGGAAAAATTTTTTCACTGAAAGGGTTATCAAAGATTAGAATAGGCTGCCCAGGGAGGTGGTGGATTTGCCATCCCTTGAGGTGTTTAAAAAAAGGGAAGACAAGGTACTTGGGGACATGGTTTAGAAGTGGTTTTTGTCAGGTTAGGATAATGGTTGGACTTGATGATCTTAAAGGTCCCTTCCAACCTCAACAATTCTATGAGTCTATGATTCTATGGTTTGGGCTTATGGAAGAAAGTTACTGCTACTTTCAATGAAAAATTTGGGCTTTCTCAGTTTTGACATCAGCTGTTTGCACAGCCTGGAGCGTTGCCTAATAGTGACAGCAAAAGTGGTCTACAGAAGTCAAGGAAAAAGAAATGATCCCTAAAAGTAAAGTCAATGATAGCTCTAGTTTTACAGTAAATAACAACAGAAACGTTACCATTTTTATCTAAAAAGAAATATTGAACTTATAACAATGAAAAGTGGCAGCTTTTGGGACCTCAATCCATAATGTTCTGAGGCAATGATAGTCTTTTAATTGACTTCAGAAGGACTTTAATTCAGACTTCACATGTTATTTCCAATAATTTGCTGGATCGTAATATCTTCCGTCATTCAAAACACCACTTTACTTGTCAAGTGCCATTACTAAATGGGAAGTGAGACACCTCTCAAAAGAATGCTGATCTACTGTCCATGTCAATGGCATCTATTTCTGATACTCTGCTATCTTCAAACTTTGCTTACAATTATAATATTTTTGTTGTGGTTTATTATGAACAATATTACAACTAAATATGAAATACGCCACTAAGAAAAATCTCTTTTTACTTGCTTTAGAAAACACATTCAGAAAGTAACTATAGTCCAATCCTTTGTCTAAAACTCCTCTCAAGTATGGTACCTACATGGAAATGTATGTCTCTGGGGCTAGAACCACAGAGAGACTTAAGCAAGAAGTATTTTCTTAAGTGGCTCATAGCACGCACTTCTTTCTTCAAAACCCGCTTGAATTTACATTGATATGAAATAATGAATAGTCACTGGCTGGCAAAATGAGGCGAGAGGGGAAGAGTAGGAGCCAGAAGAAGCAGAAAGTATGTAACTGTATAATGTAAGGGTAAGTTATTAGCAAGATAAAATATTCAAATTCTTGTACCAATGAATATTTAATTTGTTATATGGTGTTGAAAAAATCCAACAGGCGACACTCCAGGGGTCTCAAATAATTCATACTCTGCGGATTAAATCGCTAAACAAGGACATGTGAAACTTGGATTCAAATTCCTATTCCAAGGCAGGTGATATGGGGATTCAAAGTGCAGGACAATTTTTAAATACCTCCTTAGTGAGTTCTATTCCTCTTTTCAACAATGTGGAGAAAATGGGGTGGGCAAGTGTTTGGGGTGTTTTGTTTTTCTGTAGGAAAGTTCAGCTTACTTAAGTTCCCAATGGAACTTCAGAGCTCCCCTTCAACCTTGAGGAGAAAACGTTGAGGAATCTAAAGTTGTCATGCAAATGGCAGGTTTGAAACCCTTCTGTGAGACCTGCAAGAGGCTCCTTTCACTGGAGGGAGTCCTTTAATTCAATTTTGCTTCCGGACGCTGAGGGGCAGGTAGTTCAAACAGTCTCTGAATTTAGCAGTCTTCATTACAATAGTACTGAGCAGTCACATCTCATAATGCTGCTATATTGTAAGTGCTCATTGCTCTTGAAAAGCAAACTTCTATTTCAGTGTTTTTGTACTTTCAAAACATTGGTTTGTGTTGCTATGGGATATTTTAATTATAAAGGCAGTACTAAAATAGAACACAAAAAGCTACACGTCTTTATATTGGTTTAGTTTATCTCTAATCTCATATATTTCTGGTTTTAAAATTGGGTCCTGGGAAAAAATAATTTTGCTTTTGCAAGAAATAATCCCCTTCATGAATTATTGACTAACTGTACTGCATAAAAGCAAGACACTCAAGGTTTTTGCAGGGGTATTACTCATAAATTAGGAACGTTGCCAAAGATTGGGATAAACTAAAGAATGCAACTATAAATCTTTAGGGTCAAGTACAGGGAGTGTTTTATTTTGAACATGATTCAGACTATCTCTCACTATGTTTCTTTGTTCTTTAGCTCTTTCAAGCCCAAGCTATCAGTAATTCAAAGTATGTGTCTAATGTATACTTATACCCTCTATATTCGGAAGGTGTAACGTAGTACATTTTCTTAGCTGTTTGAGCTGTTGATACTCTAAAGCAAACAATAAAAGTTCACATTCTTGCTCTTGTATAGAACAACTGTTAGGTGTTAAATTACCCTCAGGCATTTTTGCTTTAACAATACAATTAATAGTCCATTTTTTGTCCCCCTACCAAAATAAGCTCTTTAGTCTTGAGAAATATAGGCAGAGATGTTGCCAATATTCCTCCTCTCACATGAACATACATCTTGATAATGCACAAAATCAAGCTGGAGTGTAGAAGAAAGACCAAATGCAAAGTTATAAATGTCTTACTTTCAGAAGAGGGAGCTAGGAGCTATAGGTCTGGCAGTGTCTTCTTCATTCCCTACAGGGCAAGTGACGCATGCTGGACTTCATGACAAGCTGCTGCAGGCACATTCCCAGTCCCTCAAAAGGGGAAAACAAGAATTGATTGTATAGTGCTTTATGCATTTACTACTGGAACCTTGTCATACCATCAACAGATGCAAGCTGAGGCTTAAGTCAAAATCCAACACATGAAACAGCCTGAATGCGTATTGGTTCCTAAATAGTACTTGTGGAAAAGTCTACAGCTTAGAAAGAATCAGTTCTATTTTATGTCCAAGACCTTCTGTGACATTAAGTTCTTTAATTTAAATAGCTTTCATGTTAGAGTAAGACTAATAAAAATAACAATAAGTACAAGAGAGGAAAATATCCATATTTTTGCATGTAAAACTGATGTAGATTCAATCCTTGCTTACATGTGTGCTAAGGTACAGACAGAATTTGATCTACTGAATATTTCATTAAGGTGTTGACAGCTAAGCATCTGAGATACAACTGCTGAGATTACATATGAAACATGCCAAGAGAGAGCAAATAACAGACTACTCAATCTTTTTCTCTATTTTCAGTCTTTTTGCCTCATTCTTTCTCTTTTTAACTGTATACAGTGTAAAAACTGGCTCACACATGTTTCTGCAACGGCAAGAACTGAGGTTCTGATTGCTCTGAGAGATTGGAACAGCCATTATTCATACAGAACTGCTTCTGTAGTTGAGAAAAAGCCCTGAATCCTATAGTTAAACACAAATGAAGTCTATCCATGTGAAAACTAACTCCAAGAGTCTTTATTGGACCTAATGGCTTCTTTCTAGCTTTAAAAAGTCTCATATAGAAAGAACAATCCATAGGGTGAAACAGAATCTATGGAGACAAAGTGAACAGCTGCACTCACCAGAAGCGCTAACTTGCAAGCATTGCTATTAAACAATTTGCAAACAATAAGCATTATTTAGAAAGTTTTAATGAACAAAAATCATTCTTTTCCTTTAAATAATTCTGTAACCCTATGCTACTATAAATATATTTCTCTATTTCAGTACATCAGCCTACAGCTAGTATAACAAAATGGGGAATTAGGCTTAGTTCATATATTTTACAAATTAGGACTACTGTGTCTATGATTAATTAATAGGAAAAGGGCTACATTTGCAACTAAATATTTTGACAATGAATAATTTATCCAGGTTTACTTTTAGCATATTGGTAAAGCAAGCTTCATTTCACATACTGCACAATAAATTCTCTCTAAAGCAATTCATGAAACCAAAAAATTACAAACATAAAAATCAATTGCGCATTTCCATTTAAAACTTGGAGCAGAACTATATGCAGTAGATTTAGGATGTACTGCTAATATATGTGATTGTCTAGCAAGGATATAGGTTCTATTATTCCCAGCAAGAAAAAAATTGTTAATTTCCCTAGAAGCAAGTTGTTTGTGTTAATTTATTCATTCACATATTCCTCATCCCCATGAAAATAGGTCTTTGTGAAAACACAGAAAAATATACAGTGAATTAAACTTGGCGCAGTGATTTAAAGAAGCAGATATCCTGTAAAGGGGTCAAAAGATAAGTTATCTTAATTTATGAGCCTTACAGTCATGAGTCATGTCCTGTTATGGTTATTATATTTATGAGGTCTAAATGACTGCTAAAATAAATAACAGATCTATGACAATCCAAAATTCATGATAAGAATGCTACATAAAACCTTCAAAACCATAGTGAGATCACAACAAAATATTTAACTTCATTTAGTTCACTCAGCAATTTTCAATAGCAATAATGATGTGTACAAATATGCAATACAGATATTTCACAAGAAATCTTAATTCTGACAAGCAAAGTATAGAATTTAGACGTATTCTTTTCTATGGTTCAAATAGTTGGTGGTATTGTGTCCTCTCTTGAGACAACAGGAACTGAGATGCTGATACAAAGAGAAGCAGAAGGACTGACATATTACAGACTGTTCATGGATGTGACACTATCACAAAAAGAGGCAAGAGAAGTGAACCTTTGGTGTATCTGGCTGGTTATATAGCACAGAATATCAATCACCAATGAAAAAAATGTACCATGTTTCAAAGCAAAACTCTTTATTGTATATTAGCCACAGAAACAACAGCAGAAAATTATTTTCCATCTAAAGTTAGTAGGGCTCTTTTTGCTCTAATGACCTAATGTGAATTGACAGTGAAGTATAACCCTGGAGAACTGAAGCACTATGCTGTAAGTGAAGTAAAGACAGCACAATTTCATTATTACTGACATAAATGCCAGCTTATAGATTTCAATAAAAAGCAGGATTTTTTTGAGACTTCTGTAGGGGTTTTAACTAGTGTAGATTTAGATTTTGATAACAGCTTCTCTTTTTCCTCTTCTTTCTTTTTTTCTCTAGTAAAAACACATATAATTGCCATGTCACATGTTTCATCACCTGAAAAGACAGAAAATAGATCTGAATTTGCTGCCAATGTAGACTGCTAGACTTTTGTACACATCTAAGCCTCTGCCATGCTTGTCCATCCATTTCCACCATTCAGCAGCAGAATCTTTAAAGTGAGCCACAACCACTAGTTTGTTTTCTCGCTGCCTTTGAACATTTGCTGATCAGTTGTGCAGCCATGCTTTTATTGTATTGTTCTCTCATTACCTCTTTATGACAATTGCTTTATATTTTTGTAGATTGAAGTTTTCAGCTTTCCACTAACTGGTAAACAAATGAGCTTTTACATGACTGCACAGTAAACCGCATATGCAAGTGCTGTGATGGTGTACAAACTCAATAATTCAAAACATGAATGAGACAGGAAAACATAAGGCATTCCTTCTAAGCTCGTTATTTATTGCAAAGAAAACACAAGAAGAAAGAGTTATGCCTAGCAAAGGCATTTTCCCAGCTGCTGTGGCGTACATTTAAAAGACAGAAGTACTTTTGTATTTAAAATTCTTCCAATAGATGTGATGAGGGCATCCGTTGGAAGCCCTGGGCTGGCTACCAATGCTATCCAGGAACTTATTCTGCAATCTGTAAGTAGAGTCTAGTACTCATAATTACAACCAGCGCGCCCTGTGTGATCAAGGGAGAAAGCTGATCCCTTGCTACTTCCCGCACTTTTTGGCCCATTGTTGCAATCAAGTATCAAAGTATGACTTTTACACAGGGTTCTTGCATCTACAACATTTGCGTCACAAAATGTTGCACTGTCGAACTCGTAAGATAAGAAGTTTTGAAGTTGCTCTTACTAATCAAATTTTTTATTGCAGTGTTCAAAACTCAATGAAGGTTTTAATCTTCTAGCGACTCCAGTACTGTAATAACATCTGAGCAAAGTACAAGGCGTACTCCAAAATGAGGCTTAGGGAATTTTTATTGTCTTATGTTTAGGCATTAGATCCAGTTTGTATTTGGAAGGCAGAAAGTTTGACCATCTCACTACAGTGATGACCTTTGCATTGTGTGGGATGTTAGGGGTGTTAATGATTTCCACAGACAGTCTCCTTCTTTTGACACATGAGTTAGGAAAGAGGTTATGACTACTGAAGAACTGGGTTGTCATCTTTCGTGGAAGAAACCTACCATAATTCCTTTTACACTCCTGCACTCCTTGACTACTATCATTGTTCCTAGCTTCACACATGACCTATAAGACAGCTTCTTTCCAAGGTTAAGTCTTACACCCAGGAAAAATGGAAATCTGAATGATGCATTAGTGTGATAGCACAGGGCACGAACTCACTTCCTTAAGGTAGAGGCTTATGCTACCTGAAAAAAACCCTCTCAAAACCAAAAATTGTACAAGTGTTTCAATAAGCCGTTCACAACCCAACCTCATAAATGCAAAATCCTAAAAATAAGGAAGTATTCTCAGCATTTTTGTTGCAAAGGAGGAGGTGTAATGTGATGCTCTCAAATGAGAGAAAGCTCAACAGGCTCTTGGACTCAGCTCAGCTCAATAGGGAAATTGACATATTTGTTGTGGGTTCACTGCAGTCATACTGCTTTACATCAGCTGGCCTTGCTAATACGCTTGTCCTTTTATTTGTACCCACTGAGGTGCTCAGCATGAGAATTTCAGTGATCTAAAACCTTATTATTTAATTATGCATTTAGGTTGTTATTTTTTTCCAGCTAGGAAAAGTGCCATTTTGCTGAGTGCACTATTATTTATTTATTTTTTTAATTTCAAAAGGGAGTAGTTTCTGATGGGTGCCAAAAGAAAAAAAAATGCATAAAAGAGGGCATATATTTCCAAATTCACATTTCTTAAAAACAGCTGAGAAGATTTTTCTTTCTCTTCTAACCTTCCATAAAGAATATATTTGAGGTCAACAAAGTAAGGAACCTCTTAGCTGCAAAGGGCACATTTTCATAAAATTATGAACAAATGAAAATGGAAGGCTAGGTAGAAATGTTATAGGCATAAGGTTTGTATAACTATCGATGGCATAAATGCCATTATACTTTCACTAAATATGATTTCAAACATTAGCTACTGGCCTGCTGGGTTAAATATTTATTTTCTAGGAGTCCCATCTGTTTCAAGCTACCAGCCAAAAGAACTGAATAATAAAATGTACAGTATACACAGTCACAAGGTACAGAACAATATTTTTCAGGATGTTTGCACTTCTGTTAACAAGAACAGACAAACAGACCCACCACTGGCCAATACGTTTTTTACTGGTGGAAGTTTGATCCAATAATCTGCTATCTGTTTGCTGTGTTAAAGAACTTTATAAAAGCTGTATTTACATGCTGCCTGCCATTGCCAACTTTTAAATGGCCAAATCTTTGTGGATTTCAACACTCTCTTTCTTGTTGTGACTAAGGTGTTACGGTAAATAATACATGGTAACTCTGAGGGGGAAAAAAAAAAAAGTGAAACTATAGCCTGAAAAACAAAGATATATTCCTATCTCTTCTGTAATGAAACACCATTTCCTTAGATCGCATGCCACAGAGCAGAACTGCCTTAATAAAAAGAGTTTACAATGGATCCAATAACCTCTTATATAAGGAAATTTGCTGTTTCCTCTGTTTTTCTGTTTTTGGTTTTTTTTGAGTATGAGATGACATTACAGAAATCTTAGTTTCTGCCAACCTCATAGGCAATCTATAAATCCCAGAATATTTCAGCTGTTTCGCAGAATAATTGTTCTGTAATTATGCATGCAAATCTTAATCCAGTAACTCTCTGAGATTAAGCTATGGCTGTAGCCTGTATGTGGCATAACTGGGAGACTGCAGTCTTTATCCTTATAATCTTGATGGTTTGGAAAATGTTGGTAAAAGCCAAGGGCAAAGCAGAGCTCCAAAGGAAATTCATTTGCATTTACACATGCACCCATGCAATGCCCCTTCCCACACTGTTAAAATTTCAAGGTATCACAGAGAAGAAAACACCTTTTAAAACAGAATCTCTAAATAGATGGATCGCTTACAGTTTGGAAATTGTGACAAAAACATGATTTGTAGTAGCGTGTTCTATGAAGCACATTTCTTTCTAGATTCTGTAACCTCAGTGCATTGCAGGCATGAAATAACCTATAGTTTTGTTTCCCGGTGTTGCAAAAAGGGAGTATTATATTTCTTTAGATCATTTTTTTAAAAGGATGTTTCTCCTTTTTTACATTTTTCTGCTTTATCAACATAACTTAAAGACCTCTGCTTTAGTCATTTTGACTCATAGTCACAAACTGTACTCTCTTCCGTACTTTGGCAGAGATACTGGAGCTGGGTTTCCGTAGTGATCTACCAAACAGATTATTTTTTTCTCCTCCCATACAGAGTACATATTTCTGATGGCATTCCTGTTGTGTGGGAGGGCGGCTCCACTCCATTCACACACTCGCACTCACAGATGTGGCCTCCTGGGTTTTCTCCTGTCGGGCTTTCCAACAGCCGAACAGTTGTAGCCTCAAGGCCACTCTCCAGCCTTCTAGTAACCACTCGGGACATCACAGCGCAAGCTTTGTTTGTTCCTTCTGCTGTGGGTTATTTTTCTGTGAAGCTGAGAATTTGTCTTTGGAAGGAAGGGAGGAAGGGGGTAAGGGGAAGTAGAAAAGGAAAAGGAAGGGAAAGGGGAAGGGAAAAGGGAAGAGAGCTTAGAAAAGCAACTGATCTTGGTATTTTCTAAAACTGTTCCATTCATAACTGCTGTTTTATGAATAATTTTAGTTACATGGCTATGAAGTAACATGGAATTTTTGAGTCCTTGGAAGAAAACCTTGCTTGAAGCCAGTGATTTGATCAAGAAATGCCACAGAATACACTGTAATCTAATCTCTTCTCAGGCAGTTAATGGCATACATGAATGGCAGAGAAGTCTACATTTAAATCATCTTATTTCTTTGAGAAACGTTACCGCAGCAAGCATTTTATCATAACAGCTGTAGCTGCTGCTTCTGCCAACAGGACATTTATATGACTGTATAGATCAGCAGAGGCCATTTCCTGCAGGAATATTTTATTCTATAACTAAATCAGGACGAAAAACACCTGGAACACAGTTGAAGGATGTAGGGACAGGGTTATTTTGAAGCAAATTTTACTCCATAAAGTAATTCCTGGTAGCTTGCTAATGAAGCTTTCTGGTATACTGTAACATAACACAAGAAATCCAATGGCCTCGAACTATACAGCTGTGCATAGGGAGGCTGGAGAACAGATAGCCTTGGTGCTAAACTGGTACTCCAAGAGGGAGATGAGGTCATTACTTCACATGAAAAGCAATGTGCCAAACACAGGTAAAAAGTGATCCTGTTTCTCCCAAAGCATCTTAACATATTCTCTCTGCCTGGAGAAGACAAAGAGAGGTTCAGTGCAGAACAGGGCTATTTCCATTTTCAACTTGACGGTATTCTCATAACAAAGCATTGGGAGAGGCAGAAATGAGAGGATTTCCCTACATTTTATTGTGATCATACTTTCTCTGCCGATAAATCCTCTTCCTTTCATAAAGATTCTTCTAAAGAGCAATTTGATTTGCCTTTGAAAAGCACTGGAGTGCATCAAATGTCATTAGTTCTTTAAATATGTCCACAGTCTACTGCAGGCCTGGAGCTCTGTGCAAAGTCCCTTGCCACTCCTGGCCCCCACTTCTCCTTTGTAGGCTTCTAAACTAAAATTGTCCTGTGTGTGTTTCCAGTAGCACACAAGGAGTAAAGGGCTTTAAGCTATTCTCTGTATCATATATAGGGACCACTATACCAAGGCATAGTGGGTGAGGCTCCAGGATATGCTTAAATTGCATGATTACATTTTAATGGATTTTTCCAAAGAAGGCAAATCTTGAGGCAGTAGCTTGAAACCACATAACTAATCAAAATTGTTCATATTAAATCAGTGGTATCATATTACCATTGGAGACTTTTTTGGGTGTAGTTAGCTAAATCTCCCTGTTTTATTCTTGTCTAACTGCTAAATTCTTCAAGATATATCTGATGCTGTCTAACCTTAGCAACTGCATTTTTCTCTTCCCTCATCCCCTTCACCTACTTTTCTTCTTTCTTCTCCACTCCCATCTCACTCCTTAGGCTCTCTAGTTTTCCAGTAAAGATAATTATTCTCCTATGTCTTCACCTTCTTTCTTTTGTAACTTGAGTTGTGTCAGCTATTTTTTTGTACTGAATAATTCAAGCGCTGTAACTCCATCTTTAAATGTGTCTCTGTATCCATTCCCCTCTGCATCTACTAAGCATCACTCAATATGCTTTTGCATATTCCATCCTTCAGTACTTCCTTTCTCCTAGGTGCTCCATTAGGACGTGATTGCTCTGATCTGGCAAAAGGATTGATCATTCAGGACTGCCCTATTCAACTATGCCCTTTTAGAAATGGTGCTACTTTTGAAGACTTGCAAGAGGAAGTCTGGGCAACTAGGTCTAGTACCAAAACTATAATCTACCTTCCCTGACAAATGACATGCCTGCCCTGACTGGAACCAGCTTAAATCACAGACCGTTAGAGACAATTCAGGCAGCATGTGTGTTTAATATTAGACACTTTTGTAGAAAAGCCTGTCAATCATATTGATTTGTGTCAAATTAAGTGCAATCGGATTTTTTTTTTTTTTTTTTTTTTTTTTCTAATCCATGCAGACAGCTTAGAGGCAGGAAATTAAACAAACCTTTCTCAATAATCATCTTGGCTGAAAGTGAACTGTGGTCTTAATAATCAGAGAGGGACAATCATGTTTTAAAAAGCTATCCCTCAGGTAAGGAAAGCTTGCCAAAATTAAACTCTCGTAAAAGCAACAATAAGAGAGGCAGCTTAACAGACATGATCTTGATTTTACGAACAATACTCTAAAATTAAGGGATAATTCCACACATTTGTTGGGTTCCTGTGAAGTTTCTCATCACCTTACCCTATCAACTGATTGTTGTTAAGAGTACTCCTGTGAAGCAGGGAAATATTATCCTAATTTTTTTTAAAAAAAAGTATCCTAATTTTATAGGTTTCACAAGTCTATCGAGTCCTCACTTCACTGCCGAATTCTTTAAAACATCCTTTCTAACTTAAAAAGCTCCTTTGCTGTGGAATATTGTTTTAAATGAGGGCAGAACCAGCAGTAACATCGTTTGTATTTTGCACAAGATTGCCAATTACTTAAGAAGATACACACATGGGTCTGCAACACAGAGCTTTTGGGACTCAAACGTGCACTCCCTGTGAAGGTGAAGACAAAGACAATTCAACTTTAAAATACGTTACCATCAGGATTACTGCTGAGAAGTGTTATGGATGGCTATATTTCTCCTTTCCCTCTTCTGCAGTATCCAGTTCAGGTTTTGGCTACTGCATGACTGATGGCTGGTTTTGATACTCAGAGCAGATAGCAGTAAATCATTTGTATGAGCTCTGAAGAATGGCAGAATCCCCACTTGCAGTGACCGGAGAGCGCTCGGAGGGATCTTGTCATATCCAACTCACTGGGATGTAGAACAGCAACACTTTTCACAGCCTCTCTTGTTAAGGTGACAGAAGGGGGAAGGCAAATCACAGCTGAGAAATATGTTCCAATAAGAAATAGTAATAAACTTTCCCATATATCTCACCTTTCCAGGAAAGAATATAACTGGGAGGACTTTACATGTGCTCTTGATAAATAGAAGTGACCCATGTCCAGCTTTTATTTAAAAGCAAATCCAAGAGAGGAGGAAAAAGCCCCAAAAATTCATCACATGAATTATTAGTTACTGAAGGTGCAAAGCTAAGGAATCAAGAGATGCCTCAATATTTGCTTTATTATACACCTGATCAACCTATCTTTACAGATTTACATGCAGACGACTACGCTGTAAGCTGGTTTTATAGCAAGTTTTGTTGTAAGGCATGATTAATCTAATGCATTTTAGGCATTTACTTTAAGATAGATAACTTGTGTCTTAGATGGAACTTATACTGACTTGATGTTCAATAGCAGCAAAGAGCTTAAGGTGACTATACTGTCAATTTAGGCAGATAAATCCTATCTTGTCTTGCTGCTGAAGTCATCATATATGTATATATGTATATATAAAAGGTATATTAGTGAGAAGACATGTTCTTCCTTCTATGGCTGCACATGGACTCATTACCTATGGCCGCACAGTTCACAGTAAAAGTGAAAAGCAACAGCAGCCTCCATCATGAAATCACTTGTGTGTGGTGCATGGCATTTCCTAATTTTCACAGTTGAAATACTTTATTTTGGCTTTAAACTAATATGAAGAGGTATGAGAGTTTTCCTTGCCCCCACCTCCACCAATAATATACTCAGGGAGAAAAATAACAATTCCACAGGGACAAGGACACTTGCAAATGTTCCTTTCCTAGATGACAGACTGCTATCTCAGTCCCTGCCATCAGCAAATAACTTGTCACCACTTTTTATAACAAGACACTGAGACACCTTGCCTTTGTGAATATTGCCTTAAGTGCATGTTTTTTTTAAAATATGTTTTGTTGTTGTATTTTTTTGTGCATTACGTAGAGGTATAAATAACCTATTTTTGTGTGTGTGTCTACACTTGTGGAGGTCTGCTTCCTATGCTGTGCTATTGAGAATTTTGCCAGATACAGCTTCAAGAACAGGATTTTCTTGTTTAATTTCAAGGACACACTAGACATACTCTATTCAGATTTAACCTTTTTGAAATTCTGTTTATGTGGGGACAATTAAAGGCTCTTCGGTGACTTTGATTGGTTACTGCTTTCTATATGCCTAATTTGAAAATGCTACTGCAATGCACAACTGTTTTTTGCTTGTGGTATCTGACCCTTTAATTAATAATTTAAGCTTAATTCTTCTAGACTTAGGTCTTAGGCTTCCATTTCTGTCCCCTTAAAAAATAAGTACATATATATGTGCGTGTGTGTATGTATATACATATATTTTTGAAATCTCATACAGTAGATGCCACAATGCCAGAAGTTCATAGGCATTCCAGATTCAGACCATCATAATTCGTCATTTAGTCTGTCTTCATGTCAATACATCTAGACTATATAATTTGTCTCTCTCCAACAAATATCTATACTGTGTATTTTCTAATAATTCAAAAATTTTTCTTGGTATGCTGGTCTTCAATATGTACATATTTCCTTTTCCTGAAATTGACTTTGATCTGATTCTCTTTGAAAAGTGATTATATCTCCACAGATTTCATTTAACATCTGAGCTGACAGACGATAAGAAAACAGATTTTTGCTGGTTCTGGCCTTTTGCGAAATACAAAAATCCCACCAGTCATGAACCTTCCTGATGATGATATGGTATACAATATCTTTTAAGGAAATACGTGCCACAAGCTAATGCTATTTGCTAATGACAGACTAATAAACCTTACTTAGTTAGATGTCTGGCTTTACTAACACACGGTGAATACACATTTATGATCACTGATTATTTTTTTCTTTTCATTTTATACTGGTGTCCTGAATGCCAGATGACAATTTTATTTAAATCCTTCACTATGTGTTCCTTCAGTTTTTTAGTTATGGTCTCTTTTCTTCATGTACGTCACAGGTAGCATCTCTGTAATCATTTTATAAGAATTTTTATATATATTTCAATAGAAAAGATTTTAATCTTGAACCATATAAAGTTCTGCAATAACACTTTAGTAATAATAAGGTCAGGTCTATGCAAATGATTTCTGTTCCTCGCTCAGCTAATGTTGAGAAGGGCTAAAATGCCCAACAACAACTGTTTCAGCACTAAGTATCTGCAAGCTTATTTTTAGTGTCTGCAATTTTGAACCGAGAACTTTGCTAATCAAAATACCTTAAAGACTATTCAGGCACTTTGATATTACCAGGTCTTGCGCTTTTACCACAAACTTGCAGTGAATTCAAAACTTTTGTGTTGACTTCCACTGGTCTTAGCAATTTGTATGTAGTGTTGTCATTTTTCTGAAGCCCAAGATTCTGGTAGTATGAAATTGTAAGTGAATCTCANACTTTTTTTTTTTTTTTTTTTATGTCAGTTTTTACCCCTTGCAAAGAAATCCAAATGCCAAAAGAAAAAAAAAACCTCAGACAAACAAGGCAATAAACAAACAAACATCTCAAAACCAAGACAACAAACCCAATCCTCAAACAAAAACCAATATATATTTGGGGGGGGATTCAAGATGCACTAAATAAAGTCAACACCATCTTTAGGGTCCTGACAGAAAATACAAGAACGCTTTTAGTTTTCAAATCTATATTTTGAAATATGTCTTTAATCTTATATTTTACTTGATTCTCATTCTTATTTTGAAGTATACATTTCATTTTATTGATGTGCTTAAGGTCTTTACTATAGCTCCCCAGCCTTTCCTTTTCTAAGCAATTTTGATTTTTATTGCCTTCTTACATTTTTATTGATTTCCGTGTTCCTCTTTTCATAAATTTTTCCAGTTTATGGATGACTCTCTGTTCACATGACATTGGTTTATAGAATAAAAAAGATGAAAGGTGATAACAGGGCTTTTCAGTGGTCACCTCATCTAAGCTTGTTTGCTATCCACACAAATAGATCACTAGCAACATATTGACTGAAGTGTTTAAGCTTCAGGAGTTTTATCTTGCACCACTGACATTAATGGAAGTTTGTAACTGACATAGTAGATGGTGAATAAGAGTTTGGATTGCTGCTGTATTGACCCAATCTAAAACAGGTTTCAATTTCTGCTCTATTTCATATGATCATAATTTACTTGATTATTTTTCTGTAATGATTTCAGTATATTTTTTATACCTTCATCACGGAATTAATTTTTTTTGCAGTACTTTTCCAAAGAGAGTCAAGAACCCAGTTCACACTAATCTGTATTCATCTGTTTGTTGGCATTTCCACAAATAATTGTCAGTGTACCATTATGATTTTTTACTACATTTTCCAAGTATTGAAATACTTATATTAGCATTTCCGTGGGCACCTGCTTGAAACAGGACCAATTTTATTCAGTAACTTTGCTTCTTAGCTGGG
>RSEF01000002.1:12718757-12746522 GCA_003993805.1 Himantopus leucocephalus
AAGCAGAGTCACTGACCAAAATACGTCCTGTTTTACCTCAAACTAGGACACTTGCCTTCAAGAAGAGGTTACAATGGGGAAAAGGTAAAGGTTTTTTTAAATAAAAACAAGCTCACGAATATAATTATTCTAGAAACAAGGTTGGGAAAAAAAAAAAATGCAACAGAGTACCTGAAACTTGAAACTGACAAACACGTGGAAAACTGTAAAATATGCCACTGTTGAAGAAGTTTTTGACTGTGCAAAATAGACTTATGTACCTAAGCCCCATTAATTTTCTATGAGAACTGGATAGCTAACTGTTCTTGCTGCCTTTGAAAACATTCCTATAATCAATCCTTAAAAGAATTTGAACACTGCTGCAAATTTTACTATAAAAAGCAATGTACTATGTACTAATTTCTTGCATTTTCTTTGCAATTATTTCATATATATGAAGAACTTTTCCTGTTCTGCTCAACCTTGCAATAAATTCATTAAATGCACTTGTTCTTAAGGCGTCGCTGTTTAGTACTTGAATTTTACTGCAGGTTCAAATGCAAAGTACACACATATCTGATGATGAAAACAGATGCTTAGTGTAAGTCTACACCTGACAATGACAAAAATGGCAATCAAAGGTAAGAAGAGAAGATTCCAAAGTTCCAGAGAATTTTAGACACAAGCATCCTGGAAAACTCCAGCAACAAGGACTCTTAACAGTTTTGATATGAGAATAAAATGTTAATTAAGTGGAAAAACTCACCTTCAGAAAGCCTGGATTCACCTCGGTCTTTATTTCATAATCAGTCATTAAAGAACATAACAAAATAATTAATTTAACAGAGACTGGTCTTGATACTATATCCATCCTATCTGGTCCTTCATTCAGAAAGGAAATCAAACACATTTGACCCAAATAATTGAAATTTCACTTAGTCATGCTTGTCACCAGGATGATGTCCAAGGCATGAGATGGTCACAGAATTAAATAATCCAAAAATACTCTTAAAGGGTTATCAGGATAATAAATTATTTTGGTTTTCCATGAGAATGCCTCTGTGCAATGTAGTTCACAGATGACCGAGACAAAGCTTCAGTGCTCCGTGTTAATAAACCTAATGGAGAAGATGCCTGTTCTTAGCTAGCAGGTGGAATAGGTATGCACACACAAGACAAAATTCTCAGAATGATAGAAAATGGAATTGGTTCATCAGTACATAAAAAATATTATTACTTTCTCTCGATTGCTTCGCTATGGCTGATTGACTGCTTTTTATCAGCTGAGGATTGGGCCCAGCAATAGCAGCATGCATACATAAAAATCAGTAAATCAAAGAAAGCAAGGGAACAGATTTTTATAACAGATTGTGATATCCTATTTGAATATTTCATAAATCCTGCTAAGAAACCTCCCATGTAATTTTAGTCTATGATCAATAAAAAGAATATGACATAAAAAGTATTACAAGAGATGATGAAAATGCAATTTCTGTCTAAGTAGATGGATGAGAAAACTTATTATTTTGTCCTTAATTTTTAAAAAGTCACAATGGCATGCTAATAAATTGGTGTGGTCTTCGAAGGATAAGCAGAAAACTTGTCTGCTGCAGTTCATAAATCTCCCAAGTGTTTTGGAATTACCAGTGCCTTCAGGACACAAAAACACAAACCACTGGTTCAATGTCAGCTCTGCAAAAACTGCGAATGTTTAAACAAATAATGAGATAAAAAGTAATGCATAATTAAAGGGTTTCTTCAGAAGAAGTCTGGGTTATATTTATTTCAAGGCTGGCAGTGAAATACATTTGCACCTGTGTATGCTCCAAAGGTGTCATTTTCACAAGTCTTACTGCACAAATAGGACCTAAGCACATAATACATTATTAAAAGGGTTATGCATTTCAAAGAGAATAAAACTACATGAAAATAAATCTAATATTTAATTTTAATAACATATCAGAATTACTAGTATATCGGTCCAGAAAACGAGATTTAAACAAACGATCAAGCAACACAGGTCAATATTTTGTGTTTTGTTTTGAAATCATATTTATGAACAGTCTAACAAAAGACCATTTGCATCAGTGTAATTGGCCCTATTTAAAGAGTGACAAAGGTAAGATCTGTTCTCTGCTTCACAGTTTCTCCGATGAAGATACCGATTTGAAATTGGTCCATATTAGTACTGCCGCAGCAATATTTGACTTCAGCAGTCAGTCCAAGCGTATTCTAACTAGCTCAGTATCGTAAGGAATGTGGAATATTTGCCATAACAGACTTGGGGCTCAGAACCCCCGCTCCCTCTCTAGTGTAACACATCAGGCAACAGAAACTGGCTTCCAGACACAGTCAAATCACTAAATCCCAAATCACTAAAACACTCTGCAGATTCCTTCAAAACGTGACACATGAACCACATGACTGTAAGTAGTTTAAAGTAGTTCACTGTGAAGCTTAAATTAGGAAACTAGTCCCTTTAATTACTTTATTTCTAAGTAGAAAACAGCTTTTCTTGTTCAGCCCACAGATGCAGAACTGTATGCCAGCAAGTAGTGCACTGCACTAACAGGAGATCTGGAGAACAAAACAGTTCTTACTGATACCCAAATATTCAGCCTACCTGTGTTTTGGGATTGCAGTTCAAATTACCTCTGGTCTGGTTCTGTGAGATAAGGGCCCATTAGGACCTGGGAATCATTAGGAGTCCCTCTGGAGAGCATATTCTGGTCTAGTTTCCACCTGAAAGGAGTCTGGTCCCTGAGCTGTAAGAATTTCTCTGTGATGCAAACACAAGGATGGTAAGACTAGTCAACTGGGAAATTCATTCCAGCAGTACATGCCTGACTTGAACTGGCGTACCTGTGTAAACACTAGCATAAGCAACCCCAGCACACGGCTCATTCTTCCTAGGACTAAAGGTGGTGTTTCTGTCCTAACTCAGGGACCTCAAGGTCCTTAAATGTAAGTGTGGTGTTTCTGGCCTAAGATACTGACCCCCTACATTTTGGACAAACTTCAGGAATATACATATCCTGCTCTTCCTCGAGCCCCACCATGCCCATCACAAGCTGGTGGGTTGGATCCCATTTTTTTGTAACAAAAGACACATCTAAATTTGGGATCCTTGAGACTTAATGAACAACACATACATTCTCTGCTCTACGCTGCCCTCTGTATAATTCATTTCAGTGATAAGCAGAGTTGGCAATGCCAATGTGCAAATAAACATGGATACTATTTTTCAGTTTTACCATGTGAGATTCTGTGGAGTGTAATCACATAGTTAGAAAACTTCATTCACATAGTTAAATGTCTTAACTTACACCTGTCTGCATCATATCAACACAATTATCGACACAGAAAAGTGAAAGACTGGAGTAGGAACCTGAATGAAGATCGTTGGCTTTATTTCTATTCCCTTTTCTCTCCTCCGTATGTGTTCATCCACACTGATGACTCACCAGTTATTAATACTATATTTGCTGAAGTTGACTAGAAAGTTAATGGAAGAGTACAGATGTCTTTGTGGAAAGAAACCTTAACGTGGTTGCATGCATCTCATGAATAAACATAAATGACCAAGCTATTGAAGCATTTGAATTGAACATCATGTACTGGACCTGTAAGGGTCTGATCACCTGGGTCTTCTGCACTGCAACGTGTCACCAAATGGCATTACCTCCTAGTGTAATTAAAATGCTGTGAAAGGAATATACTCAGTTTTTAATGTTAAATCTTGTGTTTTAATTAAAAGTTGTTTCAAGAGGCCTCAGCTGACACTGGCTAAGGCTATAAATGTTCCATAGTTTAATTACATGAAAATCTAAGATTTCTCCTTCTCGGTAAGCCATCCAGTTATGCAAGCTAGTTGTTATCTCTTTAGATATCAGTAGTTAAAAATTAAGATTCAGTGTTACTGTCTTTCATGCTGTTTTTAAAGCATTCCCATAATGCCTCAGAAGTGATTTTGCTTTCTAAATATCTTTTTTGCAGGTGTCCAGTTGCTAACCTAAATAGTTCTCTTTGTATTATTTACTTGAAAATCAACAGTCCCATCAAGCCAATGCATATGTGAACTGTGTTTCTAACACAACTGCCAGTGTTAGATGGTGATCTATAGTCAAAATGTAGGAGAAAATTAACAGTGTCCTCAGGCAATTGTAAAAGGGACTGTCTTTTGCATTACTACTCTGCTTTTTTGTTTATGTCAAGGCTTTACATTTGCGACCAGTTTCGACAGATAACGACAGATTACACAACAGAATGAAACAATGGACAAGGAAGAGATTTTTCCTCTAACAACCACAAATTATTTATTGCAGATGCGAGAGGGATCTAAATATTTCTGGAAACCCTGTTGCTGGAATCAGGAGTTGCTTTCCAAACAGGAGCTGTTGATGTGAACCATGTATTGATTCAAATTATAGCCAACCTCTTCAATGTGCGTTTTATATGAAGTGTCAAAATAGGAAGTGTGTCATGCCCTTATTCTATTTAAAAAGAAGCTTGAAATCTAAAAAGGACAGCAGTAAAGTGTTTGAACACCCTCAGCATTATTCCAGTTTCTAACTAGGCCAACTTATAAATTTATTAGCAGTAGCAGTAGTATCCATGCTTTTCTCTTTAAGTTTCTAATAAGATGGAGGGTGAAACTTTCATATTCTTTACAAATGTGGATAAAACAAAATTGTTTGTTTCTTGTTCTAAGAGTATATGTGAACAACGCCAGTGATGACTGATGACAGTGTCAGGGAAGTCAGAGATCATTAAAACTATGTAGTTATAAAACTTTAATTTTAGTGTTCCAAACCCTTTCAGAAGTTTGGCTATTCAAAGTATTTAGACATCAAAGCCAGCTGTATTCTCCTAAATTAATTCTTGGATCTGGACCACACTGTTTTCTTGGTTTTGTGGCCCTGATCCCATGGGCATGAAAGCAAATAATACTTCTGACTTTTTCATACTTTGTTTTGTATCACAAATAACCAAGAAATCCCATATATAGTAACTACCTTCTTCTCACTCATACACACAAATAAACAAGGAAAAAGCCTGTTTAGCTAACCTGAGGTCCCTAACATAATTATTTTTGCACCTAACTGCAGACCAACACATTCAAACTCTGAGGTTCCACAAAATATTTTCCTCTGGCTTTATAAATAAACGATTGTGTTTCTGCTTTCTGAAGGGTTCATAAGAAGGTGAAAGCATGCACTTTTTTCCTGTATGGTTTTACTTGCACACCCCATGAATACAAAACACATCTTAAGAAACAAAGTTAGTTTTTCTGTTTGTTTGTTTGTTTGTTTTCATTTGAATAAAGTCTGGAATGTATGTAGTTTAATAAAGGGTACATGTTGAAGGTGAAAGGTAAGTCTGGTTACTGGAGTTGAATTTACAGCCAAATTTATTGAAAACATAAATAATTGGAACTTGGGGTACATAACATGCATCCTCAGGGAAATGTGGGTCATTTAACTATGTTGTCAAAGGATGCTGGAGCAAACTGAGTTTATTAAAGCATTTAGATTCACGCTCTGAGAAGTCTGCCATTGAAGTGGGCTAAATGACTCTGCCAGTAAAAAAGCAGATACTTGAATATAAATCTACTAAGAGTATCAATTTTTAAGTTTTTTCATCCAAGCTGTTAGTGATATATCTGATAACTCAGGCAGATGTCAGTAAGGTGATATAATGAGAGGTATTAACCAGTGCTGTTGGCTTAAGAACAGATAAAGTGAGATTCAGAGTGCCTAGCTGGTAATGTCCAACTCAGATATTACAATAATTAGATGAATAGCTCCTGTTAGAATATGCTAATTTGGGCTGGAATGCATTTCACATAATTTAAGTAATCTAAAAGTTAGGGATTTATTTGAAGATCCAGGGTTCCTCTTCAGCTAGGAATAACCAGCCCAGAGGAGAGTCATCTCCCAGCCTCGGATGTCCCTACCTGAGGAAGGATGAGCCACCCACCCTCTGGCAGCATCTCCTTGGCTATAGAGGGAGCTAGACAACCAGATTAGGTCAGACACCTCCACACCAGACAGCTTAAGTTAGTTAAAGGAAACCCCACATGTGGTGCCCAGAGAGAATCAGGCACTTCTGAAAAGTGCCACACAAGCCCCAAACACCACTCTGCATGCTGGCTTGGGGACGGGACAATTGGTGTAGGAGTCTGTCGGAACTCCTCTTCCCCCTGAAGTTCTGGCAAGTTAGGGTTCAGCTATCCCTGTTCTTTCCAGAATCTAAGCCTTCACCAGGGACATGTTTCTGGCAATGAGAAGGCTGTGCTGCCTAAAGCTGGCTGGAGGAGGTGCTCCAGCTGCTTTCCTTGGGAAATAGTCCACTCTTTGACAAGGTAGCTGGGATGATCCTTCATCCACTTGAGCCTCTTTATATCCTCAAAATTCTAGGTAACAGAGTGCAGAACAGTCTAAATAGAAGGAAGCCTCCATTTGTCCTGATAGGACTAGGCAGCACACAAATGCAAAAGATTTTTGCCAAAGAAGAGGAGTGAACTGAGAGAAAGAGTGAAGTTGACTAGCTGTTAGGAACACACTTTGGGTTTTGTGGGTTTTTTTTTTGTTTGTTTCCCCACCTCTTCCCCTCCATTTTTGTCTGCTCCTTTGTCTGATGTAAAACTGAGTGCAAATGCAATGCAGAGTAAAGCAATCTTGACAGTATGGTCTGGAACTCAGGTGTCCCTGTCTTTTAGATGAGTGACTTAAGTGCTAAGCATAGGTTCCTGAAGTGGCAATGAGGTACCTATCCCTTTTGTGTTTTATGCCCTGGTGTAATTCATTACGGTTATTGCCATAATTCCTTTTATTTTTCTACTTAAATAAAAATAAATGATTTCCTAGTTTTCCTCCAAAAGGTAACAGTCGTGTAGAAATCTCGTCTTTTGCTCGCTTATATTCATTCAGTGGTTTACATCTGGAATTGTTTATGTCACTCTGCATAGCCTCTGTGAATTTACATTTACTTTTTTTTTTTTTTAACAGCGCTATATTACAATTCCACTCCACGGAAAAGGTCTGACTATAATCTTCACCATTTTTATTTCTAATTTTTAAACTACATTAATAAATTTTAAGGTTAAGAGAGACCACTATGATCTGATTTGCTACTTAACACAGGCCAAAGAATTGCAAATGTCTGGGAAATGTCTATTACCATAGAGCTTAAGATTTTAGACAGACAAGTAGATTTATGTCTTCTTTTTAAAAACCTGAAAATATGTCAAACACAGACTCTAGAAATGTATTTTTGAATGGAGACTTAGCCTTTCAGTTCTTTGTCAAGACTGAGCGTCAAGGTCTAGATGATAATTTCATGCCAAGTGAGAAGGATTCTTTTTTCTTGCCAACCAAGATAGTTTAGAAACACTGACCTCAACCTTCATCAGACTTTGAAACTAGACACACTTTTAAAGGCATTTTCTCAACTTAAGTGAAATAAAGCAGAGCTCAGGTTACTCTGATCATTGGTATTGTAGCATCTTTGATATGTAATACAAGAAGGACAAAGGATTAGATAATACCTTGGACATCATCGTATTTTATGTCTGAAGTCATACACAGAGAAACAGCTTAAGAAAAATGACAGTATCCTTAACCACCTGAGCTCCTTTAAAGGACATATACATAAAAATCTTGAAGAAATACCAAAACCTTATGACAAAGGATTTTTTCAGTAAAGTATACTAAATGTTATTAATGACTGTTTTTACCAGAGTGCATATTGTATTCTTAATGCTCTATTCATGAGGAAATTCAGCATGATGAACAAACATGTCAGCAATGTAACAGTGCATATCTGAAACTCATTTCAAATGCACTGGTTTTATACTAATGTATCTTTAAATAAAGAGTTACTCTAGTAATACCAAACGTAACTGCAGTCAAAATGAGATCAATGTACATCTATATTTATGTCTCTCTCATCTCTCTTTATCAAGCAGTCTGCTCATGTATGCGAAGCAGGTGGATATAAATAGATGAGCTTTCAAAAACAACTGTTTCATTAGCAAGGGATGGATTGAGCAGGCTGAATAGTAGGAATGAAATATTTATTAAGTACATATAGAAGCCACTTATGGTGAGAAGTCTGAGTTTGCCTGGAAGCAGCCTTGCTGAAATGAATCCTTGATGGTCTGGAGTTTTACTATACCCTTTTTTCTGTTATTTGTCCATCCTTCTATACACATCGCTACAATCAAAATCTCATCTGTGACTTTTATTTAATTTCATTTTGTATTTTGTTGGTGGCATTTCAGCATTATTATAATTCGGGCAATTCCTGAAGGAAATTATATTAATAGTGTACGAGCACCCGCCATTCTGATGTGGAGGAAGGTTAAAAATATTTTAAATGATTAATTTTTCTACACCATCAGCTTTTCAGTGATCACAAATATTGAAGGAAGCATACAGGAAAGTAGGTCAAATGACTTCAGATAACTGCAGGAGAAAGCCTCTAGGGAGAAAAATGAGAAAACCAAAGCACAAAATAGTATAGAACTAAGAAAGGCTATAAAGTATAATGAGAAAGAAAGAGCATACTGTAGTGAAAAGATGACAAAAGAAAGAGACCTCATTTACTACTCAGTAAAGAAAGCTATCGATGGATGATAATGTGAAGAACACAGTGTTTATTGTCATTTTTACATGATGCTTCAGTAATATTTCACATAGTTTCAGTTGATTTTAATATAATAAAAAATATGGGGTAAAAAAACCAAGCTAGAACAGATGAGTGTCTTCAGATCAACTGAGTCTGGTGAAATTCATTCTGGATTGATATAGAGAAGTAACCTGAGCAACCTCTGAAATATTAATGAAAGATTAAGAACTCATGGAGGATGGATGACGTTTCCATAAAAAAGTAAGCTTTTTTTGGTCCCTAACTTTAAGCATTTAATATAGACATCCAAATTAGCTAATTGTCTATACTTATTTAGTATTTCATCCAAATATATAAAAGTTGTCTATCTCTTTGTGGTGATTACAAGGGGTGACTAATTTATCAAGATTCCTAATTGGGGTACCACAGATAAATGACAAAGTATTTTGATGGGAGCCTGGATTGTAATATGTATCTTTAAAAGAGGAAAAAGAGGAGGAGCTATGCAGCTATAGACCGTTTGGTTTCTTTCCAATTACAGAAAAATACTAGGTAAAATAGTAAAATTATTTGTAAGCAATTACCCTAGAAAATAACAGGGAATGTGAAATAACCAACACTGATTCTCAAGAGTAAACAGTTTCAAATTCTTGCATGTAGCAACTGACAAATTGTGTGGGCAAAGGAGGAAGCGTAGTTTTCATGTATCTCAGCCAGAGGAAGGTTCTTAAAATGTCCTGTATGATCTTTTCAAAATCAGGCTAAAAATTTGCCAGCTTGGATCTACTGTCAAATACTGGGAAAACCAGCTAGAAGATTGTGCTTAGAGAGAACCTAATATTGGCTCATTTTTGTAGAGTTCTTCTAGGTCATCATTTTACTGGGTATTGCTCTGTTTTCACTAATTACGAGAATAACAGAATAAAAAGTCTGCTCCTTTAAATTATAGATGATACTTTTAAAAGTGTTTGGGGTCACATTAATGTACTGAATTGGAATTATAGTAACAGAGTGGAGAATTGTTCTGAAAAGGTGAAATAAGATGTGGTTCTGGAAGGAAGAATGAAAAGATCTAAAGTTAGGTGAAAAGTCATCAGCACAGTTTTAGAATGAAGACATGATTTAGATTGCGTTTTTGCATGAAATAGTCTAGCAATATAAGAGACCACAAACAAAACAAAAGCAACATTCATGCTTATTCAATAGCAGGCAAATATCAATAATCATGTGTAAACCCGTAAGTGTAAACCCATGTGTAGGACCCATAAGTAATCGTCTCCCCTTACGAAGTGCTGGAGAAGCTCCAGCTGAAGCATTGTGTCCGGTATTGGGCATTGCATTCAAAGGTAAGAATCAAGGAGAGTTCAGATGAGTGCTACAGGAATGATCAAAGTTCTACAAAAACTGACCTGCAGGAAAAAGGAAAGAAATTGCCATTGCCATTTTTAAAGAAAGAAACCTGATGCATGAAAAGTTAAAAGGTAAGCAGAAACTGAGGTGAGAGAGATAAATTGAACATCAAGGAAAAGAGAATCTGACTGTAAGGCAAGTTAACTACTGGAACATATTATCTGGTTTATCACGTAGAGAACAGTTTTAAGAAAAGGTTAGGCAAATATCTCTTGGGAATGTTAGCTTTGACTGAGAGTAAGGGATGAATTAGATGACCTTTGAGATCTCTTCCAGGCCTGTTTTTCTTTAAAGCATCACCAAGGATTTTCCATGAGGAAGATCACCCTGACTACTGGACAAAGTGAACGAAAAAACTGAGAACAAGCTGGAAGAATTAAAGTCCACTTGACTCTGCTTGTTGGGCACTTTTTGTTCAACAGGCGAACAGGGGGAAAAGTCTTTTGTCTACAAATCAAATCCCTGACCTTCTATTAATAGCTCTTATTTCATTGGAGAGTATGTACTTTTTTAAAAATCCAGGTAAACTTGTCTGAAGATAAGGAATCTGAAACTAACTTTACTATAGGAGAGAAAAGCTGGAAAATATGACCTAAGCATAATGTTACAAGCTGAAAAACCAAGAGTTAAATTAAAGGAACACAGATGTAATAATGCTGGAAACTATTCATGATTTTTAAGTCAACTTACTAACTTTGGTGACTGTGGCTATAATGACTTTTAAATACTTTCAGTTTTAATACATATGTGCAGCATACTAAGAAATAGGTTATGCTTAAGAAAATTGCCTGAGTTCCTGAAACCAAAGTGCAACTAAAGTCCAGCAAATAATGAAAAAAAGAACAAACAAAAAAAAAAGTCATGAAAAATTTGCAGAGACGAAAAGGCATGGCTAAACTATTTCAGAGGATTAGTTTACCCAGTGCAAATCACAATGATTTTGTGTATTGAAAAATGTTACCCGTGCTGGCTGAAATCCATTTCTTGAGACAATAGCAAACAACTAGATTGAGGTAAACATATGTAAATAGGCCAGAAGTCTTGTTGTTAAGAACACAGATATCCCCATCAGCATGTGAATGTAAAATGAACAGCAAGATAGAGAGGACCAAATAACTTTTCTATCCTCTTTCTGACTTTAGACTTCAGTGTTCACTAGAAGATGAAGACTTTCTTCAGTCTTTTCTCCAGCACCACATTGACCCAAGCGGACAGGATTCATCCTACCTTTCCTCTGAATACACATTGTCTGAGCAGTACAGCCAACACACACGTGTAACAGCAACAACATGCAAGTTAGGGAGGATTCTGCAAGGACCAACTTCTGGCTATGACTGTAAGGAATGGTCTGTCTTTCCCCAATGTCTTTGTTTCCGTTAAATGATTCCATATAAATAGTACTCGTCACCATGCCCAACTTATGTTTATGTTGCTAGTGTGCACATTAATATGGATTACACATGCAGGGGGAATACTGTGCAAAATTTCAGTTTAATGCAATTGCCACCTTGGCTGTTGATAAAATTATGATTTGATGAAGACATTTTATCATTATCATAGAAACGTAGAATGATAAACATAAACTTCTGAGAATTTTTTTTTCGACATTAGATCTAGGGCTCCATTTCTCTTATATAGAACTAACGGTCACTAACACTTCAGAAAAATCAAGCTATTTTAAATTAAATATGACCTGGAAAACTGATCCTACACTTCAGTGATGAACAGCTTTGAAACAGGGACCCAGATAGTCTATCAACTGCTTTTGTGTTGCACTTCCATTTCTTCAGGATTTATGCAGCTCTAAAAGTGGCACTGCACGCAGTAATGTGGTAGGTGTCAGGGGCATAGACTATGACAACTTACTTGAAAATAATCAGTCCTGGTTAAAGCGAGGACAAAGATTTAATTTTAACTGTCTGCAGACGGTCAGCTGGTTAAACACTTTAAAACTATGTCCTGTTATCTCTTCTACTGGCGTATTCATGTTTATACTGAAGTTCTTAGTACTGAAGTTTTAGTAACGGCCTGAGCCAAGTCCTGGTCACTTGGGAATAGGTTGGAATTTTGTTTTTTATTCTGTGGAAACACAAATTTGACTAACAGGACTGAAACTGCTTTTTTATATGCCAAATTCAGAGGAAGTTGTTGGTGAGTAACTGAAGACCCAGACCAACTCCCACTGAACTAAGGGGAATAACCTGTTGATTTCTATCAAAACTGCAGCAAAGAGTGAAAGCAAAAGTCAAAAAACATTAGTCATAACACAAGGACATTTTCCATCTATTTTTGATATGCACCAATTCTTCACTACAATTTTACACCCCTGTGCAGTTCCAGACTAACACTGAAAAAATGAATTGGTGAATTAGTTCCCCCACACTTAGTTCAGACAAACACCTTTTGAAATTATACTTCTTATAGTCCTTGAGAACCGAACTGATTTGAGGATATCGTCAGATTTCTGAAAGAATGATATAAAAAAAAAAAAAAAGGTGAATGTTAGGACATCTCTAAAAGAGCAAAAGAGAGTTTCCAGGATAAGATGAATCTGTGCCCAGACAGCATTGGAGCCAGCAATTAGAGGGAGAGTGTCTCGACAAATGTAAAATGCAATAGCAACAGCTAAGTACTTGCAGTGAATCAGTCATTTGGAGACCAGAAAATAATGAGGCAGTCAAACAAATAATATTCTACAAGGGTTAAAATTAAATATCTAACTGACCAAAGGCTGAATGGTCTTTCAAAGTTGATAAGAAATTAATAGTTTCCAGTAAACTAAGACAGGGATATTTCTTCAGCACAGAAACACTTAATTGAATGCTAAATTTCCTATAGTTTGGCTCTTGTTAACCATTCATGCTAATTATTTACTATGGATTTGTAACAGGTATGACCAGCATGATAGACACATGTTTAATTTTACAATGTAATATAGAGGGTACTGTCCAAGTGCATTGGAAGTCTGATAATAAAAAGACATTTATTTTAAAACCAAATTCCCTATAGACAAAACTAATCTTAGAACGTCACATTTGTTCCTGAGTTCATTTGAAGAAGTACAGCTATCCCAGTGACATCAAGTGGAATTTTGCACATTAAAAAAAATGAGATTTCACTGTTATGAGCTACTGCACCATGTGTCATGTTCATTATGAAAGTAACTGCAGTGTAATTGTGATTCCAGAAACCAGATATTTACAGTTTGTTTTTTTTTCTAAATAAATGTCTATAGCAGTTTACTGCTGCTATTATTTTACGCTGCTGATAAACATTCTTATTCTCTATAGACATTGGATTGTGTTCAGTGCAGATCACTTTGGATCTCAGTCACAAAAACAACCCTGGGATTCGCTAGGACTTGGACTGGAACCTAGTAGAAATCTGTGGTGATACAAACACAGGCAACGAGTCACTCTGGAAAAAAAATGGTCTTACTGTAAGTTCTGGTATAGATTATTATAGTATGCTCGTAGGGAGTAATTCTTTTTTTATAATTAATTCCACTCTTTTGATAGCTTCTGCCAAATCCTGATCTCCCTGGAATAATTAGGAAATTTTCCCACTAAAATTATTAGACAGACTCCCATTGACTTTGATGAGTTTTCAAACAAGGTCTCAGAAAATTCTATTTAAAATTAGTTATCCCAATATATTCATGTTCCTATGACTTAGGAACTGGGAAAACCTACAGCATCACTTGATGCTAAATACTAGAAATATAGCAGAAAATAGTTTCTTATGCTGTTTCAGTCCTTTACCTCCATTCTTGTCCAAAAACCCCACGAACAGGACTAACCAAATCAACACAATAAAAGAAGCGATGTTCCAAAACTCAGTTTTACAAACATCAGCCTTTAAGCAAACTAGTTTCTTAATATATGCGAAAGGCCTGTTTTGGGCTTGTCTGCTAACTGAAGTACTAAACTCTCACTGGGATTCCTGGAATTGGAATTTTCCTTCTGACTGTAGTGCAATTATATGCAATCACTTAGACTCAGATGTATGTTCTATGTAAAGACCTTTTAATATTTAGCAGTAAAGAAATACACATTTACTCTTATGTATATTTCCTATTGGTTAAAGGGTCATGTTCTGAGCATACTTATGATATTTCACCTGAAAGAAGCAGAGAAAGGAAAATACACTTGCTTTTTTTTTTTCCCCTCCAACTAACTGACTTGACCAGCATATTTGCAAGGTTATTTTTGTAAAGGATGTACCAGCTGACTTTGATGTGTTTTTCCTGTTGCTACTCCGCTGCTTAAAGGTTTTATTTATTCCCTGTCACTTGGAAAAAAGGTCTTTATTTGAGGCTTCTAGACACAGTGCTGAGTTAAGGGTTGGTTTGATTTGCATCGCCGTTATTAAATGTTGGGAGGCATCACTTCTCAGAGGTTGTCCCCTGAAGCTTCAACCCTTCAATATACACAAATTTCCTCTGGGAATTCACATACCCTGGAGTGTTTTGTCCAGAGATTGGCACTATGGGAGAAGCTAATCTGAGGACACAAAAATATTTTGCTAGATATTTCTTCTTTCCAAATGAGTTTTGAGAACGAGAACTGGAAATGCATGTCAACCTTTCAGGGCTTTAGAAACTTCTTTGAGCAGTAAAACAAGGCTTTATTTTAGTCTTTACTAGGAAAAAAATATATTCATCAATGAATTGTGACTGAAAAGCACACTTTCAACCTCCAGAGTTTTCTTGTCTACACAACAGCCACTCAAAATCCCCAAGGACTCTTTGAATATTTAGAGCAAAACAAAACAATAACCTTAATATTGGTCCTGATATATTATCAGAGGCTACAGATCTGATGATTTTGTATGTTGACCTGTTTTGTTAGATCTGTTCTCAACATCTGTCATTAATAGGGCATAGAGATATCAAGAGCCACCCTGCAGGTTCACGCAGTTCATACTGACCAGAAGAATTGTCCTTACTTCATGAAAGGTGCTGTTTTCACCAGGATCTTAAATGACTACAGCAGTTCAAGCTTATAAATCTCTTTCTGCTTTCAGAGCAACATCAAGAATTTTAAGCAATGAAGAATCGCACCAAGGATTAGAGACAGGGATCTACCCAGAGCTAGAAGTTTCATAGAGAAGGGTGGATGGAAAACAGGGTGGACCTAGGCCTAGGCTCAGGCGGAGTCAGCGATGTGTTCCTGGGGACTTAGGCTTGCTGCCATTTCTGGCGTGGAAGGAGTGGGCACATCATTACTGTTTCTAGGAGTGACACTTGCTGAATGCTACCACCAACAACACTTGCTGATGGCCTACATGTCCTAGTTTGGCTTTTCTGGAGATCAAGTGCAGACAATGATGACAGAGCAGATAGTCAATCTCTCCTGCTCCAGCAGGGCTGGCCCTGCTGCTTCCTCTTTGGTCTTTACTCCACTGAAAAATCCTTCTAATAAACAGAAACCTGATGTAGCAGATGACCTTTTTCTTTCACTATGAATGTCTGTATCATGTATTATTATCAGTCACAATATTGATGTCTTTTTGCCGGCATCTCTAAAAGCACAACAAAAGCAGCTTACAGAACCTTTCTCTCTTGAAAATTTATTGTCAACAAAAACACAAGCTGAAATATATTATTTATACCAGTAAATAACAAATAGAAGGAGTCTGCATAATGGATAATAATCATTCTTCATTGTTTTTTGACCTATACTAAAACATAAGTTCCAGTTTTCATGAGTCATCCTAATTAGAACAGTAATTGAAATTAGATTTGTTTTTCCATCATAAATAGGTCATCCATTAGAATAAATCATCTTATTGTCTTGCAGAGCTGTACAGGAGCCATGCAGCACACTGGGTTCTTGAAGCACTGTTTTCTGGACAATCAATAAGACAAATTTATGAACATGATTTGTTCAGTGAAGTAATTTAATTGTACGTAATCTGATCAGAAAGGATTTAGAAAAACGAAGTTGGGAATTGGGAAATGAGTAAAGCAGATACATAGTAACACAAAAGCAAACCAGTAACATGAAGCTACCAAAATGTTGATTCAAGCTTTCATAGACTGGCCTATCTTCCTGGCTCAGGAAGCTTTTTGTATTAAACTCTGGCAGAAGTTACCCGGTGCAGCCAGGCTGATACTGACAAAGCAATTTGCACCGTTGTGAGAATATTGGCACTGGTCCACCCATCGGGTTCCTGCTTTTTATATTTGCAGATTTTGAGTGGGCAGAAAGTTGTTTACAGTTCAAGGGGCTGATCCTTACTGGCAGTGTAAAAAGCCTTCTGGAGCCAACTAAATTATCACACATGTCCACGTTTGTTTTTTTTTTTTTAACATGAATAAATTAA
Organism: Himantopus leucocephalus; assembly: GCA_003993805.1. NCBI lineage: Eukaryota > Metazoa > Chordata > Aves > Charadriiformes > Recurvirostridae > Himantopus > Himantopus leucocephalus. The sequence continues at coordinate 12,735,105 of RSEF01000002.1, forward strand.
AAAACGCGTACATACTTTTTACATTCCAAGATGCCATTTGCTGCCCTCTGGAAATATCTTTATTGTTCATTAAAGAACAATAATAAAATATGCACCCAGAGTTCAGTAGATAGGCTCACAGGACACAATTAACCACAAGAATGAGATGAGATTTACAGCTTGGGTCTCCTGTTTCCCAAGCAAGTGCCCTGCAAAATACTTAAAGGAGCAGTTTTCTAATTTATGTCTGCAGCTTTTGCAGTGAAAAAGTCTGCAAGTGAAAATCAGCCTTTTGCAAAGACTAATTTTACAAGCCTAAATAAATGGATTTTACACAGACATGAGAGGAATAATCCCACCTACCTGTCAATAAGGCAAGACACGCACTATAAACAGGACTTGATGCAGCCTGAGTGGGAAGTCAGCCTTCATGGTGTGAACATTGCACATTGATTAAATATGTTTCACTCTGCCAATGTGCCTAAAACACCCTGCAGAGGGGCAGTGTATCACCTGGGCACAATACTGCACTTATGCCATAATCCAAAACTGGAAGCTCCCATCTAACCAGCTTGATCACCGGCAGAATAAGGCCACATTTTTTCCTTATGCCATGTGATTGAAATGATATAAGTGGTGGAAATTGAAATTTATCTCTTCTGATCATGGCCAGAAAGCTGGGCTCAGTGTTTACCATAATCCTTACTTCCCTACAGGTCATAGAATCACAGAATCACAGAATGGGTGAGGTTGGAAGGGACCTCTGGAAGCCATCTGATCCAACCCCCCTGCTCAAGCAGGGCCACCTAGACCAAGTTGTCCAGGACCACGTTCAGACAGCTTTTGAACATCTCCAAGGATGAAGAACACACAACCTCCCTGGGTAACTTCTCCCAGTGCTCGGTCACCCTCACAGTGAAAAAGTGTTTCCTGATGTTCAGAAGGAACATCTTGAGTTTCAGTTTCTGCCAATTGTCTCTGGTCCTGTCACTGGGCACCACTGAAAAGAGCCTGGCTCCATCCTCTTTGCACCCTCCCTTCGGGTATTTATACACATTAATAAGATCCCTCCTGAGCCTTCTTTTCTCCAGGCTAAACAGTCCCAGCTCTCTCAGCCTTTCCTCATATGAGAGACACTCCAGTCCCTTAATCACCTTCGTGGTCATTAGTTGGACTCTCTCTGGTGTGTCCATGTCTCTCTTGTACTGAGGAGCCCAGAACTGAAAATAATACTCCATAGGAGGCCTTGTCAGTGTTGAGTGGAGGGGAAGGATCACCTCCCTTAACCTGCTGGCAATACTTTGTCTAATGCAGCCCAATATACTCTTAGCTGCCTTTGCCACAAAAGCACATTGCTGGCTCATGTTCAACTTGATGTCCACTGGGAGCCCCAGGTCCTTTTCTGCAAGGCTGCTTTCCAGCTGGGTGACACCAAGCGTATGCTGGCACCTGGGGGTATTCTTCCCCAGGTGCAGGACTTTGGAGGCCTGAGTATGTCTATTAGCAACCCATCTGAGACTGGAAGAATATTGTAGCTGCTGACTTCTTGCAGCCAAAAGAGATACGGATGCCTAAGCCAGAGCATGCCAAACAAGGACTGATTTTACTGCAGCCTGAGCATCTCAGTGAGGTGATGTCTTACACTTCTGCAAAACTTCAAGTCTGACTAACTTCTTACCATTACTTGCCCTTCAGAGGAATGGGGCCCAAACCTGTAAATGCAGCCTAGTTGTGCCTTTTCTTTTAAACAAAAAGAAAATAATAGAAGGCAAATGGAAATCTGCTTTGTACAGTGGCTCTCCAGAGTGCAGTAATGTACTGTTTGAAGCTCATTGTGAGACATTTCCAAAGTTTCTTAGTTAAATACATGTAGAGTCTCTAGCTTTGAAGCTTAGGTCCTACTGCCCAGATCTTCCTTTGTTTCCATTGTGGGTAAGATTTTAAAAGCCTCTTTGCAACTAACTGCACATAGTTTGTGTCAGGGCCTTGAGTGTACTCATAGTCCTTGATGGCCCTGACCTGCTGCACCTGGAGTGTCCCCCATGCAATGCTCAATTTATGCTCAGTCTGGGGCACATTGTCCTGCTTTGAGCAATGCTATAGCTGTTTGCTCCTTGTCTTGCTGCCTGGATGGACCTTGGACACATGCTGTAGGTAGCCTCCAGCCTTGTCTCTGGCTCCGTCTTCTTTTGCTCCTGACTGAACCCCTTGGATGTATGCAAGACAGGATTCATCCCTTCATCTCTTGCTTTGATGGAAGTTGTTGATGAACCCTGTTACCCACCCCTGTGGGATTGTGCCCTACTGGGAGAGGTACTGACTGCCCTGAGTCACCCTCCTCCCGGTCCCTGAAGGAGTAGCCAGCCCCCACTGTGCCCCAACAGTGTGAGTTTCCTTATTTACAAGGAGAAATTGGTCATGTGCATAATGGGTAAACTACATGAGAGTAATATACATAAATAAAAGACATAATCAATAGAAAGAGTACCTTGCCAACTTAGGATTTTTAATTTAAACAAGATTATTTACTAAACAAGTTGATATGTCTTGAAAGTTTTCTATTATTTCATTATTATTTTTCATTGCCCTCTGGTATTGCCTGATCATCCACTCATGGCATTTTATAAAGATAAGTTACATAAATCATGGAATCATAGAAACATAAAAAACATAAAATCATAGAATCATAGAATAGTTTGGGTTGGAAGGGACCTTGAAGATCGTCTAGTTCCACCCCCCTGCCATGGGCAGGGACACCTCCCACCAGACCAGGTTGCTCAAAGCCCCATCCAACCTGATCCTGAACACTTCCAGGGATGGGACCTTCACAACTTCTCTGGGCAACCTGTGCCAGTGTCTCACAGCCCTCAGAGTACAGATTTTCTTCCTAATATCTAATCTAAATCTCCCCTCTTTCAGTTTAAAACCATTACCCCTCATCCATCACTACACTCCCTGATAAAAAGTCCCTCTCCATCTTTTCCGTAGGCTCCCTTTAAGTACTGAAAGGCTGCTATAAGGTCTCCTTGGAGATGTTAAATAAAATAAGAACATCAGAGAAAGGTTTTAAACCTTTCTGTAGAAAAGCTTATAATAGGGAATTCATAATGACATTTTCTTTGTCTACAAAATTATTTGAATATAGGAAAGTCTAGCTCACTTCTTGATTTATGCACCTATTAAAGAAGGGCAATGATAAATATTCTGGAGTGAATGCATGCATGCCTTTGATCTTTCATATTTTAAATGCTTGTTAGCAACATTCTTTTGCTGACTGCATGAGAAATGGTCCAATTCTTCCCACTACCTGCTTCCATGATGTGATCTTTGAAGAACTTGTTGATTGCTCAGTAATGGAAAAAGACAAGTTTGCTGATATTAAACTTGATAAGACAGCTCTGTCTGAAGAATTACTTACCAAATCCTAAGATATGAATCAAAACAAAAGACCAAAGGAATTTAAATTTAGGTGGTATTATTTTCCAGCAACACTTCTTTTAGCCTTTCAGTTGGATTTAAATGACTTTTAGTTCTTTAAGTAAGGCAACAAAATAAGTGTATGGAATAGAAGAAATAGGAGCTAGCCAAAAAATAAAAAATTATGTAATAAGATAACTTAGGACAAATGGACAAGCTTTTGCTTACTTTAATAAACCAGAAGTCCTTAAATAGAAATTGAGGTGATTGCTTAAGAAGGAATTGCTGTTCAAGCAAGATGTTCAGGCCTCTGAGTTCTCCAAATTGCTAAAGAAAGTTAACTGTGTCTTAGTTCTCAGTTATGATTTTCACTGCATTTCAGATTATTGGAGAGGTTTAACTTTCAGAATAGACACCTATTTCCAGATTCTGCATTGTTCCAAATATATATATATATATAAAAATAAATAAAAACAAACAACCAAACAAGAAAATGACGCGCTATAATAAATGGAGCATAACCTATGACCTATATGATGCATTTTTAAAACGTTTATTTTAAAAGAATTATTAATAGCTAAGAAAGTATTCTGCCTGAAAAAATGTCAGTTATTAACTAATTATCTTTTGATTTATTTTGAACTTTCATATGAAATTCAGAATTGTATATAAGAACTTAGTTTTTAAGATATCACCTCTTAATGTTTCAATAAATTGTTCAGTACAGCAAAACCATTTATACAATTAGACCAAAGAATACCACCTGCTTTTTCTTAGGTTAAGACAATAGAATGCATGTAAAAAAAATAAAATAAAAAATAATAAAAAATATTTAGCCTCTCCTTCTGATTCACATTTTATTTTGGTTTTAAAATCACTGCAGGCTTCTTTAAAAATGTGCATAATTATTCCCATTCAGCAATGAAATTAAGCTGATGATTAGAATACAGAATAAAAATTGTGTGACTTCTAATAATAAATATAAGTGAAAAAAGGTACTTACAAAACCTCTTCTAAATGTTTACTAGGACCTAACTGCTGTGCAAAGTATCAACAATATATGATTTCATGAAATAAACCATTTAAGCTGAGGAGTATATTCTTATTGTTTATCATGCATGTAGAATATTAAGGTTAATCAGACTTCTGCTTGGTGAAATAATTCTGGACTGTTGAAATGGTACGTAATATACTAGAGATTTAAATTAGCACTGTTAAAATTACTGAAAGAAAAGATATTGCCTGGTTTGAGGTTTCATGACAAATTCAGACATTAGTTGGGCTTGCCAAAGTTTTGTGCAATTTTCACTGGGCACAGGAGGAGAATCAAATTCGTTTCATCTGTTTTGAACAGTTCCCACCAAAGCAAGGCTGAAAGAGACTGAGCCAACTGTGCTATCTGCCCTTGCCTTGACACAAACCAATCCTCACCTATTTGCTAGAGAAACATAGGGTAATTTAATCAGAGAACAAGTTTATATAATATACACTTTTTATATACACAAAATGATGGGCCTGGTGATGCAATGAAATAATAAATTTGTTAGCCAGTTATGAACACAGGCCAGGAAAGAACTTTCTGGATCAACAAAGCTAGTTCCCTGTTGAAAAACTTAACCAGGTCTTTAATAACCACAATACTCACTTTAAATCCAATTTATCAAGACTGTCTTGGGCCACCTCTACACTGACATCGGGAGGTAATCATCGTAAATGCTTTTTAGTTTCATTGTTATCATATTATTATTATTGTAAATTATTCAACATTAGCTGTTTGATTTATTCAAAAACATATATCGTGTATGATCCTAAGTAAAGAAAAAAATGAAACTGAGGATCAAACTGTGAGAAATCGTGTTGCTTATGTTTGTCCTTTTAAGATAGTTTCTGTAATAAATTCTTCTGCAGTTAATTGTCAATACATGGATGGATTCCATGTATCATAACAGCTTTGAAAGAATAGTTGTTTTTATTTTGTTGTTGGTATGTAGATTTACATGTTTAACTTCTGAAATTATTGTGCCAATGCTGTAGGACAGAGCTTGGCGTTCCTTCAGAATGGCAAAATGTAAAGGTTTTAGGGTCAAACTCATAGAACGTAGTTAAACATTTTTGTTATTTCATTTTGAAAGAAATGCACCAAGTACTTGTCATATAGGACTTGAATATATTAAATATTAATTTCCACACTGCATTAAATATTCATAGATCTAATATGTGACAACCATGACTTCATGTCAGTCTTGAAAAGGAAAGTCTCTTTTCCTTGCTTTTGACATCTCTAGTCAAGAGTTACCTACATCTGTTTTTGAATCATATCCAAAGTTGGTAATTATTATACCATAAGCATTCATTTTTATTTTATCTCGCCAAAGTGGTGAGAGATATTCATCAGGCTCATAAAATATTAACAACCGGTCTTCATTTTGCATTATTGAGAGGTTTAAAGTTCTACAAAAGAAGAAACTATTTTTGAGAGGGAGGGAAGGATCAGGAAATGGGAGTTACAGCTCTAATCCCAACTAGAAGAGATGGGAAGACTATGAGTATTCCAGACTGGATTTGTACTTGTAAAAATCCCATATTGTATAATAATTAACACAGCCCTCCGGTCTTGTTTCAGTTTAGTCCCTGAGGAAATAACAGAGACAGATTGACAGATCCAGGTTAAATTTAAGATCATTGCTACTGCTTTTTCGTCTGCCTTTTATGGGTTTGTCATTAAAAATAATGGGTTTGAGCAGCAGCTAGGTAAATTCCAAGAACTTCTTTTAAATAAAGATGGTCACAAATAAAGCTGGTAGTACTTAAGCTGGTAAAGTAGCAAAGCCTTTATGGCAAAAACACTTGTGCTACTAAATTATCATTTAGATAATTTGTTAAAATCAAAGAAGATAATTAGTGACTAAAAACATTACCATAGGTATATGTATAACATACCACAGTTTTAAATGGATTTCTTAGCCTTTCTGAGTAATTACTGGATAAGAGATAGCATTAAAAATGCAGCTCTCTTCAGGAAAGAACAGAAAGAAAATGACTGTCATCTTAGTCCTGAACGTTGGAGTTTTTTTGAGGTTGAAACATAAGAAGACATTTCATGTCTATGGGCAAATATTTCCCCCTCAGGTTTCCTGACATTATTTATAGTTCCTTTAGGAAATCACTTGTTCTGCACTTTTTCCTCAGTGTTTACAGAGTTTATTTACTTCTTGGACAGATGTAAATATAACAGTTATAGTTACGACCAACATTGGACTAGGATTTAAAGCTAATTATTTCCAATTATTTCATTTTTTTCCTTATACGGTTACCATAATCCCTTAGTACATTAAAAGAGATTCTTATTGTTTGCAAGACCCATCTGATGAAATCAGCAATGAGAAAGAAGATTTTGTTATAGAAAGTAGCCATTTGTTCAAAGGAGCTATTTGTTAAATTATATTCATTATTTCATGGGTAAGGTTCATTTCACTAATGTATCTAAACTGGGTGCTCCTGGTTTGAACCAGTTGACTGATCCCTTTATAGATAATGGGGGAACTTCCAGTGAGTGATGTAAGGACCTCAAGCTGGTGATTCATTATCATCCTATGCCACATCCAAAAGAAAAACTTCCCACCCAAGTTGTGTGAATCATCTTGGAAGTCCCTATCTCCATGGACTACATAACAAAACTAGAGATCTATCCCACATGGGGCATCAAATTTTTAGGTGCCTGAAGTTAGGTTAGATGACAGCTGGTGTCAGATGAGTGTCAGAAGACAATCCCAAACCACATCATTAGCTTTCCTTTAAAAGTGGTTGTTTATATGCAAGACATTATCATTCTGTCCAGTTTAATGGAAAAGCAGAAGTGTTAGATGAGATAGGCTACTTACATCAGGTTATGTTTCTACTTTCATGATGTTAAGAGAGGATTTTATGTGATCTGAGTATCTGCATTATCTTGGTTATTCCACATTCTTTCATAAAGTTTATTACGTCTTCTGATGAAGAGTATGTGAGTCTCTTTTGTTCCTCTGAAAGTCAGAACTTGAGTGGTCTATAAGAAGTGTGGTAACACATAACTCTCAAAATGCATGTATTTCACAAAAAGTTTGAATGAAAATTTCATCAGAGACACAGAACTGCTACTGAGTAATCTAAATCCGCAGCTGTGAGAGGGAGGGTGATACATCTTTCGTATCACTCCTGAGTTTCCTGTGGAACCATTGACATTTCTTGCCTATGGAGTTACTCGTTACTTTTCCTCTCTGAAATTTGTGTGTAAGTCTTGCATTTTGGCCATATGAAAATTTTGTAATATAGGCTTGTAAACTGGACTAAAGGTCATAGGTGATATCAATTTGTGATGCCAAGTAATAGTAAATTACTAGTTTCAGAGCTGTAGGAGCTGCTAAATACTGGAAAAAATCAATTTTTTCTTGTAGTTTTTAATCATATAATCATTTTTTCTGCGCTGAATCCTTAACAGGTACAAACTGTTATAATAGCTGTAGTAAAACTATAAAGAGAGAGGAGTATTGACTCTCCAAAGATGTGTTCTTGACTTTGCAGACAGGAGTTATGAAAGAGCTGCATGTGGTATCTGGTGAATTTTGTTGCCTATGAGTAAGAGGATATGACACACTAATTTTACCTTAAAAATAGACACTTATTCTTTTAATAAAGATTTGGTTAATACTGCTTCCATAGTTAGATTTTCCTGTTCGGCTGCAATTTAGTATTTATTACAGAGAGCCAGAAGTTGTTTGATTTTTTTCAATACACTGCGGGAGGAAACACGCTTGGGGAGGAGTGGAGTGTTTCGATTTTTGGCATGTTTCTACAACTGTGTTTTATTGACCACATTCCATATGGTCACCCCAACTACGCTGCTGCAGCAGTTTGTCACTTGAAGTAAACCCTGATGCCATAGAAATATATATTGAGAGAGGAACAAGCAAAACGCTACACTGGCACATCTGTTAATTGGATTCTAACATGCATCAATACAACCTCTGTTCATCTTATCCTTTATTTACTATTCTCTGGGCTTGTATTTTGGGAACAGATAAGTGTAGGCTTAAAACTGATATGGCTGTAGTTTGGGGCACAGTGAATCTGTAGACATCTCATTCCTGAGCTCTTCTGAAAATAAGCGCCATTTCAAAAACACAGTGCAGATTAGCATTGCTCCATCACACACTTTTTGGCTTTACCGTGAAGCCATTAAGGAGCATGAAGTCACACCTTCCCATTTCCAGTGGCAGAAGGTAGCTCTCATCAATAATGCCAGAACAAACAATCATGGTGGCACTGACCTGTGATGTCCACACATAAGAGGAAGGCCACGTTTCTGCATCAGCTCTTAAAGGAAAAATACAGGAAGTTCTACTTATCTGAGCTTTGCTAATAAGCATTTACAGATTTCAAGTGATGTTGTCTGCAGTTTGTATTGACCAGTATCACTGACTCTATACATGCACATTACTCTAACTTTCAAAATAAGCAGTTACACAGTCCAGTATTTAAAATGTGTAGAAAGATTAACAAAACTGGAAGCTAGTCAAGAATTAGGCAAAGCATAATCTTCTCAGCTCTTCAGGGAATCATGGTTTTCATATAATGGGAGTAGAATATGCACTTTCAACAAGAACAACAAAAAAGTTGAGTTTGCCTGCAGAATATCTGAAACAGCTTCTCACTGCTGCAGGTAAATTGTGTCGTCTCAGTCGAGAGCATAGCACAGACCTAAGCTACAATTCACTGTGAAAAGTGAAAAAAATCACATCCTGATATAGCATACTGGAATTCCTATTTTTGTCTTTTATTTTGTGTATTTTTTAAAGGTTTAGCCTTTTTGAATATTATGAAGGAATTGGAACTACAGAAAGGTATCTCATGTTTTATGCCTGCCAGTCCAGGACTCCAAAGTGGGATGCTCTCAAAGGAGCTTCTAAGGTACATGTAATTTTGATGTGGAGAAATTAGCAGGGTGTGTACAGATTATTCTTCTTTGATGTTCCCTATCTACCAAGATAGTATCATCCTGAAGAATATGAATACGTTTAAGCACAGAGAAATGCTTTCCCCTGGAGAGATATGAGATGGCCTTAATTGAATAGTGCTGAACAAACAGAGTGACATTTTACCCTTTGCTATATTTTACATGTCTGTTTTTTTCAAGCCTTCATAACATTTTTCACTCTCTTCCTACAACACTATTAAAAAGACTGAATCAACTTTATCATGTCTGTATCCCTTCCTCTTCATATTTTTGAAGTAAAGAAGCAGTGTGACCCATTTTCCCAATCTTCAGATCTGTCTCTGGCTCTTGAAGTGAATAAAAATTGAGTGAACCTGTGAAAATGCTGCTAATGCTTTGCCAGTTTCATCCCCCACTTCCTTCAGCACTCCTGGGTATGTGTAATCTGGCCAAGGAGCCTTGTCAATTTTAAAAGGCTATAACCTTTTAACAACCATTTTCTGCTGTATTTTGCACGCTTCCTAATTTTTCAGCTGCTTTCTTGGATGTGCGATTTGGATACAATTTAATCTCTTTCATATATAAAGGCAGATGTAGGGTAGCATTTCATCTGGCTCTTTCTTTTCTAAGTCCCTACTGTCTTTTATGTGCTCTCAGAATTTCTCAAAAGCATGTGTGTGGTTGATAAAAGAGACTTAACTCTATCTGCTCCAACAAAAAAATTCATGTGGTCTAAGACGCTCATTAGTTTGTTACTAACATTAACCACTCCTTTATACTGATGTACCATAAGATCAAAAATAGAGGTGGGACTCATGAAACCTTGGGTTTTGTAAATAATTTAGAAATTGGAGTTTAATTTTTAATCTTTAAAAAACACCACTTTTTAAAGAATGATGAAATTTTAGAAGCATACTTTTTTTCTCCCAGTTTACAGGCAGTCTATGCTACCCAGTGAAGACAAAATAAAATTATAAGAAAAAAATAAGGAGGAAGAAAAAAATAATGAGGAACACATTTTAAAAAGTGGGAAAGCTCTTCTTCTAATACCATGTCGTGCCTCAGTGATGTTTTTAAATAGATTTTCTTGTAAGATTTAGAAATTCTCAAGTTACCTACAAACCATCTGATTAATAGATGTACTTATTCAGATCAGGAAAGTGATACAAGCACAAAAGCCATGAAGACAAGAATTTAGAGCAAATGAGCCTTTGATAAGGAAAATATTTTACCTTCTGCCATCACCATGAAGCTGTGAATGTTCAAATAGTGAGTAACCCATAATGAAATAGCCCAGGGGGTGGTAAATAGGAAGTTTCTTAAAATGTGGTGCAAGACTGATCTTGCTCTTGCTTTCTTAGGTGACCATCAACTAATCTGACCATCAGGTAATTGCAGATTTTTCAGCTTTTGCTGTGACTAGAAATACCTTTAAAGATCTGAAAAAGCTTAAAATAGATAAACCCCCAAATTCTATTATGTTCCTGAAAAAAACTCTTATTTTAATGTATCAGTATTTTCCAAGTGAAAACAGTTGTTCTAAAATATTCTTGGTAGTATATTCTTAGGTCAAGATTTGACTTGTTATGTATTCCACTCTTCATTTTTATCTTTGGGAAAGGATGGTCGCACTCAAACAGTTGTAGTCAACAGCTTGATGTCCAAGAGGAGACCAGTTACGAGTGGTGTTCCTCAGGGGTTGATAGTGGGACCCGTGCTGTTCAACATCTTGTTGGTGACATGGACAGTGGGATTGAGTGCACCCTTGTCAAGCTTGCCAATGATACCAAGCCGTGTGGCAAGGTAGACATGCTGGAGGGAATGGATGCTGTCCAGAGGGACCTGGACAAGCTTGAGAGGGGGGTCCATTCCAACCTCATGAAGTTCAACAAGGCCAAGTGCAAGCTCCTACATCTGGATTGGGGCAATCCCATGCACAAATACCGGTTGGGCAGAGAATGGATCAAGAGCAGCCCTGAGGAGAAGGACATGGGGTTACTGATTGATAAGAAGCTCAACATGAGCTGGCAATGTGTGATCGCAGCCCAGAA
>RSEF01000002.1:12746622-12763869 GCA_003993805.1 Himantopus leucocephalus
GGTATCCCTGCCCATGGCAGGGGGGTTGGAACTCGATGATCTTAAGGTCCCTTCCAACCTAAACTATCCTATGATTCTACAATTCTATGTACTATGTTGGCAAAAGAATGTCAATAGCAAAATCCCGTCTGATTTCCAGGGTCAGAAGCAGTGTGATTAGCACATAACAATTAATTCTGTGTCATGGGAGTCAATGGGTATTTTACTGTAGATAACAAAGGGAGCAGGAACAAACATAGGGAAAAAAACAAAAGAAGTCATCCACTATTTGCCTGACGAAATAGATAATCTTCTGTACTTTACTTTCTGGGTCACCTGGACTATATTGTGAAATCCCATCTACTGTTATTAAAGAGAGTTGTCAGGATAGACTGACTCATTCACTCACCAGTAGGATGATCTCACGTGATTTGGAAAGACTATTACCAAATAAATGGACATTAAAAAGAAAAAGGATTATTCTATATAAGCTGGTTAGCACAAGTACTTCAGAAGATAGAGGGTCACCTAGAAAAATAAGGAATGAAACCTTACAGTGTCTTGGAAGTGATTTAAATCCATCTACTTGCAAAAACACTAGACTAGCTTTGCTTTGCAAGAAGAGAACATACAGTGTGCTTTTGCAGTCTCCAATGAAGATGCTTAGGAAGGGTCCAAGGACAATCATTTGGTTCATAGATTTGTCTCATTGACGGTCTCTGGAGCTTCAAAACCTAATATACCAGAAAATAAAATGTATCATCAAATATCACCCCATAAAAATGACATCCAGCATTTCATTGCTTAATCTGGTAGATAATGTAGAGTGAAGGGAAAGGACATGACTGTCCTATCAGTTCCAGACTTATACCAGATGCCCATCACGGAAACATAACACGAAAATTCAAGCAGGGCTTGGTAGAAAATCTTGATATTGCTTATATGTTTCATACACCCACACTGAAAGTCAGCTCACTATCATTTTCTCCCTTTTCTTTCATATTATGTGGCAAGAAAGTCCTTTTACATAACTTAACATCCCTGAGCTCTGTTGGCTGTTCTTTTCTCTTGTTGAAATGAAGAAACAGGGAGCAAAACAGCAGTTGCTGTACTCACAAGCGGCTGTCCCACTACTCTTCTATCTCACAGCACACAAAAGCTTCAGAGAGAAAATATGTCCTCTCTCCCAGCTTATTTTGCTGAAGGATATTAATAGCTTGTCTCCTCCTGCCAACCGATGTTTTCCCCTTTATTTTTGCCTGTTTCATCTGTTGCAGAGCTTTTGAACACAATGACTTAAAGGTCTGTGTAGAGTGAAAGTGGTTCCCCTACAACTCTCTTATTTTAAATATTTGTTCCATGTTTCTGTGCTTCTTTGTTTTATTTTGCTTTTGGTCAATGTAATGTGTTGATGCGTAGTACTGAGACTCTTTCCTTTACTGAGGAGGCTGTTATGGGTATGTCAACACACAGATAGCTGTGCTAGTTGGAGCTGAAACCATTCCAAACTAGCTTGAATACCTAAAACAAAGTATCTGCATTAGCACCATATTCTGTGTGGAATGACTGGTCTCAGTAAGACAATGACTCTGTAATGCAGCTTCCAGAGTCAATAAGAAATATTTACAAGCGTTAAACAATCCTGTAATAATGTCATCTTAATGTTCCTCCATTTAAGGTTTCAAATAGGCTGTAAAGAAATAAATTTTTATTAGAGAAGTGGTTGGTGGTCACAGTTCTTGTATTCAGTACCCCTGTCTTCACACATCTTTCCTTTTTTTTTATTATTTTTTTTTTACTTTCTAAATTAGGATGTGTGACCCTTGCAGCCTGCTGGGTTCATGTCCACTCACAGAGTACTTTTCTTGTAGCAGCTGCCTAGATCTGCACTGCAATCTGTGCAGGACAAGAGACATGATTAATGGGCACCCGGTGAGTAACAGACACTGGGGAAAAAGGAGAATGAAACAAGCTCATAACAAACAGGAAGGGCCAAGGGCACACCTGTCCTGTTAGCAGTGGTCAAATAACAACTCTTTGATTAGGCTATGTATCATGATTTCCTTGAATTCATAACTATTGAGTGGAATAACACTGGAGCCAATGGCTTTCCTCTAGGATTAGAAAGATTAATCAGTTTTTCTTCTAAAACATATCTACCAAACACCTTTTAAAGTACATACTGTCAATCCGCTCTGAAAAGAATCTTGTAAAGGCCTCTTGCTAATTACATGGTGGTCAGTATTTTACGATTTATTATTTAAAAAAAACCCTTTTCCATTAACAGGACTTTTCAAGGTATTACTAAATCACTCGCTTGGCCTGTAGCATTATCTTTGCAAAGATAAAACAAAACTATGTTTCATTGTCTCTTGGCTTGAACACTGGTTCATTAGTGCTGCACTACTTCCAATAAAAAGAACACTGAAAAACATTAGCTCTGAAATTAAAACATATGAAGCCAGCAAAATTCTGCAGAGGAAACAATGTACAGTAGGTCATACTGCTGGTCTGTGAGCATCCAGAGAGGAATTGCATTCAGAACAAATCACTCCTCTTGAAGAGATGTACATTTACCTCCCGCAGCCAGAGCCTTTTCTTATTTGTAAGAAATATGGACACATCAGTCTGTCTGGTGAAAATGAAATAGTCAACTGTTCAAATCATTATTTTGTTAAATGTACATTAAAAAGTGTGCTTTACTAGACGGATATGATGATTGGATGGGCTCTGAAATTTATTGTCCTTGAGCACGCATTCATATAATTCAGCAGGATGTATAGCTAATAGGCTTATAAAAAAGCCACATTAAAATAGTATTACTTAGATGATATGATTGCATTTCAACAAGATCCAGCTCATTTGGTGCACAGATAATTTACTTTAAACTCTGGATATACTATATTAACCATTGCCCGGGCAACTTTATTTTTGCCCTGTGCATGCTTGTCCTGCCTCCTGAGAGAAGCACAGGTCCTGCTGAAACAAGATAGGCCTACAAAGACATTTGATGAAGCACATTTCTTACAACTGTAACCATCAAGTGGACTGACCCTGAGTATAGTCTTCCCTACCTATAACATCCATAAAAGCTGGCAACAATGACAGTCTCTGCTCCACGGAGAGGCCAGAGACTTATTCTTCTGTGGTCAACGGGGAGTTAGATCAATCTTGCCTTCGAGGAAGGCCCCAACAGAAATCACCTATTACTTAGAAGGCAAAAGTTTCTTTAAAGTAGGTTGCTTGACCTAGTTAAGGATTTTGATTAGTATGACTTGTTGACTTTTTCTTCATACCAAACAAGTGTCTTATAAAATAAACTTTTGTCCACTAGGATGGAGAGAGATTGAGAAAGGGAGAAAGCAATAGTGTTTTCTAAATTCAAGCTGAGATAGATCAACTTCCTGGAAAACTACATACTCACTGAGAACATAACATGATTTGGCACAAAACGTTATAGACTGTTGCCATGTGAGAAGTTCAAGGTTGGATTACCTATCCAACATTTCATAGGAATGCAGTTTTAATAAGCATCTGGGAAGGCAGAGAGAAGAGGGAAGAGTAGCTGGCTGGGTTGCTACATAACATTACACATCCTCTGGTCTGCTTGTGCATTAGCATCAGCTCTCAAAGAAGGTGTTTGTTTGATCTGCCAGCTGGAAGTAAAATGCAGTGGTTGCCAAGCAAGAGTTCATCAGGAAGTGAAAAACTGGGAGAGGTGAGGAGAGACTTAAACAAAAGCAAAAGCAGAAACATTTAAAATGAGGGATCTTGATAGCTTTATATCTGAGCTTCAGTACATACACACCTGCAGTATCTTCTATCTGCAATGAGAACTACAATATTTCATACAGCAATGCACCAAAGCACAGCTATTGCCCAGAAGATTTCTAATGCAGGACACAAAACACCATTCATGAAGTTATAGCAGAATTTCTTATGTGGGTAGAATGAAGCTATGCATACTGGAATTCAGCCAAACCAGGTAGAATTATAATCCTTACTTCTCTGTAATAGGCACCTGTGGTGCCATACCCCACCAGAGTTTTAATATTAATTTCCATGTGAAGAACAGCTCTTACAACAAAGTGCACCCAAACATCTGAGAAAGGGACCACTGTTCAGTTCAGGATAACAGGGACAAGGGCCACTAGCCTGGCACAAACACTGTTTTCTGTATCCCCTGTGTTTTCCTGGATGGACCTCAAGAACTGGTCAAGTCCAACCTTTCTAAAATGGTTAGAACTGGTGAAACACAGCATAAGGTAGTTAATTTACCAAGGAGTAATTAAAGAAATCCTCTGTGTGCATCCGTGTGGCTGATACATGCTCTAGAACGTCATGTCATAGTCCTGTTGAAAATATAAGGAACTAACCTTCTGTGTGATATTTGGAAGGTATTATCTCTTGCATTTGTAAGATATTTCAAAAATAGTGCCTGGGAACTTTAGCATGTGTGATTTGGCTTGGAATCAATGAACTCAGTGGAGACATACTGAGTTATGAGCTGAGGATGTGGGCTGAAACTGTGGCTCTACTGCAGTCACTAGCAAATAGTCTACTTATTTTAATGAGGCAAGAATTTCATCACTGGATATCACAATAAATCTAATAATAGATACTACAATTTTCCCATGTGAAAATACAGATTACTACATTGGTTATTATCCCATGCTTATATCTAAATTCTTACCATATCATCCAAAGAACACATGACTAATCATATTATTATATTGTTTAAATGGAATACTTGAGGTATGAAAGCAAAAGAAGAGAGGGAATAAACTATTCATTTTAAGGACTATGCCTTCCTTTTGGTATATATTCTTTTGGTATATATATTCTATTACTGGATCATATTTCATTATTACTACTATTGCTATTATTATAGCTAATCATATGATGATTATTTTATTGAATGCTCTTACTAGAATTCCTTAATTTCAATTATATTTTGACTGCCCCTGAATACCTTTACTCATTTCATCTTATTCTTAAAATAACTATTAAATAGTAGAAGGAATCATAAAAGTCCTTTTTGAGAAAAAGAAAAGCATCCTGCTTTTCGGCAAGTAATACTGGCTTTCACATAAGTTACAAGTTAAATTAGCACATGTAATCTTAATTCCATTGTTAAGCAATGACTCGACTGTATCTTATGTCATGACATAAACATACAGTTTTACGGGATTATCTGATGGAAATATTAAAGACGCCTCCCAACCTAAATTCGCATAGTCAGTCTCCATTGCACTGAAAAGGGAATGAGTATGAAACATATTTCACTATAATCTTTTCCCACAGTGCTCTTTTATACACCAACTGAAATCCAGGACAAAATTTCTGTTGACTTCAGCAGTGGATGAGAGTGACACTGTGGGCTTCAGATGAGGCTTTGCAGTTCCAAAGCAGGCAGAGTAGTTCTTGGTATTTGAATACACATTTCTGCAGGTTACGTTGACTTCTGAAAGTTAGGATGTATCAATTTGTGTTAGTGTAGCAGCTCATGAAAAAGTTCTTTTATCAAAAAATAAAGAGAAAGATTAAAACTTTGAATAAAGCGTAATATATGTGAAGAATATGTATTAATGAAATGAAACAGATAATGAAAACAAACCTCATTCTTGTCAAAACAGTCTAGTTTATTTTAGATTTTTTTTTTATATTACAAAAATTATACAACCTTTTGAACATACAGTAGGCTAAAGTTTTAGTCAAGGCAACTTTATTTTTACATTTTAGTGTTGCATCACAGAAATAAAATTATTTTATAAAATCATCTCTATAGAACTAAACAATACTCTCAGAAGCACTTCACTCAGATCCCTCTTTAAAAGAAAAAAATCATAAAGTGCTAAAAATTAACAACAATGTGAAGAACAAAAATATTACCCTTATCACCTGATAAATATATTTTATTGAGGTAGAGAAACAAAAAACAGAAAAAGATAAAGATGAAATGGACACATATACTGATGATTGTTCACATTTGCAATGCAGAATTTTTGAAGTTTTTGCCACTAACGCAGAAGGTGTGACAGGTGAAAACACATACCAAACAGCACCTACTATAGGTCCTAGATACCTGGTATAACAGTAATTTAAAAAGTACTATGAGAAGAAAAGCAGAAAACACAGTAATCTCAACTGTGGCACTCAAAACCCAATGAAAGTCCCCACCTAGACCTATCAGAATAAAGAATATTATAGCAATGTTTAAATATTTTTCAAAATAAGATTAAGTAACAAAAATTATGGAGAAAATTATGCAGAATCTAAACAAAAATATGCAGGATAAGATAACATTTCATATAACTTCTGTTGATGTGCATGATGAAAACTGCTGTTGCCATGCTGTTACATTTCTCTTTCCTGTTTTTTTTCTGACTCTTAAAAAGGTCGCATTTCAAACCAATAGTCCTTCAGAGCCATGAGGTGCTAATATCACTGAAAAAAAATATTATTTCTCAGCTCTCTTTAGGTGAAAAAATTGTAGTGATGAATGCACATATGCATTCTTCCTAAGAGCTCTGACATCAGATTGTAAGCGATCAGCCAAATGAACCAAGAGACTACTCAAGCATGGGTTATCTTAGAATAGAAAAAAATACGTTATCTGTTGATCTGTATATAATGTGTTTCACTGAGTTTGTTAAGCTCACAAGACTTCTTTCGGCTAAGTAAGTTCCAATTAGAAAAGGTTGAGATAAATCAGAGAACAGCTGTGGTCTCTAGGAAAAAAAAAGTACAATTTGGGGGTGTTGTCAAAAGTAAAAAAAAATCCTAAAGCATTGTGGAAAATAATAGTGAGGGTTTCAAGACCACTGTTTGTCTAAATCACACACCACAAGCCTCCGTTCAGTAGTTCACAATCATAATATTAGTAGGTAAGGCTGTATTTCTCCTCAAAGAATCAACTGAAGTGGTGGAGAATCTATTGTGCCGATGAGAAGCACTCCAACAATAATTTTCTGTGACATAGTTAATTCACTTATTGGTAAAATGATTGAAACATTTCAATAATAGTATATTTAATGAGTAATATTATTTTGATTATTCACAAGGTATTTTTAAATTCTAGTTGAATTCACTGTTAAATCAGGTAAAGTCAGCATCATGTAGAGAAAATGTCCAGACAAGTGTTCGTCATTCTCTTTATTTCAAGCAGGCAAACATTCTGTCACTTGAAGACTCAGATTCACCTACATCTCTGACTAAAATAATGTAGACTCACATCTCCTTTACTGCAACAGGAAAACTGTTCCTCGTCCTTCCTGTGGGAGCTGTTCCACTCGGTATAAAATATTTAAATTTTAATTAAGCCAGAGAGTAAATAACTCGCTAAAATGTTTAGGACACTCATTGGAGAAGGGGAACAGGGCTGTAAACATCCTCCTACTGCTGCAATGAGGAGATTCGAGCTGTGTGATCTTTCTTCCCAAGTGAATATTTGAATTATCAGATCACCAGTCACTTTCGATGGGGCTCCCTCTCTTCCATCTATTGGAGCTTTCACACTTGAAATATTCTTTCCAGTGGAGAAAATAAGGTATTAACTGCATTGTTGGCTTATGAGTAGGCTTTTGCATTAGAAACAGAAAGCTGGAAGGTGTCAACTGAATATTTAATTACTCACACCAAACGAACATCATCAGATAGAAATGCTCAGGCCAAGACTTCATGCTGTCCTTCATTATCCTCTCTCTCAATAATTCAGACATTTTTTTCTAAGTTGAAGGTTGTGTATGCCTGTGCCTCTGTTATGAGGGAGAACTGAGCATTAAACCTCCCCTAAACAAGTTCCTTACCTAGAAAGACTTTTGATAGAAGAATTGCGATATCCCTTTGTCGATATTTCTCTGAATCAAACCTTTGCTTTCTTTCTGCCTTTCTTCACATCTGCTAAAATTAAATGCTTCAACTGGTGTTTAAAGACTTTTTTTTCTAATTCTTACAGCTTTGGTCTTCTAATAAAACCTTAACATAGGCTTTCACCCTCAACCCATTACATCCAGAAAGAGGCATATAAGAAGCCATGAAAAAATAAGATGTTTTTATATATAGTTACAGATTTATGAGTATGATATATGTAAGCATGCACACAGGCAAATGCATTCACTTATGTATCCACTACAATTGATTTGTACCACAGAAATAACATTGTCATTACCATCAATTATAATAAACATGCTACAATGATGAAAGATATATATGTTTCAGCAAGAATAATGCACACAATAGAGAAAGCAAAAAGTAAATGTTGTAGTCCTTTCTTCTAAGTGGAAATTGTTCAGCAATTTTCATTAAAATTCATTTTTTCTTTTCATAATAATTTCTACTATTTTAACTAGTGCTGAAATGGATCTTCTGCTTTTTCATGTAAAAGCATGTCATGAAATCCTCGTGGTCTCTCGCAGTTTCCTCTGCCTCCTTTTTGTCTCCCGTTGGTTACAGACTAAAGCTCTGGAAGAGAAAACAGATAGCATCTGCTCAAGGGTGTGAGATTACATGGAATCATAATCTTCTAAAAGAGAAAATTCAGAAAATGTACTTCACTTGCCAAACTTTCACAGTTTCCATCCAACTAGTTTTTTGTGGGTTTTTTTAAAGTCACATGCTGTGTCACACAAAAAAAAATTATGTTCAGTGCATGAGTAAGTCTACATGCAAGTGTTCCAATAATAATAATAAAAAAAATGTAAGGGGATATGCTACAAACAGATGCCCTTTTTATTTTGGGAAGCATCTAAATGCTGAGAGCTGAAGCAATTCCAGATTTCATTTCTGCTGGAAGTCCTTTCTGAAAGCCAGAAAGAAAAACTACCAAGAAATCCAATCCAGTTTTCAACAGGAACCAGAGATTCCAACTGCTCTGGCTTTACGCCAGGTTCGTATGTGAATTACTCCCCATGAAATTTCATTATGTGGTAGGTGCTCCAAGAGGAATTTGTCAGCTGTAAATCATATACATTTCACAGAAGCAACTATTTTGACACTAAATGATGGGGCATCATTCAGTAGGCAACAGGAAATAAATTATTGACTTAGTGCAAATGATTTTGCTTGCCTGCAAACTAAAATGTCACTTGTTTCTTGGTCCTTCAAACTACTATTATATAGACATACAACTACTGCATAATGTTATTTCTTAACCATAAGGAGCTCAGTGCTGGTTTTCCTCCCATGGTATAAGCTAGCAAGCTCTGTAGAAGAACCTAAACAGAATAGCTTTTATACATAAGACTGGTAATACTTATCACCTAACCTTTTCTGTCTTGATAATTATTTGGAGGAAGTATCCAGGCTTGTGGTCAGGTTTATTTATATAAAAAAATAAACCACCTCCTCTTGACACTAGTCTTCATGCTTCAGCTGTATGTAATCAAGGATGTGAGACAGGATTCTTCTGAGATCAACCGTCCCATCCAGAAAAAAAGGTCTAAAGAAAGTGGGATCACATTCTAGAAATACTGCATTTTGGTTGTGGTTGGGAAAGAGTTCTCTCCAGCAACTCCAAAAACATTCTTAATCTAAATATCTAATTTTTTAGATAGATGTAATTGAATGAGATGATTTCTGTTGAAAATTATAAATTAGCAAATTCTAGATATAAGAATCAAAAGCAGAACTCTGCTTTATTGTTGATCTTTATAGATTTGGGAAAGGATATGCATGAGATTTTCAGTGAATATACCTGACATATAGACACTTCTACCTGGCCGTTTTATCCTGTGATGAAATAATCCTATCTAGGCCATTAATAAAATAATTTCTCCTTTTATATATGGTGGGGTTTATGGAATACTCTTTAACAGGCTTAAGCTGTCTCCAATCTTCTTTTGGAGAACTGAGTTTAGGATACTTTGTAGAGGATTAGGACACATCAAATTTGGTCCCCTTCAAAATATGGTCTCTGCAATGGACTGAAAAGTGCCTTGTCACTATGACGATGCATCTGCATGTGCTTGGTCTCTCCGGCTCTGAAAGAGTGCAGCATCTGATCTGAAGCAGCCTCCCAGGGCTGGCCATGGGCAGATCTCATTCTTGGGTTTCCAGCCCACCGAGCAGAGGAGGATTTGGGAGACTGTTGGGAAGGTTCAGCAGGGGCGCAGCCATCTCACCCACCTATTCCTTCTCTTACCTCCTGCTGGAAAATATGGCAAAGCATGCAGAGAAATATTGCCCTACTACATACAAACAAAACCAAAGGTATGGAACAGTGAAGCTCAGAGAGAAATGAATCCAGATGTATAAAATCTTTTCTTCCTGCACACCCTCATAGGAAGCAGAAGTCATAATCTTCGTGGTTTCCAGAGAGCAAAGGTTACGTGACCACTCAGTCCCAATGAAATTATACGTGGTGTAAGTTTACATGAGAGCACTGGTATGTCTCTAGCAAATGATGAATAGTCCCCCCAGCATCTCCCAGTCCTTCAGAGCACTGTGCTGTGCTGCTTCCATAGCAACCAGCAGTGTTCAAGATGGGGCCACGGCACTGCAGAGGTGCTTGATGCTCGGCAAGCTGGAGACACAGTGCTACGAACCGACTTCTTCATTTCCAGCCATATAACTGTGGCAAACTGGAAGAACACAAATCATGCCGTAACAACCATGGGGATATTTAGTTGCCTGTAAATCGCTAAAGGGATGGAAGGGAGGAGGGGAATCCAAAACATCTATTGAGGAGCATTTGCTGTTGCTGTGAGCATGAGAGGGAGTTCTGGGTTTGTATTTTGGAAAACCATGACCTTTCCCAGAGGGTTACTTAAATATTTGAGGTTACAGTGATCTCAAATATGCATTGATGTATATTATTATCAGAAATTGCTGTAGAAATTATGCTTATGCTGCACTCAGTAAAGCACATGTTTACAGTTCATTTCTTTTTCCTATTGAAAATGTATAAGCATATCAGTTTCACCTTGAAAAACACTCACAATGGGAAAAAAAATAGCATGGTTTATTTAGAAAATACTTTTTGTAAGAATATTTCTGTATATCTTTTAACTTCATGGGAGGATATGACCTTAAAAAAGACAAGCTGTCAGAAAAAGAATACGAGGTAGAGATTTCACAAATCTTTTCTTCTCTTTTGAATTGCGGAGACTCTTTCCCTTCCCCCATTTTCCACATTTTACACAGAATGTGGTATTCAAAAAATCTGGCTGCTTTTATGCCCTAAATGTACTTAAAAGTACTAGCTATCCTTAATAAGCCTTGAAGCATTATCTGTGCAACATGTACTTATCTTCTTATTTATTTGAATAAAAATATAGTTTCAAGAGACAGCAGCTTTTGTGCGAGGCCAACTTATTACTCTCCTTATCTACTCCTCTTACCGTTCTTGGAAGTTTAACTCAGAGGTTTTAGTGATCCTGTCTACAGCATCGTCCCCTCCCAAACCTTTTGTCACGTCAAAGCTGAAGGGGCAGCAAACTGTTAGTTGGAAGCAGAAAAGTACTGGCCAGAACTGGGTCGGAGAGGGAAGCAAGAATACCTTAATTTTTCATATCATGATATTACCGTCACAGAAACTAACAAACACAGAATTTACTTGGAAAATGTAAAGTTAGATATTTAGGCTTTAATTCCAGAAGCTATTTTAAGGTTCAAAGAAGTTATAGTTTATCCTTATTTCTCAGCTAAGCACAGCACCCCATTAAATGTGCCTGTAAATACTGAATGAATTAAATACATTTTTTTAAATCTGTGTAAAACAGATTTGCTGTTGACTGACCTGCCATAACAGGCTTATTCAGCAGAATAATCCAGATCTCATTTCAGCTAAGCATATCAGCCTTAACTGAACTTTGAGGATGTGTATTAGTTACGCGGAAGACAGGTGTATGCATTCAGTGGCTCTGATGAACTGAGCCAGTTGGCATAATACTGGGTTTTAGCAAAACAGATTCTTGCTTTACTTCTGCTGGATCAGAATGTGAATTTCTGTTAAATAACACATTAAAATTAAAATTTACTTAAAACAATACCAACATGCACTCTTCACTTTGATGCTGTCACTAAGGTAGCACTCACTTGCACCCCGAGATCCACCTTTCCGATTCTTTCCAAGTGAAATTCCCAAAAAACACTTTGGACCATGCAAAAATACAGTATGAGTTGCTGCATACAGCTGTCAGTGAGAAACCGTAGAAATGAGAAAGAATCAATTTTAATAGACATTTTTATCTGGCAGAAGCAGTACAAGAATAAAGAAGGCAAGGAGCGAAGAGTTGTAAAGAGCAATACACTAACAAGGATGGATATATTTGGAAATACTTGGGGATATGCACACGTGCCTCTGCATCTTTGTTCCCTTGAGGTCTGTGTGAAAAAGCCACAGATTGGTACAGCAGTACAGGCTCTGAGATACTTTGGGAAAAGAGTAAGAAATCTACTAAATCACATCCAACAAAATCTATATAGTTCTGGCTTTAAGGTAATTGTCTAGCTCTTTCTTATCAAAAAGTGAGGAAAGCTGTAAGCCAGTGTAGTGCTCAGGAAAGAGGGGAAAAAAATGGGAAAAGAAAGGGAAAGAAAGACTTAGAGATTCATAGTTTTGCATTTTATTTTTCTGTCATTCACACTGATAGGAGCTACAAAGCATATTTCTACAGCTAGGCACACAGTCAAGAAACATCATTTACATTGTGTTTGTAAATAAAATATAGAATATATTCTGAATATAGATACTACCTTTTAATCCAATAACAGCAAGACACCTGTGATCATCTTTGCTGTCCAAATAATAGCACACTCATCACATAAGGTTTTCTTTTGTAGTAAGTGCTACTCTCTAAAGAGTGCCAAGGCACAGTTTGGTGTCCAACAGAAAGTTTGGAGGCACTTTGCTGTTTTCAGGGAAGATCACTTGACTAGATGGCAATAAGCCATCCACTTGTTCTTCAGGGCTAGGGAATGGTCCTGGTTATACCAGTTCACAACACATTTCTCTGTCTGGCTTTGACCAGAAGTATTATCCTGAACCTAAGAAACATTCCCATGTGATAGTTTTGTCAAATTTGATATGTTCCTTTGGAAAGTTTCAGTTCTGATAAGTCTTCCCATTGCAGCTGGAAACGTTTTATTGCAGAAAATTCCGGATCCTGAAGTTTTTCTCCTTCAAGAACAACATTATGTTTTGATTTACTCTCTGACATAAATACATATTGATCACTCCATCCTGCACTGATGTTTTGCATGGTGGCGTTTTTTTTTTCTGTTAAAACTGTTGAAAAACCCCTGTAGAAATAAAGGGATTTAATGAAACTACAAGTTAATCAAAGTTTTTATTTAGGTTTTCTAAAATGTTTATTTATTTGCCTAACACAATTTCAAAATAAATTAAAGAGACACTGAACACTCTGTAGAGTCAGTATTCTCTATTATTCTAGGCTTACTCCAGCAACTGCTCTGGAACGTGGTCTCTGAAAGCCAATAGCTTTCAGAGCTTACTGAAAGCCAGTAGCCCTATAGGCTACTAAGGAACCTTGCGAAAATTAAGAAGATCCTCAGTTTCCCTTTGAGTCAGAGGAAATTTGTCAAAATAGTTTAGTGCACTACAGAATTAAATGCCACCATGAACACGGTAATTATGCTGTAGTCTGACAAGTTTTCCCTGTACTTTAACAGTAGGCTGCATTAGAGATCCACAGAATATTTACTCTTCTTACAAAAGGAATTTGGAAACCTTGCTGAATTTCAAAGGGCTTCCCCCTCCTGGGCTGGGTTGCTCTGCAGGAGACATACATATGTACTGACCTAACTGCTAACTGTAATAAGAGCAGCAGTAAAACGTCACTGAGCATGTAACACATTATGGGCAAATCTAAATTGCCATGTAAGGCAATTTAAATGTACAGAAAGTTACTTCCAAATACAGAGAGAAACATAAGCCCTGCAAGTTATTGAAAATTCAACTTTATCAGCTGCAAATTTGCAAGCAATTCATAAACTTCAATGGATTTTGGAAAGATCTTTCACAAGTGCGTAAAAAATGTTCTCAATGTCAGTAATAAATGACAGGTGAGGAATTTTGGCAGCAAATGTTTCAACTGTCCTCATGAAATGGATGAATATTTCCCTCCTTACATTAATTCATGTTACAACACGTACACGAGAGAATGATAATAGGGTTCTTCCCTCATGCTTGTCATGTATAAAATATTGTACCACTTCATAACATTAAAAGGGTGAGTAAGGCCAGACATTGCTTAAAAAGAAAAGGGAAACCTACAGTTTGAAAGGTAACATCTTCAGTGTGAAATGTAGTATTCATGAACACTGTCAAATACCAACCTCATCTCAAGTGCTGGCTCCTGCTAACTCTTACTGACAGCTGTTCTTATGCTTACCTTGAGACATTTGGTTTTAAATGTCAGACTGGTTGGATCTTACTTCTTCCCTAAACATTCACCAACAAGATGAGGAACATGTTCGCTAAAAAAAATAGAAAAGAAAAAATAAATCATGTGCAAAAGTGAAACGCGTGAAATGTTCTGTAAGGAGATTTCCTTTCAGAGAAAAATTATCCAAAGTAAATTATTTCTTTTTGTATCTCCTGAGATTCCAACGTAAAGAGGGTCTCACGTATATAGTATCTACTACATGTCAAAGGGAAATAGTATACCAATAAACCATTTTTTACAGTGCTCGCACTGGTATACTCAAGTACAAGAAGACGTGGGCAAGAAAAGATTGATCTCAACCCTTCCATTTTCTGTGGGTGTCTGAAAAATCTGCCTCCCTTATCCCTGCATTTTCAGTGACTACTTCAAAGACCAGGGACTGATCCAAAGCCTGTGAAAACAAGCAAATATCTTCCTCTTGAATTGGACGATCTTTGAATTTTGCATATCTGTGACAGGGCATTGTGTCTTATTTTGTGAAATGGTCAGATTTCTTACACTCTGAAGATTTATTCATAAAGGGATTTGCAAATTTTATCTTGGACTCAATATTGCCCCTTACAATGAGAAAAATGAATACCCCTGCACATTAGGAAACTAATAATCAGTTTAAACTACTTTTTAACTCTTGACAGATCTGGTCCCTCCTCCCCCTTCACCCCACTTTCTTTTAAGTCCTATAAATAGTGTTGTAAGAGAGCAGAAGTAGTGGAAGGGATGTAGTGGAACTCAATTGCTTCATATACGGCCTCGTTGCCTTCACATGCAGTGTGTTTTCACAAGGCCCTCAAGGTTTATGTCCCTTTATGGGACGCGGGGGTGGGGGTCTGTGTTATTCATCAGCCAGTGTTATAGAAGAGTTCAAACTAGATGATCTGAAATATCTGAAAGTATTAGAAGACTATTTCTGTCTTTGCCTGTCTTGTCTATTTAAGCTCATATTTTTGGCAGAGATTAATCTTTTCATATGCATCTTCACAGCACTTGATGGAATGAAATATTGTATTAAGGACAACAGGGCTGTAATGGAGACAACTAAAAGCACCACTGGAATATTCTTTGACTTTCTAGTCTGACAGATCTTGGGACTAATGTTATTTTGTGTCAGGCCTCCAAGAAAATTATACTTCAGCAGGGACTAGACTTAGTGCGATTTTTGTAAAATAATCAGAATGTGCAACAAGGCACTGTTTGAAAGCATAGCACTAGATGATGGTTGACTTGAGTAGACCCAGAAAACAGTGCTTCCTCCTGTTGAAACCGAGAGCTAGTAGCTGGCACTTATTTATTTTTCTCTTTCTCCCTACCCCATGTCTGCGACTGTCTCTGATCATCTTCCCGCTGCCTAGAAGGCAGGATGGAAGTCTGCATTTCTGGCTGGCATTATATTGGCCATTGGCTTCAGAAAATGCTGATACTAAGCCAGCTGAGGATGTTCTGTGGGCCATCATCCTGGAGGCTGCTAACCTCTGCTTTCCCCTGAATTGTGATCAGAGCCCCGAAGTTTGGTCTGTGACTGTGCCTCTGGTATCCATGTCTGATAAGTCTGAGACACTTCTTAGCTTGTCAGCACATTTCTGTCCCCTTCGATATGGAAGGAATAAAAACTCAGCCACCTATTTGCTTAGTATACATGGCAAAGCACAGTGGATTTCTCAGCTACCGTTGGTGTAATCCAAACTAGAAACATGCTACCATGACCAGTAGACCTTTTGCCACCACTCAGAAGCAATCAGAGACCAGTGTCAGTACACACTTCAAAATCAGGTGAACGCTGCCTGGACAAGAACCATCAAAAGAAAAGAATGCTATGAGAGAATTAGCATACAATAGTAAGCAATCAAAGCGAGTACTTACGAACAAGCAGTCTTCAAATTCTATGTGAAACATCTAGCTGTTTCTCCATATATTATGACCCCTGTGGGATGCTTCTTGGAGCTCAGTATTTTCCTTGACAGATGCCAATCCAGTTTGGAGATGTGTGCAAAAACCCATCCTGTAACTTTCTCAAGAGATTTTGTAACCATCCTCTGCTCGATGTGTAGGCACAGACATTTTATGCGTTATATGCTGCTACATTTTATACGGACGTGAAGGACCTACAGCTGTTGCTGGCTGTCATACAGATTTGACTATATTCAATTTCTCAGGCACATCTGAGCTGTATTTTCTCATGGCACTGTCACTGATCAAAATGCAAAGTTTTTTTCCACAGGAATATGCACAACTGAATTTATCCTTAACTTGAGTTAAAACCAGGGCTCACTAATGCAGCTGGTGTAAGCAGACTTCAGTTCACAACCTGTGAAGTTTACTGAACTCTTAGATCTCCCCAATCTTTTATGAACATGATACCGGTGGGTCACTGTGCCACTGACTTCTGCAGATACCCTATATACATCTTAGACTTACTTTCCCTTCCATCAACACTGAATATCAGTTTCAGAGAGCAAACACTTAGCTAAACCCTTTTTCTATAAAGATCTAGCTTTTATTTTACATGTTTTTCTCAACTTCTTTATTTAGCAGTAGTTTTAGTGGAAGTGTTGCTTAAGTTAATAAGGTTAATAACTCATCTATTTTAAAAGGCTGGGTTATATAAAAACAGGTACAGCACCCTCACTAATATACTGAGGGAGTTTATAGCTTATGAGTTTATCCTATGTGCTGTCTAATTACAGTACAACCAGCAAGGCAATAAATTAAAGCTAAAAAATGAAGTGTTAGGTGTGAGTTTTACAGCTGGGAACTAGGTTAGAGGACACTTGCAGGTAGGCATCCACCTATACCTTTGGAAAGGAAAGAACAACAGAAGAAATGGCCGTGCCCAGAGAGTGGTGGTGAATGGAGTTAATTCCAG